>CM037475.1:5602642-5827642 GCA_021014325.1 Plazaster borealis | reverse complement strand
CACGTGTTTGCGATTGTTTCACGACATCGCGCAAGTCTGCGCAAATATTTGCGATATGCGATGTCCCTTCAGGGCCACAACAGTGTCGAGAATACCGAGTGTGAAAGTTTTGCTGTTTCATTCTGCATGGGACTGGAAAACCCCCAAATCTTTGACATAATTCCAGCACTAAGTAAACAACAGTCATGCCCTACTGTTGTTTCAAAAGAGCCAGTTTATTGCTTGGGATCTTCTGAAGCAAAAGGTTGTACTTTGTGTTCCCGGATGGTCTGCGACCGAGTCTATACGCAGCAAGAGTCCGTCAGGGCGGACTCCTCGAATCAGTGTATACGGCGTGTGCGTGGACGGTGCGTAGACGGTGCGTGGACGGAGACCGTGTGCGTGGACAATATTAATAAGACAACCTCTCATTCAAGGCTATGGTTAAGTCTTGTCGATTCTAGTCACCCACCCGCACTTTCACACACAAGAAGACAGGATAAATTGTGCAAGTCTCGCACGTATCAAAAACGAGAAAACAACTCGAGCGAAGACTATACTTTTCTCTAAAAATAAAAAATACCAATAGCGATTTGTTATAAATAAGATTTACATTTTTATTTAATACAAATAATTTGTTAAAATTAACATTGAAACTTGAGACGAAGATGCCTATTTTTTTTAACCCCATTTGTGCGACCATCACAAACATTTTTTACATGGTTTTCTTTGTTGATTTCTTACATTTATTTTACTTTCACATAATCATTTGCTCAATTACTTTCCCAACAATGTGATACCATTTGTACAGCCATAGAAGAAACAGAATCGTGCGCACGTAAAACTCAATGGTTTGATTGGGTTAGGACCAAGTTGGTCTCGGAAGTTCGATTAGGCGCAAGACTTGCACGAGTCTATTTCCTTCTAATAGACTGTGCAAGTCTCGCGCGTATCGCAACGAGAAAACACGTCAAACGAAGAACTTTGTTTTTTCTAAAAATCAAATCTTTGTTTTAAATTATATCTAATGACAAACTCTGAACAACAAAAATACTCATTACATGTTTACACAATCAGTTTTAGTTTTTATAATAAATACACAAATAATGTGTTAATTATTATTGAAACAAAATTAAAACTCTGGGACAAGGACGCTTATTTGATCTTAACTTTTCAGAAACCCCTTACGCGGATTCGCGAAGGTCACACGGGCGTAAAATTAACGCTTGACGCAGATTTTAGAGGACGCTGACGCCTCAACAATCATAGACTGCTATGAAAAGGCTTCGCGTTGCAATTACAGCATCTGGCGATTATCATCGCGCATCCAAAACAAGCGTTTACATAAGTTTTGTGATGGGAGGTGATCACAAAATTCTTAGTTTTTTTCAGTAACCGGAAGCTGAGGTCAAGTTTAATTATCGGGTTTTCTTCGTTATATTGTTGAATTGATTTTACTTTCATATTTTTTATAACTAAGTATTACATTCCCAACAATATATTTACTTTTCATGGTAATTATCCACGTTTAACTAAAATAATTGACAAAACAAAACTTGCCCACGTAAATCTCCATATATGGTTGGGACCACAATGGTCCCGGAAGTTCAAATATGCGCGAGACTTGCACAGTCTATTACGCGAGTACGCCACAGAGTTTGGAACCAAATATCATAGAGGGCACTCTATAATATTTGGTGGGAACATACCACAAACTCAGATCACCGATGGAAGTCCTCAGGCACCCATACATACCTGCAAGACAACGTATTCCTTGACATTGACGGGGTAATTCTTGGGAAAATTTTGTGAACTGACAACATCTCCATCCTTAATGTTTACTAGTATTCCTGCAAAATAAGAATAATGGTTCTGCTTTGTGAATTCACCCTTTTGCAGTGGCGTAACCGGGTTGGGGGGCAATGAGGGGCGAATATGAAGAAGGAGAAGAAAAAGAAGAAAATACATGAATTACAAAATAGTATTCACTCCATCGACTGCGATTTTTTAATGTCAGGTTGATTAGTTTTATTTCTCTGCATGCGCTTACCTCTGTGGACAAGATTCCAATCCAATCTCGGACCGGAGCCTTCCCCATGTGGATTAGATTTTCAGTTTACCTATCTCAGATCTGGGGGGTTTTCTGCGCAGCTAAAACTTAAAACCCGTTGATCGTAATCTGTGTAGGCCTACTAGAAATGTATTTAACAGGCAGTTTTTAAAGGTCCGCTTTTAAAAGAATTAAAGAGAAAATGTTTACCCTTTGTTGTGTCGACTTCTCCACAATCCGACCCTGTAAACGGTAATTCGATGCAGTCGCATGAGCCATCGGGAATCTCGATACCACCATGTTGGCATTTCACACCGGCTGCTCACCAAGGAAGAAAATTTTAAAAAAATTCTATAAAACCGCTTAAAAATATATGAGTGGGCGGTAATATTATTAGATTTGATCTACAGCCCCTACTAGTCTTCTCTAGTCTTGATTGGCGACGTTCGTTTTGTGAACGTATAGTTGCCAATATCGCAACACGAATTACTGGAAAATAGATATTGGTATCACACAAACATCTGGATCAAAATCCACATTCGTAGACTTGCCCAGTCCCTCCGAGCCAGTCGATGTTGCGCCCTGTACAGGTGGCTAATACAACAACTCAGAGCGTCGCCAATCAAGACTACTATTCCACCCATACCCTAGCTGGTCACAAGAAATTGCCACAGTCACTGGTAGGAGAAACCTGTCTCCACTTTTAATTTTGTTTAAAAACATTTCTGTTGATGAGAACGTTTCGTTACACCAAGCCTCGAAAATAGATACTTTAAAAACAAGTTAGGCTATAACAACTGGGTCGAATTTCGAAAAGTAATGTCCCTTATTTATGTTATTATAAAAAATATGTTATTGGACTAATACCATACAGGAGGAGTAAACATTTACGAATTCCTAATGTCATGAAGACTTTATTAAGTATTGCTCCCTTGGGATAGAGAAAGGAAAAGAAAAGAAAATTCCAGAAAAGGGGAAAATATATTAAAGGTATAACTTTTGTTCGTTTGATAGGGTCATACTTTGGTAATGACACCGGGAAAAGTGTAATTTCTATCCGAAAGTCTCCTTGTTATAAAGATTGTAATGGTGGTAGGCCTACCGGTTAAGCATCCTGCGAAGGTATTTTGTCTGAAATGCCCCCGCTGATTTGAAATCAAAAAAAGTATGCCAAACAATTTCAATCTCCAAAACTCACCTCAAGGGCGAGTTTCGTGGATTAAAATTTCCGTGGTGTCCGTTCGTAAATGCTGCGGGCAGAGATGGGGTTTTGGCAGAGATGGGGTTTTGGCACCTGGCCTATCACCTCGCTAAACGTGGATAGATTCGACGTTCTTTTGAACATACCGTGACAGGTTTTTTCCCTCTGTGCTCTCAACAAGCACACACTGTATTCAGCTGAAACTTTCACATGTGATTTTTCTTGTATCCTTCTTTGCCTATAAATCAGCATTACGTTGACAAAAAACCCCGAATCTATACCTTTAATTTGTCTGTTATGGAAAAGCATAGGTTTAATCAAGTCAAATTATTGTGTACATACCGGGCATGGGACATTTGTACATCTTGTTAAGAGTTACGATGTCCCAGCGCGACAGTTTTTGTTGCGATCCCATGAGTTTCTGGAATACAGCAAATTTATCGTCCTTTATCGTCATGGTTTCCTTAGATCCCGTGGGGTTTTGATAGGAAAAACTGTAGGAGAAAATTCAAACGATCATTGGTTTAAATGGACTGTACCAACTGCCAGTAAACGAACGTTTGAATAATTATTAATTTGGGGTTGAACAAATTACTTGAGATGGGCCTTGAACCCGCGACCTTCCTGATTAACGTGCCTGCACTCTATTAGACTTGATTTCAAGTCTGAGCTTGCGGTTATTTCTCTGCATCGGCCACGCAGAATTCCCCGCAGATTTGCTATCACGCGCTCTAACTCGCAATCTCAGACTTGACCCTCTTGTGTATACGGGATATTCATTTAATCACTACTGACATTTACATAACAACACTATGCCAGAGAGATGACCAATCAGGAGACCACAAAACTCCCGTTGGCTGCGTCCATTCCAAATAGGATGAAATCGCTTCAGCATTTTCTGTAAAATCGAGCCATTGCTTTTATTTTATAGTGCTTTGTACGTACAGAGTATGCTATATATAATTTATACATAAAATAACACAAGATTTAATCTAAAAATGTTGAGAAAAAAAAATTGACAAACAACCTGATCCTTACTAGACGAAAAATTATGATACCTTTGATTTGAATGGTATCGTCCAAAGATTTTCCCAACGTTTTTTACGTATTTTGAATAAAATAACTAGAATCACTTTGTTTTTTTGTGTTTCCAAACTGTAAGTTGAATCACCGAGCAGAGACAGATTAGTTACACGTGCATCAATGTTGTATTTCCTACTATTATCCCGTGGTTTAAACGGTTATAGTTTGATTGTGCATTTTATTAAAGACCTCGGAGATTCTGACCAATCAGAGTGTTCCGTCCACTTTTGGACTAATTCGCCATAGGGTGTGTACAAACCGACGAACAATGTTCCCAAGTCTGTGATCGTAGGTTCAAGACGGAGGTTTATCCACAAGAGGGCGCTGTTTCAGCCAATAATGTATCGGCTATCAGGACGACTAAAAACCACGATCACAGACTTGGAACCAAGTCTAGCACTCTATCAACTGAGCTATCTGGCTCAAGCTTGCGGTCTCCCTACTTTGTCAATATCTTTGTTCGGGGTGCCAGTCAGAAGCCATTCAACCTGTAACTGCCCGGTAGCCAGGGATTACACCTAACATAATTAACATAATTATTAATACATTGTGTGGAAACTTTATTAAAAAGTGTCTCAACGTTTTTATAGAATGTGTATACAAATTCACTTCTATCAAAGATTACTATTAGGGCTCTATACATAAAATACACCCAAATCGCAAAGGAATATTTTTAAACGATAACAACATTATAATAACATTATTTATTATTGCCCGACTAGATTAACGTCAAGGATTTAAACAACTTTTGTTGCCAAGCATTTCAGACGAAACTGTCCCTCGTGGTGGTAGTATAATAATATGCATACACTGCACAAACTGGGTTGTTAAAATAACACAAATTTAATTGTTTTTGGCGGAAATTTGTGTTATTTTAACACCCTGTGATGTAAATTTTCATTCTTTTTTGGTATCTATATGTGACAACACCCATGGTGTAAATTCTAACACCCCAGTTTTTGTAGTGTAACACACAAAAGCTTTTTCGGTCGTCTTTTGTGGACCGAGAGTCGTTCGCAGCCGATGCACCATACTTGTGGAATCATTACCAGTAGGCCCTACAGATTTGTACCGCCCAAACATTGGAAGCTTCCAAGCCCAATCTCAACAAGTGTTTGTTCTCGAAAGCAAACAATACTCATTCCATCACACAATATATCAATTATTGTGAATGCATTTTTCTTTATCATTGGCATAGTAATAGTTTTACCAGAAAGATGGCGTAATAGATAAAATGCGTTATACTATCAGTGTTAGCCTAATTCAACATTAACCGATTAACTGCAATTCCATTCCAGCTGGATTTTGTTAGCCTGTACTGAAATAACTGGTGTTGTTGTTGTTGTTTTGTTGAGCCCATTTATCAATTTTAAATTCAAGCACAATTTCACAATTCAAATCACTGTGGCGATCAAGACGGCTCTCTTAAAATAAGGTAAATGTGATTGCTTAAAATTGCTAACATACCCGGTCACCATAATGCATGATGGATTGAAAGTCATACGGGACATCGTAGGGGTCATTAGAACACCTTTTATAGTTTCCTCTGTTGCCTTCCAAGATGTTATCCCAGTTGACTATGATATTGGCATCGCGATCCCGTCTGGACTGCTCATGGTACCGCCCAAGTGCATGGAACACTTCATGAGTGACCACACCAGACTAAAGTGAAAAAGCGCAATATTTGTTTATTTATTAATTATTAAATTAAACGAATAGAAGGAAGTTTGGTTGGAATTCTACCGAGTCTATCAGCGACACTGAATTACTTATTACACTTTTCACCAGAGTGATTAGTCATAGTTGAGAGACGTGAAAAGATGTTCCTGGTATAAATGCCCCACCACGCCCAGTGAACCCCAATACATTTTTAACCAAAGGAACATAATGCCCGGCGCTAAGGGGCGGGTCAACTAATTTTAAGTTGCAAACCTATGCGGAGGGAATGTAAGTCATTCAGTGTCGGTGATAGACTCGGTAGAATTCCAATCAAACTTCATTCTATTCGTTTAACTTTAGAACTCAACCTCGTCATCACCTCCACTTCGGACTTTACATGAGATTTTAGAGCACAGAGATGGGCAACATGCAATATAGTCCATGAGGACTAATTCTAATATCACCTTTATTGTTGCAAATAATACATAACTTACCATAAACTATGATGGTCTGTATTTTGTTTTTAGATTTCTAGTATTTAAAGCACTTCTAGGGAGACCTAACAAAAAAACAGAGAACCCATCTGAACTCTCCCCAAAGTGTATTGTTGTTTCAGTTGGATAAGACAGGTGTCGCATGCAATATGTCCTCTATGCAATACTATCCGGCGGACATTATTGCATATGCAATAATGTCCACCGGACGGTTTTGCATATGCACTCGTGTCCGCCCGGACGCTGCTGCATATAAAAATGCAATAAATTATGTCCGCCCGGACACATGTGCATGTGCAATCGTGTCCGCCCCCGTGCAAAACCGTCCTTGCAGTAAATTAAACGCCCTCTATTGGTCGACGGAACACGAAGTACGTTCGCCATTTTTTTAAAAGCTAAGTGCGTGTCATGAATGACATGAAAGATGATGTGGACGGTTTGTAATTTTTAGCTCCATCGCCAGGGTTGCTCACCATAATGGAACCTGAAGCATATGACAATATTGTCCGGTTTTTAGTTGCTGATTCCTGGCTATAGGAAGGCCATTAGAAAAGGAGATCTTTGACGTAAACCTTGCATGGAAAAACAACTCGTGAACGTGGGTCAGCCAGACCACAACCAAAAATAGCGCCCTCACTAGGGGACACCCCCCACCCCCAACCCCCGTCGTAGCCTATGGGAAAACATTCGGCCGTTGGGTATTCGCTGCAACCATAAAATACATGAATATTCTTGCTGCACATGTGCACGTACGTTATGCTTGCACGCTCGCTTACGCACATACATGTACAATATGCATGTACATGTCCGCCGGACGGTTTTGCATAGCCCCGGACACGATTGCATATGCAAAAGTGTCCGGAGCGGACAGTATTGCATGGCGGACACAATTGCATCTGACACCGGCACCACACAGGTGCTGCATACTCAAGTAATGACCTACTAATTGTAATATAATAAAACTTGCACCACAACCTTCTATAAACTTTACAAACAGCATTTATAAACCAAAGGCAATGTTATATAACTTATAACAAAGGTATTTTTCAACAAAATGACACTTAAACAATTAATTCCTCTTGATGACTGTTAATGAAAAGTACATCAGCAATTATTGACAAGAGAAACATTGTTGACAAACAGCATGATGCCATGTGACAAATGCAACGGCTGTTTGAGGATGCACACTCAAATAATTATTCACTCTTCGTGTAAACACATGGGCTTAACAAAATGTTACTATCTAAACGGCCGTTGATTTATCAATAACGGAAGAGGCAAATAAGAGGTTTTAGATTTTACGGTAAACAAATTTCGAAAAATTGTAGAATTATTTTGGAAAGGCTATCATAGTTTATGGTAAGTTATGGACTATTTGCAACAAGAAAAATAATATTAGAATTAGTCCCTCGAGCAGCGGCGGCGGAACACTTTTAAAAGTGGAGGCCCTTTGTCATATGTATTTTATTTCCATTTGCACAACATAGGTATGTTGGCCGGCTATGTTGGGGATACAAAATAGACCCACACATGACTCTGACGGTCTTCCAGGAGTAGAGTAGACCAATCCCTAAAAGTAACCGTCAAACTCGGCCGTTATCGAGCATTTCCAAATAACTAAGTTCACGTGATTTATCTGAACCAATTCTTTTACGCAGATAAATCACAAGATCTTTGGAGTTAATTTTACTTTCAGCGATCTAAAAAGTGTATTACTGAACCAATTTCAACTCGACTGGGTTAAAAACAGGAGCGATTGACGCAGCTGTAAGCCAAAATGCAATTTGCCCGTAAAGATGGCGTTTTTCAGGAACGATCGTTAGACAAAATTACTATACCTTATACATTGAACAACTACCACCATTCTGCGATTTGCCAATTGGCCATCAAGACGTGTTTTGTTAGATCGACTAAATGCAGATTGTGTCTACGTCATTCAGCCGCTAAGCTAATCGGATAACGTGGCGAGTGCGCATGCCCATAAAGACGCATCCCGACCGTACCTCTAGCCTCTTTCTAGAATGGTGTCTTTATGATACTTGCATTTTTCAAAACGGCCGCACAAGAAATCTTCTTTGGTGAATTATCGGAAAAAGGTTGATTTAATTTGTGAATATGTATATGTAAATATAATACAGGGTTGCTTGGAGTATTGAGACCACATGACTATTAAAATAAAATTTTGACTATTGACCTGAAGACAGCGCAGAAAGTGGTTTATGAGAGTTGTTGATTTTTAATGTAAATAAATTATGGTGGTGTTTCAGTGGGTGTGTTGTTCATCCTACCTTTTACAGAAATCAAAACAGGACAAAACAAGGTCACAATATTGCATCAAACTATACGTTTCACTTTCAGATATAAAAAAAAATGTACAGGGCAGCGACCCACACCATCCGGTACTCAGAGCTACATTCCACCTTGCACTTCAAAGAAGGACATTACAGTGTTGACTTGTTTTTAAATAAAGGAACGTTACAGAACTGGTAATTAAAATGTTCTTTAATATCACAGATTTACATAAAACTTACACGGTCTAATGATGATGATAGTAGAAAACATCCCTAGAAATATTTCTGTCTGAAATGCCATTTTTGATGAGAAATAAATAAAACTAATTTCCGATTGGAGTTTATCGCTCATGAGCGTTTTATACATGCATTGTATAACACATGCAAATGTGTAATCGGTTTTTCGCTATTTTCTCGTGACCCAGATGGCCGATCGATCTCAAACTTCTACAGGTTTGTCAGTTTATGTATATGGTGGATTATATATAAAGTGCTTACACTGCCAGCAACTGTTTTGTTAGCAAAAAACAATTCTGTAATGCTCCTTTAAGATGAATTTTAAACCATTTATGGGTGTGATGAGTTAGCACACATCAGTGATTCAGTAAGAACAGTGATTCAAGGAACCTCCAATGTCGAGACCCAGCACAATGAATTTGAAAAAATAAACACTTTCGCGGTAATATGCGCCATCATGTTCAGGCGTGCTATTAAAACCATCGCACCAGTCCTCAGTAAACCTAATTTGCAAAGTGAATAGTGATTAGGGCCTACGTGGTGGTCATGTTCATGGACGGTGAAACTTGTTTTCAAATTGAAACACAATTGTCATTATCATCGGCGTTTATACGAATCAGCAAAATTTCCCCTTGAAAAAATAATCGAGAACCACAAACTAGAAAAAGAAAAGGTAACACTATCGATTTAACTATAGGAATCAAACTTTAATAATAAAACAAGAATAATTTGTTTGTTTGGGGGGGGGGGATAAAAAAAAAACTTGAAGAAAACCCAAATTTACTGATCGCGCAACATTGCACTCGAGAGGCACTAGCGTAGTCCGCTGGGCTACGTGGGAATTAAAAAAATTCATCTTTTAAATACTATATATAATGTCACATACAAATCATGTAGGCGTGTACGCGTCAACAGGGGGAGGGTGGGCTCGTTTCGCATCATTTTACCATTGCCGGTAAAATATGAGCTGCTTAACTAAATAAACTAGAAATATTTTATTTTTTGAGCCTTATTAAAATGGGAGACTACATTAAAAAAAAACATCTGACACTACATTGCGGCTAAGGCTGTAACTGCGGCTGGTGCATGCTAACGGCTTCTAGTGGGAATAACGCACGGAGACACGTTGTGGCGGCAGCCGGGATTCCGGAACCAGCCCGCTATAAAGTCAGCCTATTTTTACACCCGATCGCTAGTCTCGTGTGTGCTGGTAAGCCCGCAAAGCGGCACACTACTCGCACCAGGGCTGCGAACCATAATTTGGTTTCAATAGCTCGATAAAAAGGGTGTGTGTGTGTGTGGGGGGGGGGGGGGTTGGCAAAATGACTACATTTTCAAAAATGGGGGGGGGGGCAACGGCCCCCTCAGCCCCCCGGTTCCGCCGCCGGTGCCCTCGAGTTGGTACCGGCAAGTGGGGCTTGCTCATGGACTAACAAATAAACCGATTGTGTAAACGACTCATAGGTTTTACCATTATAGTTTATTATACGTATATTAGCTCTGTTCTTAGACTTGTAAGTTGTTAACATAACAAGCAAAGGATTGTCATCTTTGAACATAACATGACTGCGCATTTCTTGAGAATGTAACCAACCATGCAAAGCTGTGATCTGTTTGCGCGACTGGTCTGTTATAAAACTTAGCAAAGCATACCACTCCGTGCCCAATGGGTGCTTAAAATAACGTTCAGTGGTACTCCATTCCTATATAAAAGCCAAACTGCGCATGCAGCAGATCCAGTACTATGAGCTGTGAACATGGTTGTATCACAGCGAGAGATTGTCTCTGACTTTACTTGTTTGTGGGTTGACGCATAACTTACAAACAAACGTCGTTGCTGACCCCTTAATAGGGGTTTTGTCTTAATTAAGTTCTAATTTAGTGTCTTTATGACACAAATTATGTCATCATGAGGAAACCTAGATAACACCAAACTATCAGGCGGTTTGCCAATCTTGCTGGTTTTCGTCAACTTAGATATAGGCCTAACAAAGATTTTGTAGCTTCTATTTCACCTTCGTCTAAATTAAGTAGCTACAAAGTTTGACATGTTTGTCTGGAAATCAATGCAATAAGCATAACTATAGAGTCATAGTGAGTTCTTGTAAGAACAACTCATTAGACGGACCTATTTTTTTTAGGTAAATACTGTAACACAGCATTAACGTCCCATGTAAATGTATATCTGGGCAATGCAGGTCTCATGTTGAAGAACCTTGTCATGAACTGGTTATCAGTGGGAGAGCTCCAATCGGTGTCCCATCTACAGGGGCTATAGGAGTATCGCTGATAACCCTCTACGTAGTGTGTTCAGTGTGCTGTAGCAACTACCTTTGTCAAAATCGAAGTGGATCGCACTCACTGTTCGAGCACAGAACAGAACCCATTTTTGATCGCCGATCGGTAAGATTTCTTGGTTGCCACTTTTACTAACATTAGTGCAGACTTCGTTTTTCGTAAACTACAGGGCTAAAACTAGACCTGCGACCGACGGCTTAATACGTACACTGGCACAATTTGGATCCATGTTGATTGATGTAACTAAATTGGCACTGCACCCAATCGTGGCCCAGCACTTGCTGTAAGGAATACACAACACCAAACTTAACGGTTAGATGGCAATTCGTTGGACCTACACACGACAATATTTATTTAAAGTAATTTGTTTAATTGTTTTATCCTTTTTGGTGGGTGTATTTAACTTTCGAAGAAAATCAGAACTGTAAACGGTTAAGGATCTACCGGTAATAAATTTCACATACATTGTTTTACAACTAGATTTCTTAATTTGGCCAAAAGGTAGGTGAACACTGCGCTGCAATACTAGAATAGACATTGATCACATTGTATAGCCATCTGCCGTGTGTTTTTTATGGTTTAATTTTTTATTTTGTTTACTCCCGTTCAAATCAATACGACCAAAGCGAGACTAAAATGGAACAAAGGCCCTCTTGGCTTAAATTTTGCTAAGAATCAAAATTGTTTTTTTCTCTCACAACCATGACAAGCATGGCAACTTGCAATGTTATTGCCCGAGTATACGTGAATGGCCATAAACAATTTATGATTCATAATTATTTTCCATGTCGACGTTTTGTGACTTTCGGGGACACTATTTGCCAAGTAAAACCATTGCCCGGACTTATGCGCATACACAGAACTGTGTAAACTTCTTCACGATTTACCTGGATGGCTGCTGTCACCTAGGCCCATGTTCCCAAAGTCTCCTGTGAAGAGGATACAGAGCTAAACTCTGCACCATAAACACAGTTTGTGTGCCGTTCAAGTTCATTGTACATTGTACATGTATATTTGTAGAGATGGCAAAAATGATACACCTTCCAAGTGCGTAGATATGTCCAATTTTGCATTGTAAATTCCTCCCCCCCGTTCAATTTGTAGTAAACCTTTACCCTATACCTGTATAATAATGGATTAGTCCAAAAATGCCACATCAGCAAGAGTCACATGTGTACAGGATGTTGGTCATTCTTATACCAGTGATGACCACTACAACACATTAAAACCCTCCGATGGCCTACCGGTCTGCAGCCAGTAGACCGAAAACACATTTTAGTTAATTACTAATTCAGTTTTTAGCAAAAATAGTTGAAACCCTTTAAGTTCTATCCTCAGACAGGTCCGATTGACATAGTCTATGACCCTATAGGCAGTGTGACTCATGGGCTCCGAATCCCCAGTTAGAAAACACTTTCTACATAGACTTGTGCACAAAAAAATACTGCGGTTTTACAGTGTAAACACATACTAATTAACACACCAAAAATAAAAATTAATAATTGTTAAATGTTTTTCTTCAAACTGTCTCTACAACATCTGGAAAGGTTATTAGCTTTGAAAAAAAGTATGAAATCAACAATACACGTTTCCCGACGGTCTACTGGCTGCAGTGCCTAATGGCATTCGTGTAAATCTGAAAGTTTGTAAACCATGAATATACAATCAACGTTTATGCATTATAGTTTATAAACCATGAAAATTGAATTCGTCATAAAACATGGTTTTTAAATCATGGTTTATAAACCATGAAGATTGAATCATCAGCAAACATGGTTCATAAACCATGATTATCTATAAGCACCTTCAAAACATGGTTTATAAACCATCCAAATTTAAGTATCTTCAAAACATGGTTTACAAATCATGGTTTATAAACATTGAAAATTAATGCTTCTTCAAAACATGGTTTATAAACCATGAACATTATAGCATCATAAAACGTGGTTAATAAATCATGGTTTATAAACCATGAAAACTGAAGCATCTAAAAACATGGTTTATAAACCATAACAATAAAAGCATCATAAAACATGTTTTTTTAAACCATGAAAATTGAAGCATCATAAATCATGGTTTATAAACCATGGAAATCGTGTATTCACAAATCGTGGTTTACAATTAAACCATAAAAAGTTGTACTCACAAATCATGGTTTATAAACCATAAAAACCGAACATGCGTTTCATTCAACCTCCTTCCCCAGCATTCTGATCGTTCCATCCATCACTAGTCCCCTGTCTACCGCCCCGCTATCCTGAACATCTGACGTCACACTTCGAGGCTTGTGCGGATTATGACAGGGGACTAGTCTACCGGCCCGAAAAACTAACCATTGAGGTAACCAATCACGCACTGGTCAGTGCAATCACGAAGGCGCTGTGTGCTCGTCGGTCATCCGGACCCGCAGTAACTGATTTGTTTACGTTTTCGTTCGCACGTGAAATAAAAAAAATGGCCGAGCAATCTTGCGTAGAGCAGCTATAGCTGCAACAATTTCTCTGGCTGTAGTGCAGGCCCTCCAAACCGCCCACCCAGGGCAACATTTTGATCAGGCAGACGTTTCGGAGGGCCTGCACACGGTCCGAAAACTGTTGCAGCTAGCTGGCAATCAGCTTGTTCGGCCTTAACTGTTATTTCACGTGTGGGACTAATGCAAGTAAGTCCCCGTGACACCGATGGACCAATCGATCGCCAACTTATTTACCCCGGGCCGCCGTACGTGTGTGTGCGACAATGACGACGAGCTAGCTCAGATTTTGCGCCTTCGTTGGTTACCTCCATTGGCGCCTAATGAAGCTTACGCGGGAATCAATCAGAATGGGAAGGGGGTTTATTGAATCCCATGTTCAGTTTTTATGGTTAAAAACCATGATTTGTGAATACACAGTTTGTCATGGTTTTTAAACTATGATTTATGATGCCTCAATTTGCATGGTTTAAAATACATGTTTTAACACGATGCTTTAGTTTTTATGGTTTATAAACGATATTTTAAGATGCTTCACTTTTCACGGTTTATAAACCATGATTTATAAACCACGTTTTAGGTCTATATGGTGCTTAAATTGTTATGGTTTATTAACCATGTTTTGAACATGCCTGTTCATGGTTTATAAACCATGATTTGAAGGTGCTTATAAATAATCATGGTTTATAAACCATGTTTCATGATGCTTCAGTTTTCATGGTTTATAAACCATGGTTTACATGATGAATTCAATTTTCATGGTTTTTAAACCATAATTTATAAACGTTGATTGTATATTTATGATTTACAAACATTTGAAAAAGCACAAAACATTACTTTCCTGGTACGTAAGCCACGAAAATAATGTTGAAAACACTTTCTATGATTTATACTATAATTGTTACAAACCATGGTAAAACATGTCAAAATTACGCTAAACAATTAATTGACAGACGGCGCCCCATATTATAAGCACTAATGAAAAGTCATAGTTCAACTTGGAAATTTTGTACTTTATAAGTATGAGGATTTAAAGGCTCGCCCAACGTATTTTTTTATTTTCGGTTTTAATTAACTGCCATTAATCCTTGACTATTGTTTTCGTTCAAGATATCAAATGAAAGCGTAGAACTTTCCTACCTCGTAAAATCAGCAATTTGAAATTTAAATCTATTTTAACCGTCAAATCGGCCCAAACACGGGCAATGCATCTTTAAATCCCGCAAGCGTGGTCTGTGTTTCACTCAAACGCGTCTAGTTGTGGCGTGTCGTGGCCGAGCGGATAAGAACACCAAACTCAAGCTCTGGTATTTCTGATCAGCTGAGTGTGGATTCGAATCCCAGTCGTGACACTTGTGTCCTTAAGCAAGACACTTAACCACATGCTTCGTCCTCGGATGGGACGTTAAGCCGTAGGTCCCGTGTGTTGTGTAATGCACGTAAAAGAACCCAGTGCACTTATCGAAAAGAGAAGGGGTTCGCCCCGGTGTTTCTGGTTTTAACGGCAGCATATTGCGCCACAGCACCCTGTAAACCATTACATGGTGCTATGTAAAGGACTTGGCCTCATACTTCAAAAACGTAGCTCCACAATACCTTGCAGGAAAATAATGAACGTTAAAAGCGCCTTGAGTGTCACTGAGTGACGGATATGTGCGCTATATAAGAAGCCACTATTATTATTATTATTATTATTATTAGTTGATTGATTCGTCAAATATATCAACAAGGCAACGACATATACGGTAGTGAACAGAAACAAATGTTATTGGCCCGTAAAAAAACCAAGTTGCATAATATAGTGCAATAATTATTATATTATTAATTGGCATATTTTATTGGCAAAAACCTACTCTTTATTATTAAGTTTTTCTGTGATTACTCTAAATTACTTTCTCCGTCATTTTATCCAACTGCCATCTTGAAAAGTGACGTAACTCGTAAGCGAGGTGACTACCGTAGAGAAGCAATGCTCCGTGGCTGGGTTGGTCTACTTGGATATATAGCCAGTGAAATCTAGATCGACTATGGTTAAGTCTAGTCGACTCTGTTGTCACCCACCCGAACTTGCTCCTAGCTGCAATGTAATCGATTTTCTTACCTGTTGGTGTTCTCAACCAATTTCACAGGCATAGCTCCTATTTTACCACAAACTTTGTCGGTATCGGCATTCTTGTCAATAAATTTGACGCATGATACATCCTCGAAACGTTTGAACACACTCAGAAGGACGGTCTTCATTTTAGAATCTGCATGCATTAGTAATTCCAATGAACAGAATTAATTTTATATTATGATTAGATGCAATGTGAAGGAACTGGTCGGGAGTTCAAACGATCAACGACCCCCATCTCACACCCCACCCATCCCACACCCCACCCATCCCAACAATCACACACTGCACCAATCCAACTCAACACCTTGAAGATAATAATGTTTAATTCTTTATCCGGACATTTGCACTAAGTGTTGCTTTACAATTTTATGTGGACTGTATTGGCAGAGGACCTGTTACAAACAGATGTTTTGGTATTAACCCTTCTTTTCAGACAAAGTTGTTGTTATATCAAATGTATGTCCCCTATATGCGTTGTTAGAAATTAGAAATAAGGGATGAAGGGTACCATTTAACAGCAACGTAGATTGACACTGTGGCACTGCGTGTAAACCCGTTTTTGTTTGGCAAACTCATTAAATGAGCATATCATCCCAATGAAATAAATCCTGCATTGAATGCATCATGTAGCGTACTAAAGACAAAACATAGGTTCACGACAATTTGCTTTTCTGTTAATGGTTAGAAGAATTTTAGAGAGGATACCATAAAGTAAAGTGATAATAACGACCATACCAGTCAAATACACAAATTTGCAGTAACTTTATAAAAGATGTCTGTACGTTTTACTGGAATAATACTTTGTAATACTTTGCTCTTACTCTAAAAAACTAAACCGAAGAATGCTCATAACAGCAAACTTTTTACTTTCTTCAGTGTTGTGTACAGTGTCTTTGTAATAATCACAGTATATAATCACTGATTCTTTTACTGTATCCATCACTATCGGTACACATTTTTGGAAAGGCTCCTTTGCCTATATACATGCAATAAACTTACCAACTGAAGAGTCGATAGTGTAACAAACGTTACCATCTTTCCACAATGTGGCGGGACAATCCACTGACTTATCCCCATCTGCACGTCTTACACGTAATTCGAGATTGTCGCTTTCGTTTGACCCCTGTAACAATAATGCATAAAGATCCAATGTGAAGTCACACGTTTTATGAACAAAGAAAAATTGACTATAGAGCGGGACTTAAACCTACGACCTACGGAATTGTGAGCCATCTAGCCCTATGTTGGCAGTCTCCCTATTGTGTCAATATCCTTGTTCAGGGGTGCCAGTCAGAAGCCAAATTACCCAGTCAGGTTCCCTGTTCGTTTACTAGGCATTTTATACTTAATACATTTTTGAGAAGTTCAGCCGGTAAATTCACTAAAAGTGCCCGCATAGAGGGCTAACAAGGCGAGTAAATGAGAGTGAAAAATAGCTCCGATTGTGAAGTTTGAATTACGATATAGATAAACGAAAAATATATATCTTCGTTTTTCCAGTTCGGTTCCAATTCCGGTTCGATTATTTATGTAAAACCCTTTGACATAATTATTATTATTTATTTCTGGTAATGAAACCAAGGATGCCCCATAGGTGAACTTAATCACTTTATAGCTTATAAACAAGGGTGCTTGCTATGTGAACCAGAAACACCAGGGTAAGTTCCGTTCAAACAATAGCCAATGCGTGGATAGTCGATACCGGTACTGGTTGAAAAATGTTATTGACCGAGTGTTGGAAACTTCTGATAATTATTAAACTGAATGATACAGGCAGCAGGCTTGTAACTAGATAACAAAATGAATCTATCCTTAGTACTTACCTCGTCGCCATCATCACGTCTGACTCTATCTACGGAGGCCGCTAGGACACATCCTATAAGCATAGCAAAGACAATGAATCTCATGGTTGCGTTTAAATAACGACTATCGCTTACTGAATAAGTCTGACCGTATCTAGACATCGACTATCACAACTGCAGATCTCGCGCCAAATCGGCGGGTTTTATTGCTAGCGAGTGTGTGCAGCAACCACGCCCACTTTTCACGGGGACCACACGCCCTAAATAGTATTCGTTTGATTAAATTTATTTATAAGGTCTTTATATATATTTGGTTTTCATTTGTTTATTAGCTTATTTATGTATAATTGTTTTCTTTTATTTATTTATTTATTTATTTATTTATTTATTTATTTATTTATTTATTTATTTAAATAAAGTTTTCGAGAAAAAGAGGTATGAGGAAATTGTGGCAGGTACATTTTATTATAGTAATGTTTATTAAAATAGTCTGTTTTGCATTTAAACACAATTTTATCGACAACGCAGCATCAGACGGCTATACTTCCCAGTATCGAGAAAAAAATTGTACTGAGCAAAAACTATTACTGGTAAGATAAAGTCATATAGGCCCCTAAGCCTAATTGTAAAATGCACAACTTTAATAAACTCAAGTTTGTAAAATAGGTTGGTGTCCCCCGTAATAGCAGGGACTGTGACGTAGTATGGGATATTAATCACACATTAGGTTTGTGGTTTTTCCCCCCCAAATGAATAATAAATGTGAACAAAACCATTTTACTGTAGAAAGACCGTTTTAATCAACGTCGCACTCGGCGCAATTAAAAACAAATTGGAGACCGGAACATGTTAGCCAAAACATAAAAGAGATAATACAACTTTCCAATTAAAAGAAACATACAATACTTCCCCTCCCCCTATAATAATTAAGCTGATAGCACAGAAAACATACATCCTAATTAACAAAAACGTTATTTCAATTTTACATAAATCATTTGAACACAAAACAAAGGTTAATAACTTTCAGAAACGTAACCTCCAGGCATTTTACTAATTAAAAAAGCACATCACCTCTTCTAGTTCTACCGAGACACAGGCTAGGAGGACAAGATTCTACCTTCTTTTTTTGTTTGCATGTGATTAAAAAGGGAGATTCGTGATTGGTCGGAGTTGTGAGTTGGCTGTCGGACTTTAAAAACAAAATTAAACTAAACTGCAAATGCCAATAGGTGGCGTATTTCGGGTATATATTTGGCAATTATCCGCATGTGATAGCACACAGAATATTTTTTACACTGGTTGTGTACAATTTGACAAATTTGCAATGTTGTATATATATACGAACCTTCTATTTGTTTGGTAAAGTTTTAAATAATGCAGGTTGGGGTGAAGGTTTTCATAAACATTTCTTTGAAAAATTTTACTTCAAAAATCAGAAAGGAAATTTACCTCTTTTCTAGGTAAACATGAATTAAGTAGGTTTCACTGAATTAATTGCTTAACAATACTTAATGTTTGTGTAGAATACTAGACAGTTACCTATTTCAAAGGTAATTCTTTACCTTCTGACCTTGTAAACTGTTACTGAATTATTTTCTTATCATAAAATGAATTACATATTTATTAAATGCAAAAATAATTACATTTGTATTAAATACAAGACAAACAATTTGTATACTTTCAAAACGGTTCTTTGTTTTATTAACAAAATTAGAATACAACAAGTAAAAGTTTAACATTTCGGAACACTCAACATACAAAATGACTAAAACTATCATCAAACGGTCAGTAATTGCAACTCTATATATTTTATTTCTACAATGATTCAAAAATATATTATAAATTTCACATGCAGTTAAAGAACTTTGATTTTCCTTACATTAATTTGTTACCTCTAAATTTCTGAGTGTGGAGCTACACTATCTGTATGAAGTATACGCTGCTGAATCCCTCGATTCCTCACCGAGCAGACAATTTCCTTTTGAAATGTTGTTTTCGTTGACCTATATAGGCCTACATGAAATAGAGCCATGTGTTTGATCATGGAGGAAGGATTCCTTCCTCCATGATCAATTGATTAATTCAAGCTTCTATTGAGAAACTAGGCATACTGTTTTGTTCGCAATATGTTGTCAGAAGGACATATCTTGCTATTGTTTTATTCATCTATATAGGCCCCCTATTCGAAATGTTGTTCATTAATTGTAAACATAAATTTTAATAACTGCAGGTAGGTATTCAGTATGCGGGCCATATAGTGATATTAACAATTAAACACAGACGGCACAAAAGTGTAGAATTCCAAAGTCTGAGAAATATTACGAATTACTAAAATGTAATTATTATATAAATAAAAAAAGAGGAGGGAAAAGGTTGGTGCATGCATAAACACAATTTGCATTTCTTTTATGTACCGGAATGCTATACGTTACGTAATGTGATCAAGGGGTGGGGTGACAGGGAAACATAATACAGGGCGAGATAAGCATGCCATCGTCGTGCGTGTGTGCAGTCAAGCTCTTGAACAACAAGGAAACCTTATTATGCTGCACCATCTTACATAAAATGTGATGTGCTCATGTGCTCAAGTGTAGGCCTATCATCAAATTGGTCCAAAGACGGGCAAAAGCCTGTTTAGTATTTGAAAGTGTTGTTAATAGGTTAAGTGCATGACCAAGTATGGATGAGGGGGTTACTTTTCACAAGCGGGTCAACGTGTTCTCTATATGATCTAACAAATGGAAAGGGTGATGGACGTTTTCACTATTAATACAAATTGATAGAATGTCAATAACGACGGACGGACAACTCACAACCCGATGTACAACTCACAACTCCGACGGACAACTCACAACTCCGACGGACAATACAACACGACGCCAAACTCACAAACGCGAAGCTCCATCTGTGTAGTCACGAAAACCTTATTGCTATCCAGACCGTAGACTGGTCCCCTGTCTTTAAGGATAAAGACAGGTACTGCAACCTCGTCCCCATGGTTTACTTTATTTCCAACCATGTTTACAATAGTAAATTCTGGGAGTGAAACTCCTTACTTGGACCCTAATTAGACAACGACTGGTGTACAAAAGTCTAACGTAAACATGTTAAGTTGTACTCATTCAGTATTCACAATGTTCACAGCCAGACTATTCTAATTTTGCATACGTATCCAAACATTTTGGATATGCAGAGAGCGGTCAACCTCGTACTGCTCGACACATCATGGGGACGAGGTTGACAGGTACTGGTTTTACAGACCCAATGATTTCATTGGATACAATGATTTCATTGGATAAACGTGCAGTGACGTAAGCTTTCCACATCTATGTTATGATTGGTCCGCTCCGAAGTGACGTGTTTGTCAGCTCCACCATACCGGCATGAACTTTTCGATCGTCTGCTGCTGCGCGCGAGTACATAATGTTTGTATGTAATGTTGTTTATACACATGGGTGCGTTAGATTAGCTTACACGTGTACGAGAGCGTTCGATTAGCCATCACATGATACTCGTGTCTGCCCCGGTGTCAGCCACCACAGCTAGCCCCAGCTCGCGAGCGAGTCTGTGGTGGATGCCCGGGTGTAATGACGTAGTCTCCGGCTGCAGGTGTATCATACCAAGATGGCGGGTGACAAGTTGAATTCGACGCGAGTACAAAAACTACAAATTAATACACAGATTTATCGTCTATGAACGATTATGGCAAATGGAAAGGAAATGTGTTTCCTGAAAAACAAACAGTTGATGAGTGTGTACAAATTATGAATGATATAATTAAATTTTGTCATCATGGAAAATTGCATTTTCCAATTGAGCAGACGACGGAAGTGACAGAGCTGTCTGTTTACACTTGTTTAAGTCGCGCTGCCTATGCAACAACCTTTGACCTTAATTTTCCCAGTGCCAAAACACTTCAGCGTTCGATTTAGCCTCGTTTCGTGGCTACCACGAGTGTAAGTCCCCGGTACACACGGGGAAGCTAATCGAACGCACCCAATGTAATGCCTGTACCACGTGTGTGTGACAACGAATCACCGGCGGCGGAACTGGGGCCGAGGGGCCGTTGCCCCCCCCCAACTTTTGAAAATGTAGTCATTTTACCCCCCCCCCCACTTTTTATCGAGCTATTGAAACCAAATTATGGTTCACTGACAACCCCGTTTGTAATATTATACACACCTTTACATTTCTCAAAATAATCTTATTTATATAACAAAAAAACAGCAATTAACGCCAAACGTAGGCGAGTTGCCATCCCCGGACAATTGTAATGGCCCACGATGCACATTTCACCAGTCCTGCGGTGCGAGTCACCGCTGGTGCGAGTAGTGTACCGCATGGCCGGGCCAAACCAGCACACACGAGACTAGCGATCGGGTGTAAAAATAGGCTGACTTTATAGCGGGCTGGGTCCGGAATCCCGGCTGCGCCACAACGTGTCTGCGTGAGTTATTCCCACTAGAAGCCGTTAGCATGCACCAGCCGCAGTTACAGCCTTAGCCGCAATGTATAGTGTCAGATGTTTTTTTAAATGTAGTCTCCCATTTTAATAAGGCTCACCATATACATCTGATAATAACCCGATGTCATCTTTATTAGGCCCCGAAAATATTGCTAGTTTATTTCGTTAAGCAGCTCATATTTTACCGGCAATGATAAAATGATGCGAAACGAGCCCACCCTCCCCCTGTTGACGCGTGCACGACTACATGATTTGTATGTGACATTATATATAGTATTTTAAAGCTAAACTTTTTTCATTCCCACGTAGCCCAGCGGGCTACGCTAGTGCCTCTCGAGTGCAATGTTGCGCGATCGAGTAACTGTTAATTTGGGTTTTCTTCAAGTTTCTTTTTTATCCCCCAAACAAAAAAATTATTCTTGTTCTATTATTATAGTTTGATTCCTATAGTTAAATCGATAGTGTTACCTTTTCTTTTCTAGTTTGTGGCTCTCGATTATTTTTCAAGGGAAAATTTTGCTGATTCGTATGAACGCCGATGATAATGACAATTGTGTTTCAATTTGAAAACAAGTTACACCGTCCATGAACATGACCACCACGTAGGCCCTAATCACCATTCACTTTGCAAATTAGGTTTCCAGAGTTTACTGAGGACTGGTGCGATGGTCCATTAGTTTTAATAGCACGCCTGAACATGATGGCGCATATTACCGCGAAAGTGTTTATTTTCTCAAATTCATTGTGCTGGGTCTCGACATTTGAGGTTCCTTGATTTGCACTGAATCACTGATGTGTGCTAGCTCACCCCCCAACCAATAAATGGTTTAAAATTCATCTTAATTAAAAACAAGTCAACACTGTAATGTCCTTCTTTGAAGTACAAGGTGGAATGTAGCTCTGAGTACCGGATGGTGTGGGTCGCTGCCCTGTACATTTTTTTTATATCTGAAAGTGAAACGTGTAGTTTGGTGCAATATTGTGACCTTGTTTGTCCTGTTTTGATTTCTGTAAAAGGTAGGATGAACAACAAACCCACTGAAACACCACCATAATTTATTTACTTAAAAAATCAACAACTCTCATAAACCACTTTCTGCGCTGTCTTCAGGTCAATAGTCAAGAATTTATTTTAATAGTCATGTGGTCTCAATACTTCAAGCAACCCTGTATTATATTTACATATACGTATTCACAAATTAAATCAACCTATTTCCGATAATTCATCAAAGAAGATTTCTTGCGCGGCCGTTTTGAAAAATGCTCGTCTGCAAGTGCGCATGCTCATAAAGACACCATTCCAAACGTACGGTCGGGATGCGTCTTTATGGGCATGCGCACTCGCCACGTTATCCGATTAGCTTAGCGGCTGAATGACGTAGACACAATCTGCATTTAGTCGATCTAACAAAACACGTCTTGATGGCCAATTGGCAAATCGCAGAATGGTGGTATTGTTCAATGTATAAGGTATAGTAATTTTGCCTAACGATCGTTCCCGAAAAACGCCATCTTTACGGGTAAATTGCATGCCAGTCGAGTTGAAATTGGTTCAGTAATACACTTTTTAGATCGCTGAAAGTAAAATTAACTCCAAAGATCTTGTGATTTATCTGCGTAAAAGAATTGGTTCAGATAAATCACGTGAACTTAGTTATTTGAAAATGTTAGATAACGGCCAAATTTGACGGTTAGGGATTGGTCTACTCTACTCCTGGAAGACCGTCTTAGAGTCATGTGTGGGTCTATTTTGTACCCCCAACATAGCCGGTGTGTGCCAACATACCTATGTTGTGCAAATGGAAATAAAATACATATGAAAAAAGGGCCCCCCACTTTTAAAAGTGTTCCGCCGCCGCTGCAACGAATCCCTGTGGAAATGGATGCGAGGTCAAAGGTACATCTACCAGGATCCCTCCATTGGCTCAAGGCCGCTATCTGGCGTTATCCACGAGCCTCGAAGTGTGACGTCAGATGTTCGGGCTATCTTAACCGCTATTACCCCACGAACCACTCGCCACTAGAGGGCTCTATCATTCCTGAAACCGCTAACACACCACGAACCGCTATCAACCGCTATCAACCGCTATCAACTGTGATAAGGGTTCGTGGTGTGATTTTATTGTGGTTGTCAGTTTGGCGTCGTGTATTCTTGGTTCCAAGACGCTCCAGTTGTGTTGTAACGAAAACCTAATCACTATCTAAACCGCTATCACGCCACGAACCACTCACCACCAGAGGGTGCTATCATTCCTGTAACCGCTATCACACCACGAACCGCTATCAACCGCTATCAACCGCTATCAACTGTGATGGTTCGTGGTGTGAACAAATAAAAAGACACTGTTTTTCGCATATAAAGGCATCGTACACGTTTGGTGATGACTCTGTTATTAATGGCAATAAAAACTTACTTGGTGGAAAGAAGTACAGCAGCTTTGGATAGTATATTGCATTTTGAGCAACTTTTGACTTCGAAGTACTGCGGTTATGGAAAAATATATCACTTTTTATCCCCAAAACATTTGAATCTGAGAAGTGTTACGCGTAACGCTTCTCAGAGTGTGTATTCCAATGCAGATTATTCTTCCTGCGTGGACATAACCGCTCCAGATTTTCGGCAATATCCCCAAAACGCTACCACCTTTTGAAATGAAATTTTCACAGGTTAGTTTTATGGTATATATCTACAACTATAGGCCTGCAGCAAACAATAGGCTCCAATTACAAAACGTGTACGATGCCTTTAAATGTATTTCTGTATTTATTTAGGGATGTTCATAATATTTGGCCAATGGTGGTCAGTAGTGGTCGTTTAACGAAAATTAACAGAACGCTTCACCGTTTGCTACCCAGCCTGCAAATATTTATTTTATTTAAAACATGTCAAACAGTATAAGGGATGTTTAATTATTTGAAAAATTATAATTTTATCAACAACAAAAACGTTAAGTTTGATAAGTGGTGTTTGAAGCTTTGCATGGTGTTGAAAGTAAGAAGTAACTATAAATAAATAATAAACTTTCGGGTACAACTATGTGTAAAATCTCTTTTGGAGGAGTGTTGGCTCTGAAAAGAGCCGGTGTGGTCTCGACGTTTCGAACATAGCAGAAAACTGTTCCAAACACTGAGACCACACCGGCTCTTTTCAGAGCCAACACTCCTCCAAAAGAGAGTATACACATGGTTGTACCCACAAATTTACTATTTATTTATAGTTACTTCATATATTTCTACACCATGCAAAGCTTCAAACACCACTTATGACTAATTTGGTTGATATGTCACACAGGCACTTTGCAGGCAACCAGTTTCAGGCAGTCTCCATGAAGAAAAACAACCAAATTTTAATTTCCACTTATTTGTCTTAGGGATAAGTAAGACCTTGGCTGGAAAATGTCTCTTGCTAATGCAGTGCAGTTGGTTGCTGTCTGTAAATATTGCATGGTGTGTCGAAGCCCTGAAGGGATATTTATATAGTGCAACTGCAAATCTTTCTGGAACATATCACACTGTTCACAAGATAACAGCAGGGGGAAACAATTCAAAAAAGTATGTGTAGATAAATTATTGTTGGCATGAACAAGTAGAATAGAATGACTTCATAAGATTTTGTTTAACAATAGTATTGTAGGATTTGAAACTTTGCAAGGTGGAGATACAATCTAGTAAGGTTTGCAGTAAAACCATGTACATGAGTAGGATTGAAACTTTGCATGCTGGAGATACAATCTAGTAAGGTTTGCAGTAAAACCATTGAGTAGGATTTGAAACTTTGCAAGGTGGAGATACAATCTAGTAGGGTTTGCAGTAAAACCATGTACATGAGTAGGATTGAAACTGTGCATGGTGGAGATACAATCTAGTAAGGTTTGCAGTAAAACCATGTACATAAGTAGGATTGAAACTTTGCATGGTGGAGATACAATCTAGTAAGGTTTGCAGTAGCACCATGCACATGAGTAGGATTGAAACTTTGCATGGTGGAGATACAATCTAGTAAGGTTTGCGGTAACACCATATGTAATAATAAATAACAATAATGTAGTCTTATAAAGCACACGTATCCACCAATAAGGTTGAACCACCAAGTTCTTTTCAGAACCACCAAGAGAGATTTCATGTACATGGTGTAACAGCAGCAAACCTTACTGGATTATACAATAGTATATCATTCAAATGACCAATCCTCAAATAAACCCCTTGCATTATGATACTCAATGGTTATAATACTTAATTCGATTCCAGTCAATTTAATTAATGTCATTTATACATAGAAATACATTGGCAGGACCTCAGATTACACCCTCCTTTTGCCACACCCACACACACACACACAAACAAGCATCGTGATTGAAAACACGAACAACTTATTAAAAACTGTAGAGAAACATATATTAAGAAAGGTCCCCCCATGATAGGAAAAACAATCAACTTAAAATTCCTGTTGGTGTATACATGTACATCCATATAATGATGTGACTTTCCATTGCTTGACTTCAACTTGGGGAAAAACTGTGCAGGGGTGTTATACGTAGGTACGTCAAGACATCATACTAAAAAATTCGGCAAGTATAAACAACCCCGTTTCTTACCTGCAAACATTCATGTGTACCATTGCGTAAACGAAGTTGTAAAGAATAACTTATAACATTTCTGATAAATATGAGGTATAAAAATAATATCTTGAATATTGCAGCACTAGTTTTTAAAGTTAAAATAAATACATGAGTCACAATGTTGTAGCTATACAGAGCTCAGTTTCAAGAAATTTTCCACTGGACCACTTTCACGCAAAAAACATTTGATCTTCTGATATCCCCCCTGTACCTTTAAGGAAGTATGAACTTGAAAACTTAAATATAATATATAAAAAATTGTGTTTGAAAAGACACTTGTTTGGTGGTGAGTTTGCTGACCCAATGCTACCAATGGACCAGTGGGAATTTCCAGCCAAAATGGCCGACTATTCTTTGTCATCTAAAACTGTAAAAAAAAGAAGAAGTTATAATTGAATCCCCTTTGATTGCTTTAAAGGCCTGTACACTATTGGTAAGATCGAAACACACAAATGTTCACAGATTCACACATAACTTACATGATTTAAAGTAAGTAATAGTTGAAAGGGTTCCTTAAAATATTTCTGCCTAAAATGCTATCGTTTCTGAGAAATGAGTAAAACAATAGTTTTTATCACGCGCGATATTTTGAAAAAACAGAAAACACATAAGGTCTCTTTTCACTATTTTCTCGTGATCTCGATGACCAATTGAGCTCAAACTTTCACAGGTTTGTTTGTTCATGCATATGTTGAACCACATAAAATGTGGACACTGATTTTTAGCTGTTACCAAAAGTGTACAATACCTTTAAGTTTAAGAGATGTTTATTTTATTTGTCTAACATTTATATTTGGAGCGGTATCAGTGAAACAATGGTGGAACACACTAATGGTAGTGTCATCAATTTCAAGATGCTGCCTTCATCCGTTGTAAACATATTCTTCGGGATAAACACTAATTTTCCATTTTTAAAGATGGGTGTCGTGATGCCCTTAAAAATAAATATTGGATAATAACTAATATATTTTGTATTACTTTTCATTTTCTATGAACTTTAGTATACAACAAATGTTTTTAAAACCAGCAAACATATCTGCTGTTTGTTGTTTGTTGTGTTGTTTTTTTGTTTTTTTTTGGTTTTTGGTTTTTGGGGTGTTTCTTTGGTGGTTTTGTTTTTGTTTTTTGGGGGTGTGTTATCTTTTAATAATAATAATTTTTTGAACACACACCACACACACACACACACACATTCTATTTTTTACATCCCTGTGGAGACATCTTTTGTTCTTTCCTTTGTCCCTGTAGTTAAGAACCTCCCATAGACTTTGTACACAAAATTCCTTGTGGAGCACCCAAGTCTTTAGAATTCCCCTATGGAGACCTTTTGTTTTCCCTTTTCTAAGTTTTGTTCTCGGTCTCCATAAGGTAGTGAATATGAAGGCACCCTTACAGCTGGTGACTTGTGGGGTCCTGCTATTGTTGTTCTATTATTCCCTTTTCTGAAGAATTCCCCTGTGGGGTACAAGTTTTACAAAGAATTCCTTGTGGGGTCCATTGTTCTGTTGTGTTTTGGACCCCACAAGGATGGGTGGGTATGTCCACCCACACAGGTTAAAATATCTGTCATGAACATAATTTGTATAATTATACATACTTCTCACATCCACATCAATAACCATCATATAAAGTAGGTCTTCGCTGTATGTTTATTCATCCCGCCTAATGTGAGGGTTACACAATTTTTTCCAGACTGAGAAAAATATATAAGGCACATGGCTTCTTTAGGCCTCTGTAATTTTTTCCCCAGAATGCTCAGCTGAAAGTTGAGTCATGTGATTTGATAGTCGTGAATTGTGAATTGAAATAGTGTTTTTGTTGAAACTTTTTAAGCGGCCACAAAAGATACGTATGGCCCAAACAGTATGACATATTTGTGTACCTTGTAGAAAAGGCCTATACCCCCCCCCAACTTACCGGTGGAGCCTTACCTGTCTCCAGGTTTTGGTCAAAGGAGAGGAGACTCGATGTTTTTGAAAAGGGGGGACCGTACAAAATTGGTTAAGGGAAAAGCCATAAGAAGAACAGGTGTGTGTGGGGGGGGGGCAGTATGGAAAGGAGGGAGGGTGGACTGTGTGCCTTTGGCACTGTTGTGCCCATTAATCTTTATCGAATTAGCGATGTGTTTATGGATGGGAGTGCGGGAAATTTGAAACTATTTCCGACGATAGCCATCGAAAGAAAATGGGGAGAGAAGCGCTGTAAACCATCCTATGACTGTTTGGATGTTGTTTAGTGGGAGACAATGGTCTCTCTCGTTTGTAAAGTCAATAGGCGATGGTTAAAACAGACTTTTTCTTTGATGTTTGCATGCATCCTGTTCCTCACAGAAAAAAAGGGGTTAGAAGGGGGAAAAGTGGGAATGTTTGAACTTAAAAAAAGAAAAATTTCGTGTTTTGTTGTTGTTTTTTGTTTTTGTTTTTTACTTTCAAAGAAGAATGAGCAACAAAACAGTGACATCATTTGTAATTAGAAATCAAAGGTAAAAACAAAAACAATGGTTAGTGCAGTAATTTAGTTGATAACATGGGGCGAATCATCATCCCATCCTTGTCGTTCAATACTATGCATTGTTGAGGGCTAAGCTGTTTTATACTTAACCATTCAGTGAATTTGAAAAGACACGGTAGTCTAGTTTTTGAGAAGTACGGTCTTTTATTATTTATTTGACCAAGACATGACCTAAACCACACAATTGACGTTGTTGGACGCAATCTTTGAAAATGACAGTTCTTTTTCTTCTATTTTTACGGCGCAAACTTTGTTTCCTGGCACGATTTTAAAATTTGTGCAGGATAGCTCGGGCGCAAACTTACTTAGAACACCGCGCGATCTTTGTCGTTCACCCGTCATTCACCACTTGACGTGAAATATATACGCCGTTTTAAGAGAATGTACGTCAACAGGTTAAAAGGGTTATAAGTAGCGTTTTATTTGTGTGCGGGCATACTTTAGTTTAAAAACTGCGCGCGCGCATTTTCAAAAAATGCGCCCAACAACGTTTTTAGCATACTTTGTGTGTTGTGCAAATTTGACTAAATATTTTTTGGAGAACTTTTAGTATAGTGTTTAATATGTCTACAACTAACTATATATACCTTTAAAAAGTAGACCCAGGGGGTCGGAACGAAACTCGTTTTCCAGGCATCCGTTTTCATTTATTCTGTATGGCCTAAAATGTGCAGTGCATGGTAACACACAGAGACTCTGACACCCCCCCCCCCAAATGGCTTTATGGTGCGATGACGTCAGGTGAAATTGGTCAATTCTGTAAAACTAGGGTTGGATCTCGTTGGGAACAAGGTTGAGGCAACAAAACTCATGTACAGATTTGACAGGTGACACAATTTTGTTTTGCGATGCATTTTAAACTACACTACAGAAGAGATCTGTGATAACACCCCCAAATTACCAGCTTAAGAAGGAGTTTGCGAGCGATAGGTTCCAAATACCGGTTTTCAATTCCATTATTGGAATATATCTTTATCTTTTGACAAAACATCTGAAATTATTTTGGACTTTTGGTTATCACAAACCTCTGCTGTAGAAATTCTTTTATTTTTCAATCAGCAGCTACAAAGCGTTCTAGGCAATTACGAAAGTTGAAGCAAATATTATTTTAACATTTTATAGCCTAAATTTTAAAGATGTAACAGCATTGATATTATAAATAACTAAGACTAAAAACCGCCAGGTTGGTTTGAGGCTCCAGAAATGTTCAATCAAAATTTAAATGCAGGTTCAAAGGCGAGTGTGCATCATGAAATAATAGTGTACCAATAAAATCCCACACGCGGATACACGCAGCCAAACAAATATGACGAGTACACACTCCTCAGATTTCTGGGTGCATTCTAACAGCTTTCATTTTACATTTTGCTCATTCATTTCTGCCCATTCAGCGCTCCACCGTCTCTGCCCTACAGACTTTGTGCATGTGGGATTCGCCCCAGTGCGGAGCCGCTCCATGTGTGCGGAGCAGAACGGTTCCAAGGGGAACCATGTTGGACTGAAGGTAGTCTTTAGTCAAGGACCTGTGTGTGATATCTGGGGGTGCCGCGGTGCGCCTTGACTAAAGGCTAGACTGAAGAGGACCGTGCGTCCAATAAAGGGTGTGTGCCGTGGGGCTGTCTCGGTTTTAAACAGGCGTCTGATGCATGGATGTGACTAGAACAGAACGATTCTCCTCGGGAACTGTTCTGTCCCACACACACATCCATAATTGAGAAATTTCAGTTAGTCACACAATGATACTTTATTTCCCATCAAAGCAGCGGTGGCTGACCTGGCGGTTTGCTTTAGTTTCCTTAAAGGGAGGGTATGCCTTTGGTAATTACTTCAACAATTTATGACCATACAAACTTACCTGGTAAAGACCACTGGACAGCTGTTGATATTGTAAAACCTTGTTAGAACCCCTTTGAAGTTATGTAGTTTTAGAGAAAGGGGTAATTCTTTTATCCACAAATTTGAATATGATAAAGGCTTCAGGCATATAGCCTTTCTCAGGCATCTGAAAGCACACAATATGCAACAGACTTGTTTTTTCTTTCATTATTTTCTTGCAACTTCAATGACCAATAGGGCCCAAATGTTCACATTGTTATTTTATGCATTTTGTTTGGATCAATTAAGGATCCTACTATTCTTTGACAATTACCGAAAGTATACTCTACCTTTAAGTGTAGGCCTACTACATTATTAATGTTGAATGTTTTTCCTATCTACGAGTGGCAGGGCCAACAAACAGCCATTGAAAATTAATAATGTATTAGTTGAGGGGCGGTTTACCTGATACCTTCAGTTCAGCTGACGACTATTATATGACATGAACAAAATACATATTGATGATGTACAATTTTGTTTTAAGTTTGATTTGTTTTGGTCATTTGACAAATTCGTTTATAAATGATTATCCTTTAAAGAAAAATGTATACTTGATTTCAGAAGAAAAATAATCCTCACCCAAAAGCCATCAAAGCTTTGCATAGAACAAAACTAATGGCATTACAAACAGATAAGTCGCATCTTCCATTGGGGACGCGCGTACACGAACGACCCACACACACAGCATTCATAAATTTCCCCATAGTGATCTCACACACCCCCATATTTACAACGATCTTGTGACCGTTTTGAGAAAACTATCAACAATTGCACACCAACCCTCTCCAAAAGGATAATACATTTTATTGATATACCGGGTATTTTTTGCCAAATAAGCTACTAATGATCCGTACCTCGTACACATTGTGTCATTAGCGGACCTTGCGATTTTGCGGACGGCCGTTGAGCCTGCATGGATTTACACGTGTATGCTACGTGTGTGGCAACGGCGTTTTTCATGTTGATCTCCAACATTGTGACGGAGATCCACACGTTTCACATACACAGAACACACGCATCCCTTGCGCTCTGAGTAAAATGCTCACTGACCATGACATGCAGAATTTTATAAGCTTCGTTTTGATTGGTTATTTATTAGCATTGATGAAACTATACCCCCGTACCTTCGACCATACAAATTTCTCCTTTCATGAACCTTTCTGCCGGGATCTGCTCGAATTGTCATGCCAAGTGTACAAAGTACGTGGTGTGTGTGTAGGCCTGGCCTACATGTACGTGGTGTGTGTGTGTGATGGCACTAAGTCAGCACGCGCGCGCGTGCTGTTGCCCTTCTCTGATTGGACGACCTCGCTAAATGATATAATGCGACTATCACAGTAAAAACTGTTTGTAATGGATACATTTGAAATTTCCGTCGTTTTTCCTGGTTCTACCACAATGAGTTGAAAAGCTTGCATTCACTACACAAGGGTTCTGACTTTTATCTATCCATTACAGACTTACTGTGGGTGCGTTCGATTAACTCCCTCGACCCCGGTGTGCTCATCCGGGTGAGCCCCTGACATGAGCTATTCGAACGCCAACTTCCCCCAGCATTCACACAATGCATCTTTGGACAACCGACCGGAACTAATTTCCATTTGTGTGCATTACGTCCGTGGATTCACGAAAATTTTACACATCCACGTCGTGACAAAAGTAGGGCCTACTCGTCTTTGAATAAAACAATATTTAATCTCACAAAGTCGCTGTTTTAAGGGTGAAAATGTGTGTCCAACTTATTGAAAGTGTCCCGCTGAATTACAAACAAAATGGTGGCCATTTGGGAAAGTTTTTCGTCGTGACGTCACGCACCGTTCGGTCAGCCCCAAGTGACCCGCGCTCCACAAGCAGGGTACTTTGGGCTGACCCGGATGAGCCCCGAGAATGACGTCAAAGCTATTCGAACGCACCGGGGGGGGGGAGACCTGGGAAGACCCGGGGAAGCTAATCGAACGCACCCTGTATTTTAAGTTATCAGTACTCTACACAGACTCAGAGTGCTTATAGACCTTCCTTTTGCAACGTCACAGCCGCACAAGGTATGGGCGGCCTTCACTGCAAAAAATACAGCAGTTCTTTATTTGACAAATAATGCTATCAATTTAATACCTATATCACTGATAAGTACAATTTACTATTCAAAACGAAAGGTAAACTTACTCTTCTTAAAAAACAGTTGCAATGTTTTGCTAAAAAGGGCAATTTTTTTCCCAAGCCGGTTTATACAGTTTTAACTATACTCGAGGCCTTCCATACAAAATGGCGGTCAATGTTTGTAAACAAAAGAAAGGTCTACACAGAAGTTCAATAGTGTATCATTTAGCGTATCAATTCTAATAAGCCTACCTAAGAAGCGCAACTTTAGAATGCATTTTCTGCCAAACCTATAGCGATTCTTTATTTCTAGACTTTTGTTAACAAACTACAACACTCAACGTTACAGTAATAACAACACTGCACTTTTTATCTTGCTTATTTATTAAAGGTATTATACAGGATTGGTGAGGATAATAAACACCATTGTTTAATTTTAGTCTGAAAGTTTAATGACTATGATGAAGTTCATCATACTCGAACCATTTTTTTTCTGTGAAATATTTCCCTCTGAAATGAAGTCATAGTCAAGAAAACTGTAGGCTATCCGAAAACCTTGAAAAACGCAACAGCTGATTTCGGTTGTTGCAACCAAAATAATAAGGACAATGTATTACCATGCTGAAAATTGTGGATGGTTTTTCACTATTCTTTTGTTCCTGTGACTCACACAACGGATTAAGCCCAAATTATAGGTTTGTTATTTTATGTATGGTTGAACACACACAAAATGAACACTGTCCGCGACTATTTTGTCAGCTCTACCAATCCTGTATAAAACCTTTAAGTCAAACGCCATTATCTAACTCAAATTAAAAGTAACCTGGATGGGGGTGTAGCATGGAGGATATTGATCGACTGTGAGGCAATCTTTGTTGCTAACGGAATGATCAGAAGTGTTACGATAATATTTTAGTGCTTCTGAAAAAGTTTGGTGACACATAGTTTCCGATACGTTGGTTTAATGCACTGATCTGCATTGCTAGTGATAAAGTCACAGCAGTTTGGGGGTTCAATTCGCTTTCATAGCATAACTTTATGCGTTATTGAGACAAAAACATTCCAATATAATTGTTAACCAACCTTATTGCGTATAATAAGTACTTCCGCCAATTTTGATAAGAGGGCATAGGAAATGAGGCCAGTATTTGCCTGTTAGATGAAGTAGAGGGGAATTGTAAAAGCGGTGTTATAGCAGTATTGTTGTTGGTGTTGTTGTTGTTGTTGTTGTTCCAAATCGTGGTTACACAGGCTCTTCTCAGGTTTAAACACATGCGATCTCGTCGTTAAAACCTTCATACTCATATGACTCGTTCGTATAAAATACGAACGTTAAGTAGTTGCTATCTGACAAAATAACTTTCGAAGCCAAGTCTGTTCCGCAATTTCTAGAAAAAGCAAAAGAACAATATTTCAATTTTATATGTAAATCCTCCCCCAACCCCCCCAAAAAAACCCAAACAACAACAAACAAACATAAAAACAAACACAAAAACTAGAAAAAACAACATCAACGTAGAATATCAAGCTAGCTGTTGTCGTATCATCTACCAAATTTAAGCCCCTAGTACAAACTACCAGCGTATGATATGGAAATGAACAAGTCATTTGTCTAGTTTTTGTTCTAGTTCTAGTTTTTGCTGTTTCGTAGAACTATTCTATTGATCCTTTTTTTCTTTTTTCTTTTGTGCAAATTTATTCTAGTGTTCGCTTTTGGCCGATTTTGATGTTTTCATCAGGTCCCTGAATCCAAGTAAAACAAATAAAAAATTAAACCCCATTGGTACAGATTATCCTTCTTTAAAACATCATCTTTCGAAGGCCCGTTAGTGCCACGCAATATATATTATTGCATAACAAAAACACATATATATAAATATTGAAGGTTTTTTTTACGAAGCCCCTACAGGGACAGATAAACGAAAACTGAAAAGGTAAAATGTGAATAAAATAAATAAATAAACAATTATTGTTTCGTTCCCTCAAATAATATTTCGAGGGAACAATTGTTTATCTTGTAGGCCTAATCACGACTTATTATCTCGTTATCACCAGCATAACTACGACTTATAATTACGACTTATTATCTCGTATAGGATTGATTATCTTGTTTTTACGACTTGCTATATCTGGTAATGACTTGGGGTGGTTGTTATGCTATTACTGACCGAATGGAATGTGCTTTACGCCAAACTCGACAAGTCATACATGTTGGCCTGTTGTTGAGTTGTGACACCCGTAACCTGGCCGAACTATTGACATTATTTATCATCCATGATCCTCTACTGCAGCTACTCCGTAGCCATTACCAAGATAGCATTGAACTTGTTCATCACGTAATCACGACATCAGTGCAATGCAAAGTATATATTGCAGATAATAAGTCGTAAAAAACGAGATATAAATCGTAATTACGAGATAATAAATCGTAAAGACGACTTGATAAGTCGTAATACGAGATAAAGTTGTAATTACGAGATAACAAGTCAAGTTATAAAACCACAAGGGAAACTGACTAAGTAACTTTTTAAAATAGTTTGGGGTTAAATTAAATTGAATGAGATAATAAGTCGTAATAGACTGTGCAAGTCTCGCGCGTATCGGAACGAGAAAACACGTCAAACGAAGAACTTTGTTTTTTTCTAAAAATCAAATCTTTGTTTTAAATTATATCTAATGACAAACTCTGAACAACAAAAATACTCATTACATGTTTATATAATCAGTTTTAGTTTTTATAATAAATACACAAATAATGTGTTAATTATTATTGAAACAAAATTAAAACTCTGGGACAAGGATGCTTATTTGATCTTAACTTTTCAGAAACCTCTTACGCGGATTCGCGAAGGTCACACGGGCGTAAAATTAACGCTTGACGCAGATTTTAGAGGACGCTGACGCCTCAACAATCATAGACTGCATAAAAAGGCTTCGCGTTGCAATTACAGCATCTGGCGATTATCATTGCGCATCCAAAACAAGCGTTTGCATGAGTTTTGTGATCGGAGGTGAGCACAACATTCTTAGTTTTTTGCAGTAACCGGAAGCTGAGGTCAAGTTTAATTATCGGGTTTTCTTCGTTATATTGTTGAATTGATTTTACTTTCATATTTTTTATAACTAACGATATATTTACTTTTCATGGTCATTAACCACGTTAAACTATTGACAAAACAAAATCTTGCCCACGTAAATCTACATAGTTGGGACCACAATGGTCCCGGAAGTTCAAATATGCGCGAGACTTGCACAGTCTATAGACCGTGTAAGTTGACCTCGAGAGCGTACGAGCTTTCGTGAGAATCTGGACTTCCGGGCACCTCGAATAGCTGCTACGGTGTGTATTGTGGCAATTGTTTTTGAAAAGAACTTGTATTGTGATGTTTTTATAAATTTCACTCATTGAATATGGTTTGAATATAAAAAACCTAAATTTATTTTTTATTTTTGTTTAAGCTGACCTCAATTTCTGCTTCAAGTTTGACCATAAAAAAACATGCAATAAAAAGGCGATCGTCGTGATCCTTTACGTACACGCATGCAAATTAGACCAAGCTGCTACTAGTACGGTACCCAAACCGCGCGAAACTAGGACGTCGTTGTCCCGGTGACGCCATGCAACATCACGTAAAATCAAAGCGACACAAGATCTGTTTTCGCACTAAGTGAAGAAGCACTTATATTCCGATTTAAAATATAACTTAAGTTCGGTTTGTTAGTGCAGTCGACACGGTTCGCACAACACAGTTGGCGTAAAATAATTCGCAATTTGTCACTTCGAGCCGGATGTTGGAGGTCGAGCACTAGCTATTTCTTCAATTTCTCTTAAGTTTCCATATTTTATTTTATTTTTATTTATTACATTGTTAGTTTTAAATGTAATCATTCCACCAATACGTTTTTTGGGTTGAAAAAAGTGATGTGACAAAAATAAAAATCACACAAAATTGCACCCACGTTAATGTCCCAAAGCTGATGGCTCAGAGGTGACCGGAAGCTCAATGGTGACTGTACGAAAGTCCCCCATATGCATAGCGCCCTCAAGCGTTCATTTATGTTTACCTAGCAATCATTCCAATCAATCTTTAACTATGCTTGTTCCGCTGTGATTGTGCTCCAAATTTACCTGAAATTTCCTATTCCCGTGCGTTCTTGATTAAACAACCACGGTTTACCACAGTCACCAGCCGATCCCATACCAAGTTTAACCTGTATAATTATCACCTGATCGACCTCCAATTACTGTGTTCCTTGTGTGATTCCTGAATAAACAATCAATCATAAGCTGCTCAAATCAGTTTAATCGCTGCCATTGTCTCTGTGTGCTACCCATTTGAACCTCCTAACAATTACCCTCTACGAGTGAACCATCACTTCGTCACATGGTCCTTCGAGCCGTAATCGCACACAGCGACCTATGGATCAAGTTGAGCAGGAAAATGATGGAGATGACCAATCCCAAGCCTCAGCTCCTACTTCAGAAGGAAAGAGCCCCCCATCTTTACACCTATCTTCAATAACACTGAGTAATGAGCAAGAAGTAAATTTATTTCGCCAGAGAAAGAAGGCACAGCTTCGAGAATTGCGACGACAACTGGAAGAAGAGAGTCAGATAGAGGAAGAATTACGTCACCTTGATGATGTGGCGTGTGCAGCAAGGAAGAGGGCAGAAGAAGAAGCCGCCAATGCTGAACGTCAACGACAACTCCTTTCGACCAGAATGTCTAGGCAAAGGCGATTACGTCAGGCCGAAGAAGAGTTACATGAAGCGGAATTGATCGCCTCCATGACTAACAAATCCAGCCCACCAAAACTCACACCACAGATATCCATGCCAACTGATGTTTTTCCATCGTTCAAACCAGTGGTAGTTACCCCCTCTACTTCTGGTGAATATACGTCCTCCAATCCCTTTGACGCAGTCACATTATCACCAGCTGGTGACATTGAACTTAGCCAACCACCAGTCACCAGTGCTCCTGGAGAGAATACATCAGTAACTTGGACTTCTCCTTCAATGTACCAATACACCACTCAACAACCATGTTTGACCCCTGCTTATCAACAGCCTGTTGTTACCTACCAATCATTTGGTGCATCGTCATTCATTCCGACGTCACCCCCTGTGACCACCGCATCTGTTCCCATGATGTCGTCTGCTGTATTACCAGCATCTGTCCCGATGATGTCATCTGCTATATCACCAGCATATGTTCCGATGATGTCTTCTGCTGTATCACCAGCATCTGTCCCGATGATGTCATCTGCTATATCACCAGCATATGTTCCGATGATGTCATCTGCTGTATCACCAGCATCCATTCCGATGATGTCGTCTGCAGTATCACCAGCATCCATTCCGATGATGTCGTCCGCTGTATTACCAGCATCCATCCCATCATTGCCATGCGTCCCAGCATCCATTTCGACAGAAATTTCTCCCATGGCATCAGCTACGCCAAACATGACAGAGTTACTGATAGCTTCGTCCTACGGTATACCTCGACCTACCCTACCGACATTTACCAACGGTAAAGAACGTGATTTTGCCCTTCTAATGATGGCACTGGACAACCTTGTCAATGTGCACCCTCATCTTACAGAGCAATACAAGTACCAGGTCTTACTAGGTAGACTGGGTGGAAACATCCTGAAGCTAGCTGAAGCATACATGCATGATCCACAGCCTTACTCAGCCGCACTGCGTGCCCTCAAAGACAAGTATGGCCAACCCAGGCAACTAGTTCAGAGTGAGATAGGCACCCTCATGAGCATGCCTCGCGTCAAATTTGGTGACAACGAAGCCTTCGACCAGTTTGCCCTATCAGTACACTCCCTTGTGGGCATGCTAAGTTCCCTAGAGGGTAAGAACGGATATGAACTGAAGTGTGGTTCACACGTTGACAGACTGATCAGCAAGCTCCCAGCAGGTTACCGTGATAGATTTGTTGAGCATTGTATCAACCGTGGTATCCTTCAAGCAGATTCAGATCAAACGTACACATTGCGGCATCTGGCTGACTGGCTCCAAGTCAAATCTCGTGCCAAACGGATAGCCGGACAAGCTGTCTCCATTTATGATACTCAACCCAGTCATGATAAGAAGGATGGCAGCTTCAAGCGAAAGACTCGGACATCAGCGTTTATGACCGTAGAAGGGCAGCAGACCGATTCAAAGTCAAAGACACGCTCCTACAAGCCGAAACCATACTGTCCCTTTTGTAATTCTCACGAACACTACCTGAATAGCTGCTTGGAGTTCAAAAGGATGAAACCAGAACAAGTCTTGGTATGGCTTAAGGAGCCCAAACGTTGCTGGCGTTGCGGACGTACTCACCGTCACCAAGACTGCACTCTAAAGAAGCCGTGTAATGAGTGTAAAGAACTGCACTTGACAGTTTTGCATGACGCCATACAGAAGATAGACAAAGTCTTTACCACCAAAGTTTCCACACAAATGGCATACATTGACCAGCCATTACGACCACATAATGTCATGATGAAAATCGTGAAGGTTCTTCTTCATGGCCCAGCTGGACACATTGCCACGTATGCTGTTCTGGATGATGGTTCCATGCGTACTATGGTTCTCACCCCTGCAGTCCAACAGCTTAAGTTATCCGGAGAAAAGGACAACATCCTCCTCTCCACAGTCCGGCAAGACGCATTTCGATGTGAGGGACAATCCATTGACATTCATGTATCTCCTGTCGACAGTCCCAACATCAAATTCCTCATCAAAGGAGCATTTAACACTGATAAACTTTGCCTTTCGGAGTACACCTACCCAACCAAAGATTTACAGAATCGCTGGCCACATCTGTGTGGTGTTGGATTATCTCCGATCAACAAAGCTGCTCCCTTGATCTTGATTGGGTCAGACTACGCCGACCTTATCATACCCCAACAGCCTGTCAAGTTTGGACCAAGTGGTGCACCAGTAGCCATCCACACTAAATTGGGATGGACACTGCAGGGACCAGCTGGCATTCTCAAAGAACAGTTCCATGAGCAAAAGTGCTACAAGTCATCAGTCCTCCCTGAAACCAAAGATATCATGCAACATGTAGAGAGACTGTGGCAAACGGATGTCCTGCCTTTCAGTAACGAGAAGACTGCAACTCGGTCAAAGCTAGACCATCAGGCAATCAACTTACTTGAAGCTGACACTGTTCGAGTAGATGACAAGGGTACTCATCGTTATGCCACACCCCTCTTGCGTGCCAATGATGGTGTCCAGTTCCATGGCGACAAGTACATGGTCATGTCCAGCCTGAAGCGGACTGAAAGACAGCTGCAAAAGAAGCCAGAACTTGCAAAAATACATAATGAGCAAATCAAGAAGCTAGTAGACGCAGGCTTCGTCAAAATCCTTAGCCACACTGAAGCACAATCAACAGATGAGTCATGGTATTTTCCACACCGTATTGTTGAACACAACGGAAAGCACCGTCTCGTTTTCAACTGTTCATTCGAACATGATGGTAAAGTCCTGAATGATCACCTCATGCCAGGACCGAAGCTTGGTGCTTCTCTTCTCGGAGTTTTCCTGAGATTCCGGCAGTATCCAGTAGCCATTTCCGGGGACATCAAAGCGATGTTTCACCAAGTTCAACTCCTACAACCGGACAAACCTCTCCTTCGATTTATATGGCGAAACATGAACAGAGAGGCAGAACCAGATGTGTACGAATGGCAAGTGCTCCCCTTTGGAACAACATGCAGTCCTTGTTGTGCTACCTTTGCTTTGCGTAAGCATGTCTTCGACAACCAGCAGGGATACGAAGGTGTTGCACATGCCGTTGAGAACTCATTCTATGTGGACAACTGCCTAGATAGTGTCCCTACTGCTTCGGAGGCCAGAGAGCTTGTTGCAAAGATGAGAGATCTACTTGCATCTGGTGGTTTTAACATCCGTCAATGGGCAAGTAACATTCCAGAAGTTGTTCAAGACCTACCCACAGAAGCTCGATCAGAAGGTTATGATCTGTGGCTCACATTCGGTCAGAACGACTCCCCTGAGGCGACACTTGGACTGCGATGGCAGTGTGACACCGATGAGCTCAGCTACAAGCATAGGCCCATCAGATACCAGATACTCAACATGAGAACAGTTTACAAGGTTCTGGCCAGTCAGTATGACCCGATTGGCTACCTAGCACCCTTTACCGCACGTGCTAAGATCCTAGTCCAAGACCTGTGGAAATCCAAGAGAGACTGGGACAAACCGATAGAGCCAGGTAACATCCTCACAAGATGGAAGACTTCGGAAAGTGAACTCGCAGACCTTCCTCTCCTTCGCCTACCGAGGTGTTACACTAAGCCTGATATCAATCCCGCAACTATTTCCCGGCAAGTCCATATCTTCTGTGATGCGTCAGAAAGAATCTATGGCTCAGTCGCATATCTCCGCACAGAGGATGTAGAAGGAGATATCCACACAAGCTTCATCATGTCAAGGTCCAGGGTGGCACCTAAACGACAACTCTCTATGCCACGCCTTGAACTCTCAGCAGCATTGACCGGTGCTCAGTTAGCGGATTTGCTTGGGAAGGAGTTGACTATGCCAATTCAGAAGATCATCATGTGGAGTGACTCGACTACCGTGTTGAGATGGCTTCAGTCGGACTCCTGCAGATACAAGGTGTTTGTTGGAACTCGTGTGTCTGAAATCCAGACTCTCACTGACGTACAAAACTGGCACTACGTCGACACTGCAAACAATCCAGCTGATGACATCACCCGCGGCAAGCCCGTGGCAGAACTCTGCCTAGAGTCAAGATGGAAGAATGGTCCTGCATTTCTTTCTCAGCCACCTCATCAATGGCCATTGAGTCCATTCACCAATCAACCATTTACCGAGGACCCTGCCGAACTGAAGAAGTCAACTTTCTGCGGAGCAGTGATGGTCCAGGCCCCACTGATCCCTGACCTTGAAACCTACCAGAGCTGGAATAACCTTATCCAAGCATACAAGCGGCACCGTGACGGGGCGGCCATAACTGAAAATCCTCCAGTGATGACGGGTGAGCAACGAGAGGAATTTGAGAGAAAGCTCTATCTTCACGTCCAACAAGAGTGCTTCCAGCAGGAAGTCTCAGCCTTGAAGTCAGGAAAGGAGCTGCAGTCAGGGAGCCGATTGGCACAACTGGATCCTGAGTTTGACCAGTCCTCTGGACTAATTCGAGTGGGAGGACGACTTCGTCGAGCAGAGGAACTCTCTCTTGGTACCAAGCACCCCATCGTGCTTGATCCTAGTCATCACATCACCAAGCTACTCATTAAAGAGTACGATGAGAAACTTCTCCACCCTGGGTCAGAACGCATTCTTGGAGAAATTAGACGTAAGTTCTGGATCCTACGTGGCCGAGAAGCAATCCGCCATCACCAACGCCAGTGTGTCAACTGTCGTAAATGGCGTGCCAAACCTGAAATACCTAAGATGGCTGACCTACCACCATCAAGACTTCGACTCTTCAAGCCAGCATTTTATTCAACAGGGGTAGACTGTTTCGGCCCGATGACAGTGAAGATTGGTCGCCGAACTGAGAAACGATGGGGAATCGTATTCAAATGTATGACTACACGAGCAGTGCACTTAGACCTGTTGGAAAGCATGGACACAGACGCCTTTCTGATGTCCTTTAGACGCTTTGTAGCTCGCCGAGGTAAGCCTTACGAACTCCTCTCAGACTGTGGAACTAACTTCAAAGGTGGTGAAGCTGAGCTGAGAGAAACCCTCGCTTCGATGGAGCCAACTGTTGCCCAGAAACTTGCTGACTACAATGTGCGTTTCCAATTCAATCCTCCAAACGCTCCCCACTTTGAAGGTGTCTGGGAGAGAGAAGTCAAGTCTGCCAAGGATGCGCTGCGAGCTGCACTTGGAGACCAATCAGTACCCGAGCCTGTACTTCAGACTGTACTGGCTGAGGTTGAAGGAATCCTTAACTCCAAACCCTTGGGTTATGTATCTTCAGACATTGCCGACATTGATCCGATGACTCCCAATATGCTGCTGATGGGGCGGCTTGATCCATCACTTCCTCAGGTGGTCTACACTGCAGATGACCTCCTCAGTAAGAGACGGTGGCGGCACAGTCAGGTACTTGCAGATCAATTCTGGGCTCACTTCATCAAGTACTACCTACCTGATCTTCAACTCCGTCGCAAGTGGCAGAAGGATGCAAGGGAGCTAGTTTGTCGTGATGTCGTCATGATAGTTGACCCCAAGCTCATCAGAGCTCAGTGGCCTGTTGGACGAGTGGTTGAAACGTACCCTGGAGCAGACGGACGTGTGAGGGCGGCAAAGGTCCGAGTGAAAGATCGAGTGTATACCAGACCAGTCGCTCGACTTGTAAGACTGCCTGAGATCACCGACGATGGGATTGATGATGTTTAAGATAATGGACAGATGAACATTTACATACTTGAGACTTTCTTGTTTACACATTTGGGATCCAAATGTGGGGGCGGCTGTACGAACGTCCCCCATATGCATAGCGCCCTCAAGCGTTCATTTATGTTTACCTAGCAATCATTCCAATCAATCTTTAACTATGCTTGTTCCGCTGTGATTGTGCTCCAAATTTACCTGAAATTTCCTATTCCCGTGCGTTCTTGATTAAACAACCACGGTTTACCACAGTCACCAGCCGACCCCATACCAAGTTTAACCTGTATAATTATCACCTGATAGACCTCCAATTACTGTGTTCCTTGTGTGATTCCTGAATAAACAATCAATCACAAGCTGCTCAAATCAGGTTAATCGCTGCCATTGGCTCTGTGTGCTACCCCTTTGAACCTCCTAACAATTACCCTCTATGAGTGAACTATCACTTCGTCACAGTGACCTTATCGTCGCGAGACTTACAAAGAGATTGTTACCGTGAGTTATGTTTTTTGCTAGATCGCTAGAGGGCGGGCGAGCGGGAGGATAAGCGATGGACGAGAGCATTACTGAATCCATGAAGGAAGGAAAGAAGCTGAATCAAAGCTTGATCAGAAAACTTGTAATTTCTTTGCAAAACAGAGACTTGTTTGTATGCAAATTTGATTGGATTTCAAGGAAGGGACAGATAATATTAAGACCTCTACTATTGCGGAATCAAATTGGTGGAATTAACTGCGTAAGAGCCATTTTGGTTTTGTACTTTTTTGTCGAACCTCAACTATTTCAACTCGTTTAGTTATTATACCGTACAACTCATGTCCTATCGCAACCCAGCCTCGTTCCCAGGGATGATCGATCTCGACGCGCCATTTTTCCCCGGCGTGCCTTGTTCGTTCATAACCCCTGGGGCCTTTCTCAAACCACGGCTTGGGCTCCGGCTCCAATTCTAGGCTCCGTCTGATGTTCGAACCACCGCGTGCAAAATACACACTGTTCCAAAAATGTATAGGCCTGGAAGGCCGGTTCATACGGAGACCAAGCCCAAGCCGAGGTTTGAGAAAGGCCCCTGGAATTGGTTCTTAAATGTGCCAGAATCTGGCATATTTTAATTAGATCTGTGGCCGATCCACTCCACGCGCCCGCTCAAGCAAACCCGCAAAAGAGGCATCAAGTCAAGGAGCAACTGAACCCAGTTTCATGGCTCTGCTTACCGCGGAATTCTGCGCTTACGCTCAGCTGCGTCCCATAGAAATACACACGATACAATGCGCGTAAGCGCAGAATTATTTGGTAAGCAGTGCCATGAAATTGGGCCCTCCCTCTCATCCTTCTTTGATCTAATTGTATGCAGTTTAGGCTGACCGTGTAAAAAAACATGATTCATTTGAAATGAAATTGCGTCAAAATACTTGCATTTTGACACGCGCGTCTAAGCGTCCTACAAGCGCCATACACGCGTCCGAAAGTTTTTAACAAGCGTACATGCAAAGTAGTCACTTTTGTTAGCCAATCAGCGTTGTTTTTCAGTGACATCCCTACCAGGGCCCAATTTCATAGAGCTGCATAAGCAGAAAATATTTCTTAACAATTTTCTGCTTAGTAGAAATGAGCAGGATACAAGTCACAAATACGTGACATGGTAGTTTGGCTGGTAACCTTAGTCTGGTAAGCATAATTTTGTTGTGCTGAGCTACTTTTTGTGCTTAAGCATCTCCTGAACGAGAGGTATTGATACGGTGCGCTGCCCATGGTAGCGAGGTTGACCGCAACCGTGATATACTATAATACGGGGAGAACTGAACAGAGATTGATACGAACTACACGTTCAGAAATATTTGTGATTTACATGGATTGTGTATTGTGATGCACTGAGAGGCGATAAGTAAAGAGTATTAAATGTGAGCAAAGGAATCGTCAAAATAGTCACAAGCAGTGGTTATTGTGTTTAATGTGTGGCAGTTAAATTCCGCCGTTACAGAGATAATAACTCATAATTACGAGATAATAAGTTGTAATGGGGAGATGGTAAGTCGTATGTACGAGATAGTAAGTCGTAAGTACGAGAAGTTGTACGTATGAGATCTAAGTCATATAATTACGAGATATTAACTCGCAATGAGATAATAAGTACAATATATAATTCAAAATTTTTACTTTCAAAAACAACCCTCTAATATATAGGCCTATATTTTTATTTTTTTATTTTGTTATTTATTTGTTCGGAGCGAAGCTTGGAACACCTCTTGTTTTGGTTCGGGGTTTTTTTTTAGGTGTGCGGGCAAACTATGGGAATCCGAAGGTATTGTAACATGTAACATTGTAAGATAACAACCCAACTTTTACATACTCTCGTTCTAGCCATTCCACATGACTACTAGTAATAGAGCTCTTCGAGTGCTTTCTGTGCTCTTTTAAAGTAGAGCAGAACTGAGGCGAAAGCAGAAAGACAAATGAAGTTTCATCCTCCCAAAAAGAGTAGTGATGGAAAAGATTTCGAATGCATTATACATAACAACTTGGGGTAGATCGGAAAAGAAGAAAGGGGGAAGTAATCTGAAAATAGTCCCGAATAGTGTGCAAGGTGACCAGACGAATAAATCTAAAAACATAAAGAAAAAGACGAAAAGCTAAGATGTAGCAAAAATGAAAAGTTTTTTGGAAATACCTCAACAGTGAAAAACTTACCTCAAACCGTAGATTTGTCCAACATGTTTGAAGACCTTAAGCCAGTCGTACCCACAACCAACTCCATACTGCTCGATTTTGAAATCATCGAATGTGACTTTCACATGTTTTCCTACCGGGCACTGTGAAGTCAATTTTGGTTGAAAATCAAGGTATTAATGCCTTGAAACTCATAAAGTTTTCAACATTTTCAAATGATTAAAAAGGGAAATTCATTATAGTCATTATTCAAAATAATCTCGTTCTGTCGACCCCACCCCCTCCCCCTCCCGACCCCCTCCCGATGTAACGACAGCTTTTGACACATTTGATTATGACGTGTTAACAGTTGTTCTGGGTATTCAAAACAACTAGCCTCAATGATCAGTCAGTGTTTTGCTAATTACCAAACATGTAGGCTACTTTCTACCTCCAAGAGTTTGAATGGCTTCGGCCTAAAACACTTAGCGGCTTGAATTTATTCCATATTATCCCTCAGATAGTTATCGGGACGGACATGAACTTGACAACTAACAGTACGTCGTGTGCCTAAAAGAAGGTCGTAACGAAAGTGTGTTTCGAGAATACCGAGTGTGCAAGCTTTGTCGTTTTCTACTACATGGGACTGGAAAAAAACATTTCTTGGAAATAATTCCAGCACTAAGTAAACAACAGTCATGCCCTACTTTTTCAAAAGAGCCAGTTTATTGCTTGTGATCTTCTGCAGCAAAAAGTTGTTAGGGCCTACTTTGTGCTCCCGGAAAAGGGTCTGCGAACGCAGCAAGAGTCCGTCAGGGCGGACTCCTTGAATCAGTGTACTGCTAGACTTGTGGACAAGTCGTTAATGGTTGTCGCGGCCGGTGATAGTCGAGTTGCGGCGGTGTATCTCGAGCTCCCTCCCCGATCGAAGACTGCTCTCGCAAGATCACTGCTCTTGCGCGAGGCTGCTGGCTCCCGACTACTCCGGCCCCATTAAATGAGACCGAAGCTGTGAGAGCAGTAGTCTCGCGGGGGCCAGCAGTCTCGCGGGAACATCGCCCGTGTCGCGAGATTCGCGGAGAGAGTCGGAACGCTATCACCGCGACAAACATTTAACGACTTGTCCACAAGTCCAGTGTACTGCGTGTGCGTGGACGGTAAGTAAATAGTGCGTGTGGGTGGACAAAATAAGACAGCCTCTCAACAATCAAGGCTATGGTAAAGGCCCTGTCACACTGTTGCGAATAGAGCTGACGTGTGCCCGACGTTTTGGGAAATTTGGGTGTACGTTCGTGTAAGGTGTCATTCGTTCGTGACACGTTTGGCATAAGTTGTATTCGTTTTAGCAGTTCGTAGGGGTTTGCAGAGGTGCGCTGGGGTCTAGAAATGTTTTTGAACATGTTCACAATTTTGAGCTGTTGACAACGTAGTGATCACGTTTTGTTATACCACGGTAACAGATTGTGAATTTTTATTGGTCGAGAACCAATCACGTGATGTGATACAAAGACACTTGTTATATCACGGTAACAGATTGTGAATTGTTATTGGTCGAGAACCAATCACGTGATGTGATACAAAGACGCATGTAACGATGGCTTAGGCCGGAAATCCATCTATCCGCCATGCGTTGTGCGTAACGCGCAACGCATAAAAATGAAAAATACGCATATTGCGTACTGCGTTATCCATAAAAAAGATGTGCATTGCTAGCGTCTATGTTTATTCTTAAGGATGCGCACTACGCATCACGCACCACCGTTGGTCGATTTACAGCGCCTTGTACGATTAGAAACAGCCCCGGGCTCGAGGGAACAGTGAAAAATTGTTTAATTTGAAAGAACTGTTCGTCTTTTTATTAAAGGGACACGTTGCCTTGGATCGGACGAGTTGGTCAACAAAAAAGCGTTTGTAGCCGTTTGTTATAAAATGCATATGGTTAGAAAGACGTTATAAAAGTAGAATACAATGATCCACACAAATTAATATGCCTCGATATTGCGTGGTTTTCCTTTTACTTTGTGAACTAACACGGTCGGCCAAAATGTTGACTCCACAAAATGGCCGACCGTGTTTGTTCACGATGTAAAAGGAAAACCATGCGATTTCGAGACATAGGCCTATTTGTGTGGATCATTGCATTCTACTTTAAAAACATCTTTCTAACCATATGCATTTTATAACAAACGGTTACAAATGTTTTTGATAGACCAACTCGCCCGATCCAAGGCAACGTGTCCCTTTAAACTATGCCAACTTAGTCGTAATAATGTTTGAAGATGACAACAGAAGAGGAATCTATTACCATGTTACAAAACAATTGTTGCACGCTGTGACCGGATCCATGGTGTTTTGTACACCCGAGGGGGCAAATGGCACCCGAGGCGAGGGAGAGCGTATTTTACGGGTCATCGGAGACACGTAACGTGACCGTCCGCAGCACGCTAGGCATACGTTAGACATTCGTTGCGTACATTCAGCATTCGTTGGATGGACGGTACGGTACGCATGCGCTGTCATTCGTTACATGGACGCTAGTTATACGCTCAGCATTCGTCTTATACGTCAGGAGTTCGCTAAGAAACAAATTTTTGGCCGAGAATTTGAGCGTATCTGGACTTTGCCAAATTTTCAGAAACAAATCCAGTACGCTATGCATAAGTTCGCTCTATTCGCTACTATTATGTGGCAGGGCCTTTAAGTCTAGTCGACTCTAGTCACTTGCACACACATGAAGACAGGATAGACTGTGCAAGTCTCGCGCGTATCGAAAACGAGAAAACAACTCGCTATTTTTCTATAAAAATAAAAATACCCATAGAGATTTGTTATAAATAAGATTTAAATTTGTATATAATACAAATAATTTGTTAAAATTAACCTTGAAACTTGACGAGGATGTTTTTTTTTTTTTGTAAACCCCATTTGTGCGACCATCAAATATTTTTGTTACATATGGTTTTCTTTGTTGATTTGTTACATGTATTTTACTTTCACATCTTTAATTTGCTCAATTTTACTTTCCAAACAATGTGCTATAATTTTTATAGCTATATGCCTAAAGTAATTAAAACTAACATATTTGAAGAAACATAATCGCGCGCAATGGTTGGATTGGGACCAACTTGGTCCCGGAAGTTCGATTAGGTGCGAGACTTGCACTTCCTTATGAGTACGCCACAGAGTGGGAACCAAATATTATAGAGGGCGCTCTATAATGGTGGGAACATAGGCCTACCACAAAAAGTATTTAGATCAGTAACCGATGGAAGTCCTCGGGCACCCATATACATACCTGCAGGACAATGTAACTCTTGGTATTGATATTGTAGTTCTCGGGAAAGTTGTCTGAATGGAAAATGTCCCCATCGTTAACGTTTATTATTGTTCCTGCAAAATAAGAATAATGGTTCTGCTTTGTGAATGCACCCTTTTGCAGTGGTGTAACCGGGGGGGGGGGGCAGGGAGGGGCGGGAGAGAGGAATATGAGGAAGGAGAAAAAGAAGAAGAAAATACATGAATTACAAAATAGTGAAGACAAAATATGAAATAATTATGAACACGCGGGGGGGGATAACAATATATAACATTAGTCACTCCATCGACTGGTGGGTTTTTAATGTCAGGTTGATTAGTTTTATTTCTCTGCGCTTTACCTCTGTGGACCAGATTCTAATCCAATCTCGGACTGGAGTCTCCCCCATGTGGATTGGATTTTCAGTATACCTATCTCAGATCTGGGTTTCCCATTATTTTGGGGGGTTTCTGCACAGCTAAAACTGAAAACCCCGTTGATCTTATTCTTTCCTGCACAGCTAACACTGAAAAACCCGTTGATCATATTCTTTGTATATAGGCGTACTACGGGTGTGTACTTTCAAGCCTATACAGGCAGTTTTTAAAGGTCCGCTGTTAAGAGAATTACAGAAAATGTTTACCCTTTGTTGAGTCGACTTCTCCACAATCTGACCCTGTAAAAGGTAATACGCAGGCGCATTTGCCATCGGGAATCTCGACACCACCATGTTGGCATGTTAGACTTTCTGTTCACCATTAAGGAAGAAAATGTAAAAATATATATATAAAACCGCTTCAAAATATTAGAGTGTAATCGATTTGATCCACAGCCCCTACTCATCTAGTCTTGATTGGCGACGTTCGTTTTGTAAACGTAGTTGCCAATATTGCAACACGAATTACTGGAAAAGAGATATCGGTATCACACCAAACATCTGGATCAAAATCCACATTCGTAAACTTGCCCAGTCCCTCCAAACCAGTCGATGTTGCGCCCTGTACAGGTGGCTAATACAACAACTCAGAGCGTCGCCAATCAAGACTACTATTCCACCCACACCTACCCGTCACAAGAAATTGTCACAGTCCCTTGTGGGAGAAACCTGTCTCCACTTTTAATTTTATTTAAGAAATATTATATTGGTGAGAACGTTTCGTTACACCAAGCCTCGAAAATAGATACTTTCAAAACAAGTTATAACAACCGGGTGAAATTTCGAAACGTATTGTCCCTTAATGCTATTATAAAAAATATGTTATTGGGCTAATACCATACAGGAAGAGTAAACATTTACAAATTCCTAACGTCATGAAGACGAATGCAGTCGTTATTAAATATTGCTCCCTTATGGGATGGAGGGATGAAAAGAAAACAAAATGCCAGAAAAGGGGAAAATGCATTGAAGGTATACCTTTTGTTCCTTTTTTCTCTTATACTTTGGTAATGACACCGGGAAAAGTGTAATTTTCTATCCGAAAGTCTCCTCGTTATAAAGATTGTAATGGTGGTAGGCCTACCGGTTAAGTATCCTGCGAAGGTATTTTGTCTGAAATGCCCCCGCTGATTTGAAATCAAAAAAAGTATGCCAAACAATTTCAATCTCCAAAACTCACCTCAAGGGCGAGTTTCGTGGATTAAAATTTCCGTGGTGTCCGTTCGTAAATGCTGCGGGCAGAGATGGGGTTTTGGCACCTGGCCTATCACCTCGCTAAACGTGGATAGATTCGACGTTCTTTTGAACATACCGTGACAGGTTTTTCCCTCTGTGCTCTCAACTGTATTCAGCTGAAACTTTCACATGTGACTGTTCTTGTATCCTTAATTCTTTGCCTATAAATCAGCATTACGTTGACAAAAAACCAATCTATACCTTTAAATTGTTTGGTATGGAAAAACATAGGTTTAATCAAGTCAAATACTTGTGTACATACTGGGCAAATCACAATGGTACATCTCGTTAACAGTTACGATGTCCCAGGGGGACAGTTTTTGTTGCGATCCCATGAGTTTCTGGAATTCTTTCGAGTCGGTGTCCTTTATCGTCATGGTTTGCTTAGTTCCCGTGGCGTTGTTTGCTACGAAATACTGTAGGAGAAAATTCAAAAGGCCATTGGTTTAAATGGACTGTATCAACTGCCAGTAAACGAACGTTTGAATAATTATTAATTTGGGGTTAAACAAATTACTTGAGATGGGCCTTGAACCTGCGACCTTCCTGATTAACGTGCCTGTACTCTACCAACTGAGCTATCTGAATGTGTATACAAATTCACTTCTAACAAAGATTACTATTAGGGGCTCTATACATCGTTCGTTCGTTCGTGCGAAGAATACCCAGCTAACATGCATACGTTGAGCCAACGTCGGTGAACGTCGGCAAAGTCGGCATCAAAAAACGAACGTTGAACAGACGTTGGGAAGGTCGGAGTCAGTTTTAAAACGTTGTACGAACGTTGGTAAACAATATGAAATACAACAGTTAGAATTACAACGTTGTCATAACTTAGTAATGATAGGGGCAACATAACGTCGGCTAATTTAGGTTGTGCTAACGTCGGGAAATGTTGTGCAGTGAAACAGGTCGTTTATCAACGTTGGCTCAACGTAGTTATAATACGGGCAACCTAACGTCGGCTTTCATATGTTGTGCCAACGTCGGGAAATGTTGTGCAGTATAACAGGTCAATTTCCAACGTTGGCTCAACGTTGTTAAAATACGGGCAAACTAACGTCCGCATCCTTAGGTTGTGCTAACGTCGGGAAATGTTGTGCAGTGAAACAGGTCGTTTATCAACGTTGGCTCAACGTAGTTATAATACGGGCAACCACGTCTGCTTTCATATGTTGTGCCAACGTCGGAAATGTTGTGCAGTATAACAGGTCAATTTCCAACGTTGGCTCAACGTTGTTAAAGTACGGGCAAACTAACGTCCGCATCCTTAGGTTGTGCTAACGTCGGGAAATGTTGTACAGTCTAAGAGGTCACTTTACAACGTTAGTACATCGTAGTTAAAATACGGGCAACCTAACGTCTGCATCCTTAGGTTATGCCAACGTCAGGAATTGTTGTGCCGTATAACAGGTCAATTTCCAACGTTGGCATAACGTAGTTATAATGTGGGCAGCCTGACATGGGCGTCCTAAGGTTGTTCCAACGTCACGAAGTGTTGTACAGTCTAAGAGGTCACTTTACAACCCAGATAACATTCATACGTTGGGCCAACGTTGGCCTAACGTTAAAATAAATGCAAATTTGTGGGCGTGACTTAGAAGTGTGTAATTTTTCTTTGACAATACTAAAACAAATTAATTGTTGAGTTTAGGAATTTCCAAGGCAAGTTGTTGTACTTTTGTGGATAATTCGTCTGTAAGAAAATATGAACATCAAAAATACAAAAAAACATTTGTCATTCCAATATGTGAATTTTAATTTAAAAAGGTGTAAACCATGACTAGAAAGTCTGTGGATCCTTGACAATATAAATACAAGACATGCAGTGCACAAGGGTGTATAGGATTGTATAGGTTGTAGTTAGAATGTATTTAGTTATTAGTATAGTCAATTACTTGTAAAATAACTGATAATTATAAATTAATATACACTAATTACTTGAATTAATTAAAAGAAAAATAACCTCTAAATAATTGATTTAGATTATTCGTACGTTGGCCAAACGTTGGGCCAATGTTGGAAATAAACGTCAATACGACGTCGGCTGCCGACGTTGTGCCAATTAAAAAATATTAAGTTTTCCCAACGTTTAACTGAAACGTCTAACGAACGTAAGACGTGCAGACGTCGGCAAAAAAAGTGCCGACTTCATAACGGGGTTGGGCCAAAAATTTGTACGTTTGCCAACCTTGGGCCGACGTATACATGTTAGCTGGGTATCAAGTAGTGCATCATCTAAATAGGAAGATCTTTATTTGGCCAACTGATTGTCTCAACATCGAGCTCTCGAAGTCCAGAAGCACCGTGAGGGGATTTGTAGATCGAGGACAAGCATCGATGGCATGATTCATAGTTTGGATCTTTCCACAGGCACAGTTTGGCGATGGATCAGCTCCAATTTTATGCAAGAAATGTTGTGTACGGCCAACTCCAGTTCTGATACGGTTGAGGTTGACCCAGGCTTTTCTTGACAGGTCGCTGCCACTTGGTTTAGGGTTCTGGGATGAACTACTTCAAGCTGGTAGTACACGAATTCCACTGGTCTGACCAGCGTTTTGCTATCCAGGTGGATAAGGTGGAGGGGGGCTTTTCAAGCGGCAGCTCAGCAGCCTGTGTTGCAAAGTGTCTTCTAGGGAGACGCTGTCCTTAAAAGGCAGAGGGGGCAGGAACAAGGCAGTTTCTGTCATGCTTTTGGGCAAGCTTAGTGTACTGCGCATCTCGTCTGAGCTGAGCTGGTGGTATGCCAGACAGTTTCGGCAGGTTGCTGACAGGTGTTGCAGTGAGTGTTCCGCTGATTAGTCTCATAGCATCGTTGAGGACAACATCAACCTTGTGTGCATGGGTGCTGTGGCTCCATGCAGGTGCGGCATACTCGGCGGTGGAGAAGGCAAGAGCTAGGGTGGAAGTGCGAAGGGTGGTGAAATCAGCTCCCCATCCGGTCCCAGCAAGCTTCTTTAGGAGAGACACTCTGGCTGGGGCTTTTGAGGTGTGGCTTTGGCATGCTCGTGGAAGGTGAGGCTTCGATCAAGAGTGACACCTAGGTACTTTGGTGTGGGGTCGAAATTCAGCCTAGTCCCATTTTGTGAGATATTCAACTCTCGGTTGGCGCATCGGTTTGCCAGATGGAAGACGGAGGATACAGTCTTCGGTATGCTCATCTTGAGATGCCATCTGTTGAAGAACTCAGCAAGCATGCTCAGGTCTTTTTCCAGTAATGTTTCGATTGCCTCGAAGGAGTGGTGGTCAAACCCTAGTGTGGTGTCGTCTGCATAGGAATACTGCATGCATTCCCCCTTGGGCATATCAGAGACATAGATGTTGAAAAGTATCGGAGCGAGGACAGAGCCTTGCGGCACACCATTGCGGAGTCTCCTCTTCCTACTGCATTCGCCGGTTGATGTTTCAAGAGCAAATGACCGGTCTTGTACAAGCAGCATGATAAATTTGACAAGCCTTACATCTGGGGATGGTCTGCAGGGTCTTGAGGTATAAGCCGCGATGCCATACTGTGTCAAATTCCGCAGTAAGGTCGACAAGAACTGCACCAAACTTCTGCTTCTTCTGGAAGGCCGTCTCTATGTCGTTAACAAGCCGGACCACTTGGTCGGTGGTTGATTTACCTTTCCTGAAACCTGCCTGGGTAGTAGGTAGCTTCTATTCGACAGTGTCGACAATTCTGGCAAGTAACAGCCTTTCAAGTAGCTTGTAGATGTGAGATAGCAGACTGATTGGGCGATAGCTCTTGGGATCGTCTGCAGGCTTCTTTGGCTTCAGAATGGCAATAGCGGTCTTCCATTTCGATGGGATAGTGGATGTTGTCATGCAGGTAGAGAGAAAGGTTTTTAGCCAGGAAGTAGCTTTGTGACTTTATTGAATTCAGTGCAGTTTCAACCTCATCCAAGGTGAAGGCTTCAGACATGGAGGTTGACTCTGGAGTGGACTTGAGGAGTTTCTTTATCTCAGAATTCACTGAGCGAGAGTGGGTTTTGGCCTCAGTGGTTTTATCTTGCCACTTTCCATTGTTAACTAGGACTGAGGCAATGGAGTTTACAGTAACAGGACACTGTTTTGGAGCACTGCTTCGACCAGTGAGCTTACTGATGGTAGTCCAGGCCTTGCGACTAGAGTGGGTAAAGTTGATCTCAGAGACGACTTCTTCCCTTCTAATCTTCCTCTTTTCTCCTAGTAATATCAGCAGGTCGTTCCCTACAGCTTCTCCTTCTTCAATGGTCTTGAACTTAGTGTAGGATTCATACAGACGGTCGCGTTCTTCACCCAGCATGGAATATATGGGTGTCTTCTGCCCCTGGGGATGGAGAGTTTTGCCGCCTGATGTAACATGGAGCAGAAAGCAGAGGAGTCGTTCACATTGCTGGTGGAGGTGTCTGGCAGTCGAGATGTTAGCTTGTTTGTGCGTTCCTGAAACTTGGGCCAGTCAGCTTTTCTGAATTTCCATCTGTTCTTTGGTAGGTTGGAGAGTTGGAGCTTGATGTCGCTTGAGATGATGATCGGACAGTGGCCAGACCTTGGGAACTTTGGAAGGACAGTTCTTGAGCAGGTGTGTCTGATGTTGGATGAAACCAGTGACAAGTCGGGGCAGGTCCATGATTTGTGGCTCCCTGAGTATGTGGGGTTGTCCTTGCTGTCATAAAGTATCACTAGCTCCTGGGATTCAAGCCATTCAAAGATGAGCTTTCCATTCTTGTTGGTGTTAGGGTATCCCCAGGCGATGTTGCGACTGTTGAAATCTCCGCAGACAAAGGAGTTCCGGGGCATCTTTGGGAAGAGCATGATTTCAACATCTGCAGGTGGTGGCTTATACACATTGCAAAAGTGGGTTCCCATAGCTTCAAAGGTGGTCCATTGTGAAGCTGAGTTCACAGGAGATCGCCCAGTGGTGAATGCTTCCATGCCTTGTTTGACGTAGGATGCAATCCCATGCTTCTGTGGTATGAAGCAGATCAGATCAAAACCTTCGATGTGAAGCTGTTCTTCTGTCTCACAATGTGTTTCTTGGAGGCAGAAAATATTAACACAATATGAGGAATCAGATCTCGCTTTGAGCGGGTAAGGCCTTCAGCATTGAGTTGAAGTACGCAGGTCGAGGTGTCAGCCATCATCTTGATAGCTTGTCCTGAAAAGGACACGTGCTTCCAGGAACTGCGAAGGAAACTCTGATAGAGGGCTAGAGATGTACTGGCGATAAGATCGCGATGATAGACTACAAATTGTTGCTTTAGTTGACAAATGTCGTAACAGTAACAAATGTCGTAATAGGGTCGCCAAACGTGAAGGCAGCCACATGACCCCGCTCTATACATAAAATAGGCCTACACCAAAATCGTAAAGGAATATTTTTAATTAACGATGACAAGATATAAAAACATTATTTAATTGCCCGACTAGATTAACGTCAAGGATTTAAACAATTTTGTTGCCATGCATTTCAGACGAAAATGTCCCTCGTGGTGGTAGTATAATAATCTTCACACACTGCACAAACTGGGGTATTGAAGTTGACACCATAGGTGTTGTCACATTATATAGATACCGAAGAGAAAATCAAAATTAACCCATGGGTTGTTAAAATAACACCAATGTAATTGTTTTGGGCAGAAATAGTGTTATTTTAACACCCTGTGATGTAAATTTTTGATTCTTTTTGGGTCCTGTGATGTAAATTTTTGATTCTTTTTGGGTATCTATATGTGACAACACCCGTGGTGTAAATTCTAACACCCCATTTTTTGTAGTGTAACACACAAAAGCTTTTTCGGTCGTCTTTTGTGGACCGAGAGTCGTTCGCAGCCGATGCACCATACTAGTGGAATCATTACCAGTACAGATTTGTACCGTCCAAACATTGAAAGCTTCCAAGCCCAATCTCAACAATTGTTCAGACTCGAAAGCAAACAATACTCATTCCATCACACAATTATCAATTATTGTGTATGCATTTTTTCTCCATCATGTGCATAGGAATAGTTTTACTAGAAAGATGGCGTAATAGATAAAATGCGTTATACTATCATTTTTAACCTAATTCAACATTAACCGATTAACTGCAATTCCATTCCAGCAGATTTTGTTAGCCTGTACTAAAATATTCCAGCTGGTGTTGTTATTGTGGGGGGTTTTGAGCCAATTTATCAATATTATTTTAAATTCAAGCACAGTTTCACAATTCAAATCACTGTGGCGATCAAGGCGGCTCTCTTAATAAGGTGAATGTGATTGCTTTGAATTTGCTAACATACCTTGTCACCATAATGCATGATGGATTGAAAGTCATACGGGACATCGTAGGGGACATTAGTACACTGTTGATAGTTGCCCTGCTTGCCAACCTCGATGTTGTCCCAGTTGACTGTGATATAGAAATCGCGATCCCGTCTGGTCTGCTCATGGTACCGCCCAAGTGCATGGAACACTTCATGAGTGACCACACCAATCTAAAGTGAAAAAGCGCATTATTTGTTCATTTATTAATTCTAAAATTAAACGTATATAATGAAATTTGATTGGAATTCTACCGAGTCTATCACCAAAGGAGCATAATGCCCGGCGCTAAGGGGCGGGTCAACCAATGTTAAGTTGCAAGCCTATGTGGAGGGAATGTAAGTCCTTCAGTGTCGGTGATATAGACTCGGTAGAATCCAATCAAACTTCATTATATTCGTTTAACTTTAGAGTCCACCTCGTCATCACCTCCACCTCGGCATCACCTCCACCTCGGACTTTACATTTTAGAGCACAGAGACGGGCAACATGCAATAAAGAAACTGATTGTGTATACGACTCAAGGGTTTTACCATAGTTTATTATACGTATAGCTCTGTTCACAGACTTGTAAGTTGTTAACATAACGACCAAAACATAATTATTGGTGGGGGAGAGCTCCAATCGGTGTCCCATCTATAGGGGCTCGCTGATAATGCACTATACGTAGTGTGTTCAGTGTGCTATAGCTACCACCCTTGTCAAATTCGAAGGGGATCACTTTTTGTTCGTGCACAGAACAGAACCCCTTTTTGGATCGCTGATCGGTTACAGATTTATTGGTTGAGGTCCGCCAAGATGAGATGTCGGCAGGCGTAATGCGAAATTCCCTGGCTTTGGCATGCCATCAACTCAAGGAAATCTGGCCTGTCGATGCTTTCCATGGTGCATATTTATATGCCAGCGTATACCCGTAATTGTACGGTACAGAAAAATGAATTGAGGTGCACTGGGCGTGGTGGGGCATTTATACCGGGAACATCTTTTCATGTTCTCTCAACTATGACTAATCACTCCGGTGGAAAGTGTAATCTCAAGTGTAATCTCAAGTCCGTAGTGGAGATGATGACGAGTTGGAACTGAAATTGTGGGTTGTTCTAAAACCCCCTCGACACCCTCGACCCCTCGACCCCCTCGACCCCTCGACCCCTCGACCCCTCAACTTACTACCCCATCATCGAACCGTGTTCAAAATCCGAACCTCGCTTTACGGCCCGAGTTTGAATAATGCCCCGATTTAGGGCGCAGTATGCGACACGTGTCGTCATTCACTGTGAGCGATTGCTGAACACGGATGAATGGCCTCCTGACACAATTTGTGTGCATGTTTTTTTCATTACAGTCACATAAAACAAGACGAAAACCAATCGTATGGCTGTGCTTGATCATTCACGATGTCGGAAACAACAGGCCATGCGGCCGTGGCGGCTGCAGTGTGATCATCTGGATTTCGCGACATCATTGTTTATGGGAAGCCCCATGATTCGTCATGTTTGCACCAAGCGACGCAACGGGGGTGAGCTAGCTGTAATCGAACTCGGGCGGTTAACACAGTTGCCCAATTTGGATACAATCGGATTCTGGCTCAGGCCGGCCACGAGACATGCATGTTATTGCGTAATGGTTGGTGCGTTCGTCGAGGGGGTTTTAGAACAACTCTAGATTGTTTGATAATAATTTATTCTTCCTTGTTTTTGTTTTCTTTGGACGTTTGTTACGTGATCGGGCTTCAGCCGAGCACCTCTTGTTATTGTTCTGGGGGTTTTAGGCGTTCGTGCAGCAGCGCGAACACCTCTTGTTAGGTGTTTTGGGCTTTTAGGTTTTCATTCAACGAAAAACAGTAAAAAGCACCGTATATGAAGTTCAATGCATCAAGTCTCCATTGTACGAAAGCTAGTTGATGAAAATACCCTGACATTTTGTAGGAAAGCTTATTTTAGAAAGCGTTCAACTTTAAACGCCGTTTTCTCCGATTGTTACTTTTTACTGGTACCCAGGTCTGTGCTACTTCGTGGCGTCGGTGACGAATTGAACATTAATACGAAAACAGCACATGACGCCATGATGACGTCATTAGGTGTCGAATTACATTAAATCAAACGAATATACACAGCGCCCACTGGTGACGTTGTGTGGGTGGGTTCAAAATAGAACAGATGATTCTGAAGGCACATAAAATATCAGAGTGAAATGCATCCTCGTTAGGACTGGGCGACTAGTGAAATTCTCTACCGCGACTTTGACACATAGTCGTGACTACTTCTTCAGTAGTCGTGGCGGCGCGGTTAACCGGGTAGCTGAAAAGCGGTGGTCGCGACTGGACATAGCAATGAATAGTCGCGACTACGAAATTAGTTGCACTAGTCGCCCAGGCCTAGTCCTCGTCACGTGTCACTTTTGCTAACATAAGTGCAGACTTCGTTTTCCGTAAACTACGGGGCTAAAACTAGACCTGCGACCGACGGCATACGTACATCGTCACACTTTGTGTCAATGTTGATTTCGGTCATTTTGTCGACACTATGGCTGCACCCAATGTGGGCCCAGCATCTGTAGGGAAAACACAACACGATACTTAACGGTTAGATGGCAATTCGTTGGTTTTTGGTGTACGTTTTATCCTTTTTGGTGGGTGTATTTAACTTTCGAAGAAAATCAGAACTGTAAACGGTTAAGGATCTACCAGTTATAAATTTCACATACATTGTTTTACAACTAAATTTCTTAATTTGGCCAAAAGGTGGATGAACACTGCGCTGCAATACTAGAATAGACATTGATCACACTGTAGACATCTGCGGGGGGGGGGGAGTTGTAGTTAAAACAACAAATGTTTTACTCCCGTTCAAAATTGACTAAAAGTTGGTTTAAATTTTGCTTACAATCGATATTGTTTCTTTCTCTCACAAACATGGCAAGCATGGTAGCAACTTGCAATGTTATTGCCCGAGTACACGTGAATGGCCATAAACAATTTATGATTCATAATTATTTTCCATGTCAACAATTTGTGACTTTCGGGGACACTAGGTGGCAGCAGTCTTGCCATGTAAAACCATTGCCACCGGAATTATGCGCATGCACAGAACTGTGTAAACTACTTGACGATTTACCTGGGTGGCTGCTGTCACCTATAGGCCCATGTTCCCAAAGTCTCCTGTGAAAAGGATACAGAGCTAAACTCTCCACCATGAGCAAGTTCGGGTGCTAACCTTTAGTCAATTTGCCATTAAAAGATGCATTGCCTGCGTTTGGATGTAGGGATTAAAATGTCAATTTTCATATGCGAACAAAGCTTACATGTTTGTTGTGTAACGACAACAAAATCTGACGTCGGGAACTGTAGATACAGGCGCTTTACTTTTAAACGAGGTTCGTTCCGATTGGCTGACCGGCGGCCAATCGGAAAAATCGACTCCTGTGACCTCTTTCAGCTGTGAATGCCAATCACACTGCGGCCGTGCCTTCGTGAGATATGTACATAAACACAGTTTGTGTGCCGTTCACGTTCATTGTACAAGTACATCTGAACATTGCACACCGAGAAAGGCCGTGCTGATGGACGTCGGCATTTGAAATTCTAGAAGCAATCATTTTGTAATCATCATCAACACGGATAAGAAGGGTCCACTAGTCATACAATAAGGGTCCACTAGTCATATTACGAAATTCAGTCCAAAACTTGTGTTATTAGCAGCGAAATGGTAAAGTCAAAGATGCCTATGTCTGGAAAATGGGCAAACTATGTATAAATAGCTGAAGAAATAATGTACCACTTTGTCACTTGATCCCATCTATGTTTTTGCATGCAATATGTTGTATTATGGAACCCATAAGAGGGACAATTTATTTATTTATTTTGTGTTTAATTCCATTGAAATATTATTTGTAGTGTTGGAAACAATATTTCGAGGGAACAAAATACTATTTCGAGGGCACAAAATAATATTAATAATAATAATAATAATATGACGTTCTTATAGAGCGCATTTCAGTTCTGGGAGAACTCTCAATGCGCTTTACATACATTATATTTCAACGGAACAAAATATTATTTCGCGAGGAACAAAATGTTATTTTGAGAGAACGAAATGTTATTTCGGGGGAACGAAATGTTATTTCGAGGGAAGGAAATGTTATATCCGGGTAACGAAATATTATTTTGAGGGAATTAAATCTAACATTTCTGGGAAAAAAATATTATTTTAAGGGAACAAAATTAAAATAAAATACCTTGTCCCTTTATGTGCTCCGTAGTATTTTACGGAAGCGTATAGTGCCGCCACATAAATATTAACAAATCCCGCTCTTATCGTGTATGTACACAATAACTATCGAGTACGTACACGATAGCTCCGGACTTATTGTGTACGTACAAGATAGTTTTCGTGTACTACACAATAACTATTATGTACGTACACGATAACTATCTTTGTACGTACACGATAATTATCATGTCCGTACTTGATAATTATCGTGTACGTACATTAAAACGTTCGTGTAGTTGTATACGATAAACTATTGTGGACGTACATGATACATGTTTATAGAGGAAAGAGTGAAATCTTACTTGTATAGCTGTGTGCAATCAAGTCATGTGATCAGGCCGTGTGACCACGAAAAACATGTTGATGGTATTTTGTTAAATGCATCATAGAACAGGTTTTTTGAAGGACAAACAAAGAAATACTAAATAGGATCGGAACGCACTCAAGATGTTCAAAAAGCTTAAAATGTTGTCAGTTGCAAAGCTTCTCCGTGTGTCGAATGAGGTACAAATATTTAAAGACAAGCTTTTAAACAATCTTTTAGGGTGTCATGTACAGTTCTTTTTAGAAGGGGTTGGGTTTTGGAAAGGGTAGGATAGAATCGTGAAGGAGCAGGAAAAGGAAAAGGTATATTGGAAGGGTTTTAGAATAATTATAGAAAAGGGTGTCAGAAACGGGAGGGGAGAGTGCAATGCGTTTTACGATCGGCAAAGCGTTGCTGCATGGTAGAAAAAAGAAACCATACACTGCAAAACCACAAAACAGGTATGCGTATGTTTGGGAGGGGATAATGCATGCCCTTTGGCTTTGATGTGGTCTGATCCTATAAATGTTTGGATGTTGTTTTTGGGGAGACAATTATCTCAGTCTTTGGAAAAGTCAATAGGAGATGGTTATATAATCTTTTATTGTCCTTTTTATAAATATTTGTTTTTCACAAAGTGAGATCCCAGTAAATTTTTGTTAACTGCTCGAGTATCAAGCTTCCCTTCTTTCTGAAAACGTTCGCCTTTGTAAATCACGAGGTCATGAAAGGTGTATTGATTTTACATCCTAATAAAATCCTAGTAAAATCCAAACAAAGCCTTGTTTCGGTTGCCGTTGTAGATTATTAAAATCATCTTTGTATTAACATACCACTATCTCTGGGTTGTTTAGGAGTATGATTTCGCATAGAGACTCCACACAATATCGTGTACGTAAGAGGATCGTGTACGTAAGTGATAATTGTCGTGTACGTACATGATAATTATCGTGTACGTACACAATAAGAGCGAACATTTTTTTGTTCATGTGGTGGCACTTCGCTTCCGTAGTATTTTGAGAATGTACAACTCAAATTATTATCCAACATTTTCAAAAGGATGCTCACGTTCTGATACAAATCAGTTGAATTTACAGTCTACTCGTAACCGGCCATGGGCTTACAGAAGAGCCCTTGGGGGTATTTTACACAACAGAACATTGGACCCCACAAATTTGTCTTTGTTCAACTTGGACCCCACAGAGGAATTCTTTAGAAAATGGAATAATAGAACAACAATAGCAGGACCCAAACCCCGATCCCTAAGGTTATGTGAGCCAGTGTACATACATACCAGACATTGTAGGGACCTGACAACAGCATAACAATGGACCCCTCGAGGAAGTTCTTCAGAAAGGGGACAATGGGCTGAACAATTCAGGACCCCACAAACCGTATCCGTGAGTGGGGGTTCTCGTCCTGTGTCCACAACTCTGACAGACACACACACACACACACACACACGTTTGTAAATCCCGCTTACCGAGGACTTCTCTTTGTTCTCCCATTCTTTGGACGTGTTTTTTTTTGCGACGTCCCCATTGGGTTTGTACACGAAAACGAAGCGAGGACGTCCTCGCTCTGTCAAACACCCAGATCCCTTTTGTTAAAGTACTCGGTTTCAATTAGACACGCCCACACACACACGGGAGTGCCCTTGTGGGGTCTTATACACAATGAAACAATGGAGATCACAATAGAACTCTTTGTTCAACCTGGACCCCACAAGAGTATTCGTTGGAAAAGGGAATAATAAAACAACAATAGCAGGAACCCACAAACTGGATCCGTAAGGTTGTGTGTGTATGCACTCCAACCGCACGTGTATATAGTATATAAGGCGCCGTTTGTCAACTAATTGTTAAGCGTATTTTTGACATGTTTTTACCATGGTTTGTAACAATTAGATGTAAACCAGAAAGTGTTGTCAACATTATTTGTGTTTTAACATTTAACATACCAGGAAAGTAATGTCTTGTGCTTTTTAAAAAACATGAATATACAATTAACGTTTATAAATTATGGTTTATAAACCATGAATATTGAATTCATCATAAAACATAGTTTTTAAATCATGGTTTATAAACCATGAAGATCGAATCATAGTCAAACATGGTTTATAAACCATGAATATTTATAAGCACCTTCAAAACATGGTTTATAAACCATGACAATTTAAAGGCACTGTACACGTTTGGTAATTACTCAAAATATATATTAGCATAAAACTTACTTGGTAACGAGCAACGGAGAGCTGTTGATAGTATAAAACATTGTGAGAAACGACTCCCTCTGAAGTAACGTAGTTTTTGAGAAAGAGGTAATTTCTCACTAAAATAATAAATTGAAGATGCTTAAAGGCACTGAACACGTTTGGTAATTTGACAATTACCAAACGTGTTCAGTGCCTTTAAGCATCTTCAAAGTATGGTTTATAAACCATGAAAATTATAGCATCATAAAACATGGTTTAAAAATCATGGTTCATAAACCATGAAAATTAAAGCATCATAAAACATGGTTTTTTAACCTTGAAAATTGAGGCATCATAAATCATGGTTTAAAAAAACCATAGAAATCGTGTGTTCACAAATCGTTGTTTATAAACCATGAAAAACTGTGTGTTCACAAATCATGGTTCATAAACCATGAAAATTAAAGCATCATAAAACATGGTTTTTAAACCTTGAAAATTGAAGCATCATAAATCATGGTTTATAAACCATGGAAATCGTGTATTCACAAATCATGGTTTATAATTAAACCATAAAAATTTATATTCACAAATTATGGTTTATAAGCAATAAAAACCGAACATGCGTTTCATTCAACCTCCTTCCCAAGCATTCTGATCGTTCCACCCATCACTAGTCCCCTGTCTACCGCCCCGCTAGCCTGAACATCTAACGTCACACTTCGAGGCTTGTGCGGATAATGACAGGGGACTAGTCTACCGCCCGCAAGCTGACCATTGAGGTAACTAATCACGCACTGGTCAATACAATCACGAGGGCGCTGTGTGCTCGTCGGTCATCCGGACCCGCGGTAACTGATGATTTGTTTACGTTTTCGTTTGATAAAAAAAATGGCCGAGCAATCTGGCGTAGAGCAGCTATAGCTGCAACAATTTCTCTGGCTGTAGTGCAGGCCCTCCAAACCGCCCACCCAGAGCAACATTTTGATCAGGCAGACGTTTCGGAGGGCCTGCACACGGTCCGAAAAACTGTTGCAGCTAGCTGGAAATCAGCTTGTTCGGCCATTACTGTTATTTCACTAGCCTTGACCAAGGCGTTGGACTTTTATTAGATGTTCCGACAATTCAGTCGGAACAGCTATTGTTTCTGTCGAGATTTTTTAATGTTTAGCTTTTCCGACAATTCAGTCGGAACAGCATAATTGTTTCTGTCAAGATTATTATTAGAATAGAATAGAATAGAATAGAATGGTTTATTCAGCCAATGATTAAAAACAATCACAGGAATTTAAAATATTGGTCTCACAACATCATAAAAAACTATAGAAATCTAAACAGTATGTATAGTATGTGCATAACAGTATTAGCTTTTCCGACAATTCAGTCGGAACAGCTATTGTTTCTGTCAAGATTATTATTAGCTGTTCCGACCTTGTTCCGACCTTCTGTCGAGATATTTATTTCACAATTTCCTAGGGATTTATCAAAATCCCATTGGCTCAACTACAATGAATTTTATCGAACGCCTTAACTCATTTTTAGGGAAACAAAACACCAGTCAATTTGTTTACCATGAAGCCTTGACTTAGTTTCTAAAATGTTGCTCGATAATTGTTTTGGCTTAACTAACCATGTTTTAACGCTGTGAATATTTAATTAGTCATGATTGTGTCCACCATATCTCAAGAACTATTCACTCAGTATTCAAACTTGTTTAAGTTATTGACTTGTTGGATATTGTAGATGTGCATCGTCGAACAATATTTTATTTCACGTCATTATGACGTCATTTGTTGCATTTTTTTGTTGTATCTGTGCGCAAAAGACATGGCACAGAAAAACCCCGCAATTTTTCACTTAAAACTATTTGAAGTTTCCTATTATACTACATAAAACATTGTATAAACGTTTGTAGTTTCGGTAAGAGTTGATTTTAGGCCATTGAAACTTATCAAAACACTTCGTATTTCCACAAAATGTACAATTAATTTGTTAATTTCGGCATCGTGATTGTAGCGTTGCGACTTTTCATCCTATCCTTAACTTGACTAAGTTATGTTGTGCGTTCAGAGAGTAAAAATTCAGTATATTTTATGCACATACTACATAGACCCTTGCGAGATCTGGACTTGGTAAAGTCTAGGAATTTGCCATCGTTAGTTTTTTTTACGATGGGCGAAAAGGGGTGATCACGCTGCCGAGGCTCGAGCTGAATGGACGGTATATACAATTGTATTTATACACGGTGCGTAGTATTTCGTTAGCGGAAACCGACTGTTGGAATTTCAGAACGTGCACGATGATTGCTTTTAGACAAAAAGAACATCCTGGATTTTGATATTACGTGTTTCAAACGGATCACAATGTCACTAATAGATTGATGCTGATTTCCCCAAAATGTGAGCGGCATCCAGCTATCAGAATTAACGGTTCGACATTCGAATGTCCAACAAGTACAGTTACTGGTTTGACATTCAACTTTGTGTACATAAAACCAATAGAACTGCGTTTGGAGTCATGTGCAGACCCCATGGTCCGGGCACTATTATAACGTTGTTTCCTGTATAATAAGGTTGGTTTTTATTTTACTGCCTTTTGAAAACTAGATGATTCATACCAGTCCAGTCCAATTGTGATAATTGCTATCATGAAGGCCTTTTATCCGATCATGGTGAAATAACTTATTTCCACTTTTTGACAGAAGGTGCACTGAATGTAGCGATAGCCTGTACTCCATTACACGTGTATTCCCAAAGTAGCATTTTCCATTTTGATCAACTGTTCCGTTCTAATTATACCTCCATGGTTTAAGTGAATAAACTATACAGGTTACAGACCATTCAATTACCTCTTCACGTTAGGTTGAACAAATTAATAATTAATTGGCATGTTTATTCATTGCATGGTTTATGTCGTTTTCAAACGTGTTTTTTTTAAAAAGTTGTTCATATAGTTTAGTAATCCATGGTTTATGAATGCACAAAGAATTAGCAAAATCTATGGTGGCCCTGAAGGGACATCAAACATAAGTATCGGCTTCAATAGTCATGACTTAAAACACAACGTGTGCCCGAAGTTGTCAATATTGATACCATACAAGTTGTGCACAAGTTACGCCAATGTTTACGACAAATTTGTCAAGACTTGTTCCCCAAGTCGTGAATTCACGACAATAGTCATGGACAAATTAGTCACGACTTGGGGTCCAAGTCGTGACTATTGATGTGAATGGAAAAAAAAAACATGACTTGGGCTCGAAGTCGTTAATGTTAACGAAAATTAGTCACGAATAGTGTAAATACCATGACCGAATAATCTCCCTAAAGGGCCGAAGTCGTAAATCCAACGAGGCGTGGGCCTATACATTATGTTTTTCAGCAGCCTAGGTAGTCTATACACTTTGGTTACCGCCTAAAATGCACACGCTGCATGTACTCGCATTGACAGTTGAGCAGACTACCTATAGGTTGCTGGAAACAAATCAAATTCATGCCACGTTGAGTAATTGTGTCATGAAAAATTGTCATCAATGCATGACTTCGGGCCGCAAGTCAAGAATTTTGATCCAGTACAATACGAAGAGGTAACGGCATGACATGAAACACTTATTTCTCTGCGTATAAAGCGTTGTATTGTTAAAGCGATAAAATGTGATAAGGAAGTAGCAAAATCTATGGTGGCCCTGAAGGGACATCGAACATTTATTGACTTCCATATTCATAACAAAAATCACGACTTGTGCCCGAAGTTGTAAATATTGTTGCCATGCGAGTTGTGCACAAGTGATGCCAATGTTTACGACAAATGTCACGACTCGTTCCCGAAGTCGTGAATTCACAACAATATGCACACAAATAAAATGCACTCGATATGCGCTGCATCATGTACATGCATTAAGCCATGAGAGCTGTGTGTACTACTATGCTGAACAAAATTCAAATTCACGCCTCGTTGAATTTGGGACTTTGGCACAAGTCATGATTTATTTTGTCATGAAAAATTTCGTCAATATTCATGACTTGGGCCACAAGTCAAGAATATTTTCGTAAATATTGGCATCAGATACCAACTTGTGCACATTTCGTAAATAATGGTGTTGAAATTCGCAACAAAATTTAGGGCACAAGTCGTGAATTTTGTCATGAATATTGGCGTCAATATCTACATTCAATATCCCTTCAGGTTTCAGGGCCACCATAAAAATCCCTAACCATTCGCCTTATAAAAGCATTCAATGCGCCTGGTTTGTGATCTCTGCGTGATTCGTAAAACATTTTATCGTTTGAACAGGAATCAAGCCAGTCAATCGAAATAATGCCCGCAATTAGGTCTGTGCGACTAGTGTCGAATTTGCGACTATTGATTGCTATTTTTATTTGCAATTGCAGCTTTTGAACTACCCGGTTAACCGCGCCGCCAAGTCTACTGAAAGAATAGTCACGACTACCGTCAAAGTCGCGACTAAGTGAAGCGCGAACTTTACGAACTGCGTAAGTCCACTTGCGCATCATTTTATTGCGTAAGTTGTGCACCACTGATACGAGAAATCTTGCCTAAGTGGCCTTACGCTGCAAGCCAAATTGTCATTGTCTGCTCTGATATGTTGTTGGATCAAAATTTATGTGCAGTCTCTGTGTGCACATGCATGTGTATGTATACGCGGTGCTTGCGTGGTGTGAGATGTATGCGTGGACTTTCTGAATACCAGCATATCCGAAAGCCCCCCCCCCCCCATTTCGTTTAAAACTGGACGTCTGACCTCCTCCGTATGCGGACAGTAATACGAGTGCGGAATACCTATAATGCACAGTAGTAGTACGGGCGTCGTGCTCAGTGTGATACACAAATTACACACAATGAAACCCATGTTCAGTTTTTATGGTTTTATAAACCATGATTTGTGAACACACAGTTTTTCATGGTTTATAAACCATTGATGCCTCAATTTTCATGGTTTTAAAAACGTGTTTGATGATGCTTTAGTTGTTATGGTTTATAAACCATGTTCTAAGAAGCTTCACTTTTCATGGTTATTAAGATGCTTTAATTTTCATAGTTTATAAACCATGATTCGTAAACTATGTTTTAAAAAATGCTATAATTTTCCGAACATGGTTTATAAACCATGTTTAGAAGGTGCTTAAATTTTCATGGTTTACAAACCATGTTTTATGATGCTATAACTGTCATGGTTTTTATAACATGTTTTGAAGAAACCATATGGCTTATAAACAGTGTTTTATGATGCTTCAGTTTTCATGGTTTATAAACCATGGTTTTACAAACCATGTATGATAAATTACATTTTCATGGTTTATAAACCATAATCTATAAACGTTGAATGTATATTCATGGTTTACACACAATTTAAAAGGCACAAAACATTACTTGCCTGGTATGTAAACCACGAACATAATGTTGACAACACTTTCTATGATTAACATATAATTGTTACAAACCATGGTAAAACATTGACAAACGGCGCCCCATATAAGCACACTGTGTGTAGTATGTATAGATATAATGAATATTCATATTTCAACTTAGAAGTTTTGTACTTTAAAAGTCTGAGGATTTAAAGGCTGGCCCAACGGGTTTTTTATTTTTTATTTTTTATTAACTCCCATCATCCTTGACGATTGTTTTCGTCCCAGATATCGAATGAAAGCGTAAAACTTTCCTACCTCGTAAAATAAGCAATAATCTATTTTTTACCGTCAAATCGGCCCTAACACGGGCAATGCATCTTTAAATCCCGCAAGCGTGGTCTGTGTTTCACTCAAATGCGTCTAGTTGATTGATTCGTCAAAAATAACAACAACGACGTACGGTGGTAAACAGAAACAAGTATTGACCGTAAACAAAATAACTTGCATAATTATAGTGCATTAATTATTATCTTATTGATTGGCATATTTTATTGGCAAAAACCTACCATTTATGATTAACTTTTTGTGTGATTGCACTAGTTTAATAAACTTTCTGCGTTATGCTACCTAACACCCATGTTGAAAAAGTGACGTAACTCGTAAGCGAGTTGAGTATCGTAACAAAACAGTGCTCCGGGGCTAGGTTGGTCTACTTGGATACAGCCAGTGACATCTAGATCGACTATGGTAAGTGTCTAGTCGATTTTATTGTCACCAACCCGAACTTGCTCCTAGCTGCAATGTAATCGTTATTCTTACCCATCGGTTTTCTCAATCACGTTTACCGTGATAGCATCTTTACAGCCGCTGGACTCCTTGTTATTAAATCGGACGCATGATACACTCTCGAAACGTTCGAACGCTTCCAAAATGAGGCTTTTCGCGTCATTATCTGCAACCGTAATTCCCAATGAACAAAATTAATTTTATGTTATGATTAGATGCAATGTGACGGAACTGGTCGGGAGTTCAAACGATCAACGACCCCCATCCCACACCCCACCCATCCCAACAATCACACACTGCACCAATCCAACTCAACACCTTGAAGATAATAATGTTTAATTCTTTATCCGGACATTTGCACGAAGTGTTGCTTAACAATTTTATGTGGACTGTATTGGCAGAGGACCTGTTACAAACAGATGTTTTGGTTTTAACCCTTCTTCTCAGATAAAGTTGTTGTTATATCAAATGTATGTCCCCTTTGTGCGTTGTTAGAAATAAGAAATAAGAGAGTGTAACAGCAATGCACGGTGGCACTGCGTGTAAACCCGTTTTTGTTCGGCATCTCATTCCTGAGCATAAAATCCCCATGAATTAAATCCTGCATTGAATGCATCGTCTAAAGACAAAACATACGTACACGACAATTTGCTTTTCTGTTAATTAATGGTTAGAAGAATTTTAGAGAGGATACCATAAAGTAAAGTGAGATAACGGCCATACCAGCCAAAGACACAAATTTGCAGTCATTTTATCAAAGATGTCTGTACGTTTTACTGGAATAATACTTTACTTTGCACTTACTCTAAATACTAAACCGAAGAATGCTCATAACAGCTAACTTTTCAATTTCCTCGATGTTGTGTACAGTATCATGGTAATAATCACAGTAGATTACAACTTAATAAATAATTACTGATTCTTTCAATGTGAACTTTCCATCACTATCGGTACACATTATTTTTTTGGAAAGGCTCCTTTACCTACATGCAATCAACTTACCAACTGAAGGGTCGAGAGTGTAACAGACGTTACCACCAGCCCACAATTTGGCGGGACAATCTTTTGGCGTTTTGTGTTTTAGGTCACGTCTGACACGCATTTCGAGATTGTCACTTCCATTTGACCCCTGTAACAATAATGCATAGAGATCCAATGTGAAGTCACATGTTTCATGAACGTTATACGTATTTTATACTTTTGGGTTGAACAAAGAAAAATTGACTAGTAGAGCGGGACTTGAACCTGCGACCTACTGATTAAGGCGAGCTATCTAGCCCTATGTTGGCAGTCTATTTTGTCAATATCTTTGTTCGGGGTGCAAGTAAGAAGCCGATTTATACACAGCCAGTTCCCCTCGTCGTTTACTAGGTTTACTGAACACGTTTAGTAATTGTCAAAGACCAGTATTCTCGCTTGGTGTATCCCAACATGCATAAAATAACAAGCCTGTGAAGAAGTTACAAGAAAATGATGAAAGAAAAAACACCCTCGTTGTACAACTTTGTGTGCTTTCAGTTAGGAATAAAAACTTCTTGCAAGAAGTTTTTATTATTTTAGTGAGAAATTACCTCTTTCTCAAAAACTACGTTACTTCAGAGGGAGTCGTTTCCTACAATGTTTTATACTATCAACAGCTCTCCGTTGCTTGTTACCAAGTAAGTTTTTATGCTAATATATATTTCGAGTAATTACCAAACGTGTACGATGCCTTTATTACATTTTTGAGACGGTAAATTCACTAAAAGTTCCCCGCGCATGTATAGAGGTCTAAAAATGTGAGTAAATGGGAGTGAATTTATAAAGACAGAAAAATAGCTCCGATTGTGAAGTTTGAATTACGATAAAAATAAACGAAAGACTTAGGCCTATATCTTCGTACATCCAAACCAAATGGCGGCTCTAATCCCGGTTGAGTCGATGTTTTATGTAAAACCCTTATTTATTATTATATATTTCTGGTAAATGAAACCAAGGATGCCCCATAGGTGATGCCCCCCTATGTGAACCAGAAACACCAGGGTAATTGGCGGCTCGTTCGCTGTTGGTTTGGTCAATAAATAACAGTTCCGTTGAAACAATAGCCAGTTTTACCAATCATGTTAAACTGGTAACTAACACAATTTATTATATAGGTTTTCCCGGCCGATTTCAACAAAAATGCATTCATTTTAACACCGGCTCATTCAATTTCGTTTGAAAATTAACGCTCCGTTGAATCAGCATTCAACATTCAAAAGGAGTAATTCAATTCGAACAGTTTAGCATCCACTGGTCAAATAAGATCTTTCAATTTCATTAGGCCGCAAGACTCATTCAATTTCGTAAAAGCCAGCAGCAAGAGCTGGTCAAACATTCAATTTCATCAAGTGTTAATAATGTAGTATAGAAAATCAACTTAAGAATGGTCAAAGTGTAGTCTTGAATGCCTATAAATGAAATAGAATGACTGAAACGAATCTGAATGAGAAAAACAAAACGACGTGTGCACGAAACGAAATTGAATGCATTATTAGCTTAGAAGAAACCCTATAGTTTTAGTGGAATATGGGAAAATGCGTGAATTTGAATGCGTGTTAATGAATTTTAATGAATTTTTGCCGAAATTGGCCGGGAAAACCTATAATATTAGCCTATGAATTTTTTGTCTGTCAAGTGCAACACAATTCCTCTTTTTGTAATCAATCAGACGTCATAAAGGTTTTATCCGTGCAAAGTCGATACTTGTTGAAAAATGTTGTTGACTGAGTGTTGGAAACTTCTAATAATTATTATTAAACTGAAGGATATAGGGATAATAACCATAGATAACAGCATGAATCTATCCTTAGTACTTACCTCGTCGCCATCATCACGTCTGACTCTATCTACGGAGGCCGCTAGGACACATCCTATAAGCATAGCAAAGACAATGAATCTCATGGTTGCGTTTAAATAACGACTATCGCTTACTGAATAAGTCTGACCGTATCTAGACATCGACTATCACAACTGCAGATCTCGCGCCAAATCAGCGGGTTTTATTGGTATCGAGTGTGCCGCAATCACGCCCACTTTTCACGGGGACCACACGCCCTAAATAGTATTCGTTTGTTTAAATTGATTAATAAGGTCTATAAAATATATTTGGTTTTCATTTGTTAATTAGATTATTTATGTACAATTGCTTTCTTTTATTTATTTATTTATATAATTATTTATTTATTTATTTATTTATGTATTTATTTATTTATGTATTTATTTAAATGAATTTTTCGAGAAAAAGAGGTATGTGGAAATTGTGGCAGGTACATTTTATTATAATGTTTATTCAAATAGTCTGTTTTTTATTTAAACACAATTTTATCGACAACGCAGCATATCAGACGTCTTAGTATCGAGAAAAAAATTGTACTGAGCAAATATTATTACTGGTAAGATAAAGTCATAGGCCCCTAAGCCTGGTATATATTGTAAAATGCACAACTTTAATAAACTCAAGTTTGTAAAATAGGGTGGCGTCCCCCGTAATAGCAGGGACTGAGACGTATTATGGGATATTAATCACACATCAAGTTTGTGTTTTTTTCCCCCAAATGAATAATAACTGGGAACAAAACAATTTTACTGGAGACAGGCCGTTTTAGTCAACGTCGCACTCGGCGCAATTAAAAAAACACTGGAGACAAAGAGACAATGCAACTTTCCAATAAATTAAACACATACAATGCTTCCCCTCCCCCTAAAGTAAATTATGCTGAAAACAAAGAAAACATACGTCCTAATTAACAACAAGATTATTTCAACTTTACAATAATCATTTAAACACAAAACAAAGGTTTATCACTCTCAGAAACGTATAACCTCCAGGCATTGTACTAATTAAAAAAGCACATCACCTCTTCTAGTTCTACCGAGACACAGGCTAGGAGGACAAGATTCTACCTTCTTTTTTTGTTTGCACGTGATTAAAAAGGCAGATTCGTGATTGGTTGGATTTGATGCAGGTGTGGCAAGAGATTCTGTCGCATCCTCGGAGATCCTGTCGTCCCCATACGGCGAATTGTGTATTGGGAGGGGGGACCACACCACAGACACCGGGGGGATTCACTGCGTCACCGATTACAATACTAGAGACGGCTCTACACTAATGCTAATCAAGATTCCAGACACTAATTGGGAGCTGACAACGCTATCATAGTCTCAGCGTTGGGTAAGAATTAATTCAAAGAAGAAGGGGGGGTACATCCATTGATGTGAACCAGTTCTTTCTTTCTTTCTTTCTTTCTTTCTTTCTTTCTATCTGTCTTTCTATCTTTCTTTCTTTCTTTCTTTCTTTCTTTCTTTCGTAAATCAGCCCTGGAAAGCAGGCTGATATATTGTAATGCTGGAATTCTTTCTTTCTTTCTGTCTTAAATCAGTCCTGCGAAGCAGGCTGATATATTGTAATGCTAGAATTCTTTCTTTCTTTATTTCTTAAATCAGTCCTGCGAAGCAGGCTGATATATTGTAATGCTAGAATTCTTTCTTTCTTTATTTCTTTCTGTCTTTCTTTCTTTTTTTTTCTTTTTTTCTTTCTTTCTTTCTTTCTTTCTTTCTTTCTTTCTTTCTTTCTTTCTTTCTTTCTTTCTTTCTTTCTTTCCTTCTTTCTTTCTTAAATCAGCCCTGCGAAGCAGGCTGATATATTGTTATGCTGGAATTCTTTCTTTCTTTCTTTCTTTCTTTCTTAAATCAGTCCTGCGAAGCAGGCTGATATATTGTAATGCTAGAATTCTTTCTTTCTTTCTTTCTTAAATCAGTCCTGCGAAGCAGGCTGATATAATTTTATTGTAATGCTAGAATTCTTTCTTTCTTTCTTTCTTAAATCAGTCCTGCGAAGCAGGCTGATATAATTTTATTGTAATGCTAGAATTCTTTCTTTCTTTCTTTCTTTCTTTTTTTCGTTCTTTCTTTCTTTCTTTCTTTCTTTCTTTCTTTCTTTCTTTCTTTCTTTCTTTCTTTCTTTCTTTCTTTCTTTCTTTCTTTCTTTCTTTCTTTCTTTCTTTCTTTCTTTCTTTCTTTCTTTCTTTCTTTCTTTCTTTCTTTCTTTCTTTCTTTCTTTCTTTCTTTCTTTCTTTCTTTCTTTCTTTCTTTCTTTCTTTCTTTCTTTCTTTCTTTCTTTCTTTCTTTCTTTCTTTCTTTCTTTCTTTCTTTATATCAGCCCTGCGAAGCAGGCTGATATATTGTAATGCTAGAATTCTTTCTTTCTTTCTTTTTTTATATCAGCCCTGCGAAGCAGGCTGATATATTGTAATGATAGAATTCTGTCTTTCTTTCTTTGGTCAAACGGTCACGCGATTAACATGAAAAAGGCCATAAATCCTAAATTATTTGGCAAATTTTAACAAAACTTGGTGAAATTAAACCTTGACACCTGCTTTGTCTAGGGATGGTCATAAATTCTGACCAATTGTCATCTGGTGATCAGTAGTGGTAGTTTAATGAATATTTACAAAATGCTTCTTCTCACACAGTAGCCGATTGCAGGCTTTCATTGGCTCGAGCTATACATTTGGGGTGTACACAGATTTTGGCAAGTGATCACCTATCGGTCAGCAATGGTCATTTTTGTGAAAAAAAAATGTGGGTTTTCTTTTAAATGTATTTCATATATCTAGGAATGTTTACAAAGTTTTGCCAATCGTCATCTAGTGGCCAGAATGGGTCATTTTATGAACATTTAAAAAAACAATTTATCTCCCCGGCATTCTCTAGCCGATTACAGCCTAACTTGGTTCAGTGCTGTAATGGCCAGAGAAAGATTTTGGCCAGTGGTCACCTATTGGTCAGCAGTGGTCATTTCATGAACAAATTAAACAAGTCAATGTTTTTCGCATTTAATTAAATATATTTCATTTATTCAAGGATGTTCATAAAATTTAGCTAATGGTCATCAAGTGGTCAGTAGTGGTCGATTAACGAAAATTTATAGAATGTTTCTCCTTTTGCTACCCAACCTGGTCAAATGCTTCAATTGCTCGAGCACCATTTCGGGTTACACGGATTTTGGCCAGTGTGGTCATCTATCGGTTAGCAGTGGTCATTATAAAAAAAAACTAAATATGTCGTTTTTATTTTTTTAATTTGTTTCATATGGCTGATATTTGTGCTTTGTGAAGCACTTTAACGCTATTGTTTGTTGTCAATTTTACGAAACCAAATTATCAGTCCAAGTGGAAAACATTGTTACTATAGCCTTGTAATAAAGTACTGGAGGATTTACATTCAATTGTATTTTTATGGCGGTAGTTCAGCGTTATAAACTTTGAATTAAAACCAAGGATTTAATAACTGGGCTATTATGTCTGAAGTATATAACATCAACATTAAAACACTTAATTCCCTTTCATTACTCATGCCTCAATTCAAACCATTGTGATCTTCATTAATTAAAAAAAAACCAATCTGAAATAAACAATCTCTACTCAATAGGGATTGTTTTATCGAGGACAGTTATTTATTATCGACCAATTATTTTCCGGATGTATCACAACGCTCTTGGGCCGTTTTCGAAACCACGGCTCGGGCCATGGGCTTTTGGCTCCGCCAGTTTTTTAGAAACGCCATGTGCTTTCCTTGTGGGGCTTCAAACAGGCGGAGGGAGCCCAAGCCCGAGCCCAAGCGCAAGCCGTGCTTTCGAAAACGGGTATAGCCCGAACATCCAGCCAGGTGCGTGCAGATTGTCGCTCGATAAGGGTCATGGCGATACCCCACCCCACAATGTGTTTTCATTGCGCGATTGGAATCTCAGGTATTCTTTAGAGTTTTGTTTTTTGGTTTTTTTTCTTGGGGGGGGGGGTGGGGGTGCGGGTACTTCTGTAGAGGAAAATAGACTGTTAAAGTATGGGAACATTGAGGGAGGGGGGGTACCCTCTGACCCATATCGGGAAGGTTATGCAGATAAAGACAGGGGGACTAGTCTACTTCCGCGAGTGAACCGTCAGTTTATTTTCTCGGTCACTAATCGATAAATCAGCCTATATAATGCAACACCCTTTCGCTAGGAATACGTTTCTTGAAAGCTAGAATACTGTATTGATTAATGATTATCCCTAAAACCAATGTTGTCCGTTTTTAAATCTTTCTGTTTATCATAATATTGTCAGAGCAAAAACATGACATCGCCAAAATCAAAGGATGACCAACAACAAGGGTGTGGGCCCAACCATTGTAGGAACAGAGATCTGGGCCATAACATTCTCGTTCACTTCTAAAGACAAGATGCAGGCCTACCGTACACTGCAAAAACTGGGGTGTTAATATTTACACCATGGGTGTTGTCACAGATGGATACCAAATAGAGAATAGAAATTAACATCTCAGTGGTTTTAAAATAACACCAATGTAATTGTTTTTGCAGAAATTAGTGTTATTTTAACACCCTATGGTGTAAGTTTTGATTTTTTTTGTTTGGTTTATATTTGTGACAACACCCATGGTGTCAATTTTAACCCCCCTTTTTTTCAGTGTATAGTAGGTATGTGAACAACAGGTTTTTTGCATATCATTTATATGTTTTATAAATGAATCTCCTCAATATTTCAAAAAGCTTCCCACAACTTTATTATACGGGGAGGGTATGTATATTTCAATTTAAAAAAACTCAGTTAGTGCTATTTTCCCCCTTTTTTTTTGAAATCATGGATTTGCCTTTTTACCCAATTTTCCTGGAAATGTTTTAAAGGAATAGTCATAGATTGTTTTTTGTCAACGTGACTGTGCTGATTTATAGGCAAAATTATAAAGAAAGATACAATAAAGGTCGTGAATGTTTCAGCTGAATACAGTGTCTACTTGCTGAGAAAACAGCAAAAAAAACTGTCACAGTATTTTCACAAGAACGAATCCATCCATGATGAGCGAGGTGACAGCGGGTACCAACCGCATCTCTGACCTCAGCATTTGCAAACGGACACCAACCCTTGAGTGAACAATTATTTAAACCATATACTTCGAAGGGAAACCTTTCTCAAAATAGATATTGTTTATTTCAGAATGTTTTTTTAATTAATGAAGATCACAATGGTTTGAATTGAGGCATGAGTAATGAAAGGGAATTAAGTGTTTTTTAATGTTGATGTTATACTTCAGACATAATAGCCCAGTTATTAAATCCTTGGTTTTAAAAAATTACAACGTTGAACTACCGTCATAAAGATACAGTTCAATGTAAATCCTCCAATACTTTATTACAAGGCTTTAGTAACAATGTGTTCCACTTGGACTGATAATTTTGTTTCGTAAAATTGATAACGATCTTAATTATTTTATTACGACGAATAAGTAACAATGTTTTCCACTCAACCGATATTTGTTTCGAAGAAGTCTGTATAAGCAACTGTAAGGCTTATTTTCTACTAAATTCACTTTCCCCAATAATTATAGGACGCTTCGTACGCTTCGCAGCGACGCGTCGTTTCCCAAAAAATTGTTCCCGCCAAATACCAAATTAGAAATACTTATTTCTCAAGCAAAAGACTTAAATGGAGGGTCAGCATAGATTGGCAAATACACCTCAGAAATGAATAACCATAAAAACCATACGTACGGGGCTTCGAAACAGGCGGAGGGAGACCAAGCCGGAGCCAAAGCCCAAGCCATGCTTTCGAAAACGGGCAATAGTGCATGGTAAAGTTTGTTATACGCGTATAGCCCGAACGTCTGACGTCACACTTCCAGGCGCGTGCAGATTAAAGGGACACGTTGCCTTGGATCGGGCGAGTTGGTCTATCAAAAGCATTTGTAACCGTTTGTTATAAAATGCATATGGTTAGAAAGATGTTTTTAAAAGTAGAATACAATGATCCACACAAATATGTCTCGAAATCGCGTGGTTTTCCTTTTACATCGTGAACAAATACGGTCGGCCATTTTGTGGAGTCAACATTTTGACTCCACAAAATGGCCGACCGTGTTAGTTCACAATGTAAAAGGAAAACCACGCAATTTCGAGGCATATTTGTGTGGATCATTGTATTCTACTTTTATAATGTCTTTCTAACCATATGCATTTTATAACAAACTGTTTCAAACGCTTTTTGTTTGACCAACTCGTCCGATCCAAGGCAACGTGTACCTTTAAGACAGGGGACCAGTTTATTTTCGCGCGTGTGCCAAGTGGGCGGAGGGGGGGGCGGTAACGATAACCTTGCATAATTGCGGCATCGGTTTAAAAAACCGTCAGTCTATTTTATCGGTCACTATTTTGATAAATACCATCCAACACCCTTAAAAATGAAAACAAGTTCAGACACAGACACAGGCTCCTTACCACTAGACTATCTTTAAAGGCACTGGACACGTTTGGAAATTGTCAAAGACCAGTGTTCTCACTTGGTGTATCCCAACATATGCATAAAATAACAAGCCTGTGAAAATTTGGGCTCTATTGGTCATCAAAGTTGCAAGAAGATGATGAAAGAAAAAACACCCTTGTTGTACAAATTTGTGTGCTTTCAGACACTTCTTGCAAGAAGTTTATATTATTTTAGTGAGAAATTACCTCTTTCTCAAAAACTACGTTACTTCAGAGGGAGTCATTTCCTACAATGTTTTATACTATCAACAGCTCTCCGTTGCTTGTTACTAAGTAAGTTTTTATGCTAATATTTGTTTTGAGTCATTACCAAACGTGTACGATACCTTTAAGTCTCAGAAAATAAATCCCGCTCATTTTACTTGAAGCCAATATATACAAAAGGTCAACAACACCAGACTTACATTAATTTACAATGAATGAATACAGACAGAAAAATCGTATTAAATATTTGAAATGTATGTTACTGGAAGTGGCCTGAAAATCAAATAATGACAAACGTGAAATAACCTATCTTAAACAACCATGGACTTTACAAGTTTCCTGAACCGAAGCAAAATTGTTAATTTTACAATCCATGAGAGTTTATTGTTTTTTTGTTCTAAATAGGACACCATCAAAATGAAAATGAGTATTTTTGTGCATGTCCTCTGCGTGTAGCACGAGTTACCGATGTTCGCCGCTTTCCCATGCATACAAAAGAAAAAAAGAAGTAGAAAACACTTCAAAATACTATGAGGATCTAGCCTTGAATGTTGGTTGTTAAAATACAAAAAATCAAATTCCATCCAGTTTTTTAAATATCTGGAGCATACAGTATGTAAAAAGACACCTTAAAGTGTAGCACGAGTTACAGTGGAATTGCCCATAAGAATAATAGGCCTATATCTTGTATGTTGGTCTTTTATTAGTGTCGCTTGTTCTATCTCACTCTGAACCAAGTCCAAGTTTTATATGTAAATATCTATAGCAAGAAGAGCTTTTCTAGGTCGTTCAAACATGCTAAACCCAACAGCTTCAGGGGGCTCCGCCCCCTGAACCCCGCCAAGGGCTTCGCCCCTGGACCCCCCCCCCCAAGGGCCCTTGTGCGGGCCCCTGAACAAATGATCCTGCTGTGTCCCCCCCCCCCCCCACATTTCAAGACGGATTGACGCCCCTGGCCGAAGGCAAAGACATATTTGGAGCCGGGGTGCTATTTTATGTATTTAATGTATCGAACCTTTCATTTGTGCATTTGTTTAACTTATTTTGAGGCAAGTGGGGACAAAGGTATACTAAACATCTGACGTCACACTTTGAGGCTCGTGAATAACGCCAGATACCGGCCTTGCCGGTGTCCCAGGGAAATCTGTCCCCCCGGAGATTTTGTCCCCATACGGGAAATTAACATGGGCTGGAGGAGGATGATTCAAAAGAGGGCGCTATCAAAAGTAGTTTGTACACAGTTCGCCGTATGGGGGGGGGGGGGGCAGAATCTCCGGGGGGACAGAATCTCCTGCCACACCGGCCTGCCAGATGTACCTTTGACCTCGCATCCTTATTCACATGGACGGAGATTCGTAGTAGGCCTACGTGTACAAATTACATTGTGAATAAAACATAATACATACATACATAACAACCATTATGCACACACGGACGAAGCAGCAGACGATCAAAAGTACAGTTAACTGCTGGATAGCAGCTGACAAAGTACGTCACTTCGGAGCAGACCAATCATAACACAGAAATTGAAAGCTCACGTCACTGCAAGTGTATCCACTGAAATCATTGGGCCTGTAATACCAGTGCCTGCCTTTATCTTTGCAGTAACTAAAAGGGACCATCAGTCTAGGACAGAGGTAGACTGGTCCCCTGTCTTTATCCGCAAGGATAAAACACAGGCCCTGATGGTCTTACAGTCTCAATGATTTCATTGGATACAATGATTTCATTGGATAAACGTGCGGTGACGTAAGCTTTCCATATCTGTGTTATGATTGGTCCGAGGTGATGTAGTTTTGTCAGCTTGCACTTTCGGTTGCCTGCATGCAGCGTGCGCATAATGTTTGTACAGGGGCGGCGTCACATAGGGGTTAAGGCGGGCGGGCAGGGGTCGGCTGCCCCCTATCATTTGAAGAAAGAAATAGAAAAAGGGGGAAAAGTAAAAGAAAGGAACTGTGACCAAGCTAAAAATGCGGAAGAAATTGGAAAGAGAAACGATTCCAAGTTTGTTTGAATCTGAGGTGGTTTATTACATCCAAAACAATATGTACTAAATAAAGTCAAAATCACAACAATGATGAGAAACAAAAGTGACGGAGGGCATAATTTGCCTCCCTTTGTTATAAGAAGTTCCAAATTTAAAGCAAAATAAAGATCGAACAAAGTTCACTTAAATTAAGTTAAGTTTAGGCTACACGTAAATTGATGGGGGTCAAAACAACACCTATAAGGATAAGAACAAAGTTTGTTACTGAAACCCTTACGTAACATGACGACGAATTCAAGTTCGACAGAAAGCACTTATTTGTTCAAAGCACAACCAATAATTTCCATTGACGCATGTAATCGCCTCTAATTAGTTGGAATAAACTTCTCGTTTCTAAAATACAGTGGAACTCCACCATTTCATATTCTTGCGAGTGAATATTGAACAAATATTATTGTGAGTAGCTTTTGTCTATCAAGTGACTGTAATAAATAATTAAGGTGGTCTTTAGTCCATATGAAACATCTAGCCCGCACCTTTTGTTTGATGATCCACACCTTCCTCTATAAGAGTGGTGGAAATATTGTCGAATCAAATACCAAGCTGCAAATCAATAAATACACAACACTATGACTGAATGAATAATGAAAATGTATTTAAAAGTTCTTAGGACGCAGTCCTGGATTTGAATTGAAACTTATAATTGAAATAAAACTTCAGAGACCGTGCAATTTAAAGGAACACGTTGCCTTAAAATCTCAAGAAATTTTGCTGTTTGGAAGTGTTCCATATCCTTATTAAGAGTTGTTCGTGCAATAACATGCCTTTAATGTGTTATAATTAGTGAATGGTGATTAAAAAAACCCAAACATTGCCATCTGACCCCGAGATCTGCCCCGCGAAACGTATACGTATTTCCAGCCGTAAATACCACCGTCCATGTAATAGGCAAAATGCGCGACGAACAGTCGTTACGCTAGTGCCGTAGTCAGTGGCCTGGTAAACCAGTCAGATCTCCTTGCTCTATGGTCAGATGAAAACCGGGTAATAATCTCATTTTCTACCTCGCTCGCAACTTGTAAACCGAGCTAAAGCTAGCTCAGTATTGGGTCCAAAATATCCAGCCAGGTATTTGCGGAACGGCCAGCCGCATATTCAGAATATTAGAACACATGCAGTACAGGGAGGAGACAAACTATCACATGTGGTTCACCTCCCTGTACTGCATGTGTTCTAATCGCCGGCTGGCTATATCGGGCCCAATACTGTGCTAGATTCAGCTCGGTGTTGGATATTTATTGGAATACAATAAACAGATGGTAATCGTAACATTTTTAATAAAATAATTGCTCAGTCGTAGTTCAACAGCTGCGACTGGAAATAAGACTAATAGAATTTGTCCGCCATTTATGGGAGTCAAAATCTTGACTCCCATAAATGGCGGAGCGTTTTGTTTCGCGAAAGTGAGCAAAAGCGAAGCATTTCTAAGGCACGTTTGTGTGGATAATTATATTCTACTTTTTAAACATCTTTCCGACCGTGTTTATTATACATCAAACGCTTGTTATAGCCCAAAAGCGCCCAACAGCGCCCAACCCGAAGGCAGCGTGTCCCTTTAAATCGTTGCACGTGTTCCAAACTGGCGGCCGCACAAAGTATAGGCTTACTGTCTTACACAAAGAATTTGGGAATAGCCTTCAAATACATTTGTAGCCTGCAACCCTCTCACTTACTACAATTTAAAGGGACACGTTGCCTTGGATCGGACGAGTTGGTCAAAATGTTGACTCCACAAAATGGCCGACCGTGTTTGTTCACGATGTAAAAGGAAAACCACGCGATTTCGAGACATATTTGTGTGGATCATTGTATTCTACTTTTAAAACATCTTTCTAACCATATGCATTTTATAAAAAACGGTTACAGATGCTTTTGATAGACCAACTCGCCCGATCCAAGGCAACGTGTCCCTTTAATACGATACACTACACAGGTAAGCCCAGGGTACATGTAAGACTATACGAATCATTTCTTATCTCTGCGAGTCATGTCTAGCAAATTTCTATTTTGGGGTGAACGATAACCCAATTCTTTTACTGCAAATAACTTCCCACAAATAACACAAGACACTCACCCAAAATGTCGAGAACAGTTGTTGTAACGAAGCTAGAGTTGGTTACAATTACTTCAACAAAATGAACCACAAAATTTGAATTGAACCAAGAGAACGAATAGGTTTAGCTCTTGTCGCCGTGGCTCGTGCAGCAGGAATGGCCCCCTCACACCACACGGGGCACGAGCAACCCGCTACACATGGTCGAGTCCCACGGTTCATTGCGTGCAGTATTCAGATGCGAATCGATGCAAGTAATTTGAATAAGTCGGTCGGTCACAGTATAAAATCACATTGCGAAAATAGCTTTGTTGTGATCTTTTAAAAACAAAAAGAATTAATTCTTGCATTTAAGGATAAATTGTATTGTATATACAGCTATAAACACAAACTCAGCAAAATTTCTCTTATAATGGAAGCTATCTTTCTTCCCTAAAATTAATAAACATTGCATCCAATTCCAACCATCAAATTCTACTTTAAGATAATCTGATTCTTCCATTTAACTTAATCACTAAAAAGTGACAGGCCTGCTGTACATGTATTTACACTTCTTGCAATCAAAATTTCACATATTTAACACTGATATCTGTACAATAAGTAGAGAGAGAGCGCTTTTAAAATAATTAAATACAACACACTATTCGGTATTCACCACAGTACTTTCAACAATTTAGACCCCAGACAGCATATTCAGTTCAGTTGATACATTTGTTCATTTAAAAGGTAGGCCCAGCTATAGGCCTTCATTAAAACCACAACATTCTTCCATTAATACGAGTGATCGACTCTGTTTCTTTCTTCTTCTTTATAAGAAATATTATTTACCTTTTTACACTCCACTTTAACTGTGCCTTTGCCTGGAAATAAGCCTGAAAGTATAACATCTAAGTCATCTGTAAAATGTTAATTGGAGGACCACCATCTTGTTTAATTTCACGTTCACTCGTTCAGCCTAATAATATGCATCACTAGTAAGTAGTATGTGGCCGTGCACCATGGAAATACACGGACTGGGTCACCGAAGTTTTAGCTTTGACCAATCAAAGAGCCAAATTCTGCAGAATCATTATCTAATTTACATACAGCCATCTGGGTCAGTCATAAATAGTTAAACATCTAGGGCGGCAATTTTGAGAAGCAAAACTTTACAAATCGTCTGCTTCTCGTACAGTTTTATATTTAACATTATACACTAATTCTTGAATTCTCTAAATGATCATTTAAAGATGCTAATTTCGGGAAGAAAGCACACGTACATTAGACGGTATGTTTTAACGTCTGACTATGTTTACATGCAGTGTTGATCACATGATGTATACATCTGATCAACAGCAACGTTGTCGTAAAAACGTAGCCATGATTTTAGGCAAAACAAAATCGAATAACTTACCAATTTTCAGCAAAATAATATGACTTACATTCATCCAGGTTGGTCGGCATCTTTACATGTATACTCCCCCTTAAATTAAGCTGTCTACAATTATTCTAATGAGGCCCAAAAAGTTATGATTGTTCATTGTTCCTGTTGTGAAAAGATGGTGGGGTTCGGCACTTGATCGGCTGCTTGGCGTGCGTATCCGGTCTGCCACACTGGGGCCGACCAGAGGGAGTATTTGCCGGGAGTAGATATTCGTTGAATCTGACGGAATACTCCTGACCGTCTGGAAACTTTGCAGTCTCGGTCACCTGCCGAATTATGCCATGTCCCAGTTCGTGCTCTACGGTCCTGGGACGATTCTCAGTTATATCACCTCTGCTCTCACCCTCTGTACCTCGGCGCATGCCGCACTCTGTGGTGGTCCTGTCCGATAGAGGTGGTGGTGGTGTTGTGCGGACCCAGCACCAGTGTCCCGGTGTCGCGGTCTCAGCCATCCGTCGTGCTCAGCTATCCGGGTGACCAAATACGGTAGCATTACGTCATGCCATGTCTGCGCACAGCAAGCGAAAGTAGTCCATTTTAGTGCCGTGCTGAGTCATGTTGCCATACATGTACTACTCTCCGGCGGAGAGGTAGCTGTCATGGCGGCGTCCATGAGCAGAAGTACGAGCGGTGAATGTGTGGATCGTTTCAGAGAATTTTGTGAGAAGAGCAAGAGTATCATTCACTATTTAAACAGCGGGACATATGCAGAAGGGTTGACAGAGGTTCAGAAGAGGGTCATTTGTTGCCAATCCAAAAATTAAACGCGTACAGGAGACGACGACTTTACAGCGCGCTGAAATGCCCGGCTACGTCACCTGGATAGCTGAGCACGCCAGGTAACCGAGGCCGTGTCTACAACGTACTGAAATGCCCGGCTACGTCACCCAGATAGCTGAGCACGCCAGATAGCTGAGACCGTGACACCGGGGAAATCTGTCCCCCGGAGATTCTGTCCCCCCATACGGGAAATTAACATTGGCTGGAGGAGGATGATTCAAAAGAGGGCGCTATCAAAAGTAGTTTGTAGGTAAACCACACAAAATAAGCCAGAATTCATGCGCCAAGCTATGATCATAATTTGTAAACCCCACAACCTTTTTTTAATTATAACGTTTTGGGGGTCATGCAATTAATAGTTTGTGTAAATATAAGAATCTATCACAACCTGGGGGTTCTGTGCTTCAACTTTTGAGGAGACTTGATAAATTTTGGCGTTAAAGTTGGCCCTATATGACCGGGGAAGTGGAGAAGTGCTTAACGAAAACTGGCAGCAAGTCGGTTTTGGAAAAAACAAAACAATTCGTGTTTTTTTCTTCTGGGGTAGTTAGCAAAAATTCCAAACGGTTGACCTGACAAAAATTGAAAAGAATTCTGAAGTTTAGTTGTCTGGAAATATGTCTGATTGGTTTTAAAGAGGCTGAGAGACTTACACGATTTTTTGAGTATTTTTGAATAATTATCATTTAGCATTGGTTCCTATGGGAGATTATTTAGAGTGGTGCGCCCTTACCAGTTTACCTTTTGATAGCGCCCTCTTTTGAATCATCCTCCTCCAGCCAATGTTAATTTCCCGTATGGGGACAGAATCTCCGGGGGACAGATTTCCTTGGACACCGGCGATGATAGGGCCAGGGTGAATGCGGGCCTGCTGCCGCGGCGGCCCGGGGGGGGGGGCGGTCGTGGCGTGACTGGTGTTGCTGCCCTCTTTAAGTAACCAGACTTCTCAAATTATTTGCTGCATCGTGAGCAGTCATACATTTCTTTTACTTTCCTTTTCCCCCAGCCGGATTCGTCGTTTCTTCGTTTGCTCATTCTCTCTTTGTGCGGTGAATATAGTATGCTTCCCAATTATATTTGACTTGCACTGAATGCTTTACTTGTTGTTCTGGGGCGGGCGCCCCCGGTGAATTTATCTACGCCACGCATCCCTTTCTTGAATTTGTACTTGCCGCCAATTTTACGTGACGTCATTGATTTGCTTACTATCTCGTCTGCTGAGCTTCGTTAGCTCATGTACACGATATTTTCAAGGTGCTGCTTTGCTTTTAAGTTACTTTATTCTGTTTTTCTTTTCTCTTATTTTTGTGGTTATCTCTCTTTTACCAAAAACAATGTTGATAAACTTCACTAAGCTGATGATGATGCAAACATCCACTTCAAAAGAGGATTTATAATCTTGGAGATAATCTGTCAACGTCTCCTCTCTTTATTATTTTATTCCGTAAATGAACTGTCATGAGCAACTCCTTATTGCTCATTTTCTTCACTTTTACTCGTTTTCTCTGGGGTTTTTTTCTTTATAATTTCACACTGCAACTATGCTGGATCCATAACCTGCGGTCTCTCCGCAAAAAAACTTATGTAGTCCTGTGGTTGATCCATTCTGTGTTAGAGACGTGCGCAGAGCACACGATGAAAAGACGCATCAAGTCATAAAACAACTGGTCCCCTCTCACTCTTACTTGATCTTGTGACATGTCTAACTGTATGCAGTCTAGGGTGACCATGTAAAAACATGATTCATTTAAAGTGGATTGCGTAAACTTGCATTTTGACACGTGCGTAGGCCTACTGAGTGCCCTACAAGCACTCAAAAGTTGTTAACAAGCGTGCGCCAAAAGAGCAGTCACTTATGGTTAGCCAATCAGCATTGCTTTTCAGTGTTTCCCTTCCAGGGGTTTAAGTGACAAGAGGTATCGATACGGCGCGCTGCCCATGGTAGCGAAACTGTGTAGAGGCTGACTGGTTGTTAGTAACCAACCTGTGAATTAATTCAACCCATCAGAAATCTGAAAATACAGCTGTGAAGTTTAAAGGGAGGGTATACCTTTGGTAATTATTCCAGAAATTAATGACCATAAAAGCTTACTTGGTAAAGAGCACTTGAGAGCTGTTGGTACTATAAAAACATCGTTAGAAACGACACCCTTTGAGGTAATGTAGTTTTAGAGAAAGAGGTAATTTTTCACATAAATTTAAATCTGAGACTGAATCCTTTTTCGGGCATCTGAAAGCACAATTCTATGCAACAAGGGTAACTTTGTCTTTAATTATTTTCTTGCAACTGTGATGACTAATTGAGCCCAATTGTATGCATATGTTGGGATACACCAAGTGAGGATGGTCTTTGACAATTACCAAAAGTATACCCTGCCTTTATGGGCATCAATAATAAAAGTTCAACAAAAAAAAGTTAAAATTGGCAACTGTTAAAATTTTAATACTATGTGAATATACAATTCCAACCATTTCATTATTCCTGTGAAAGAATCAATGTTTTGCCTGCCTTTCCGACTCCATTGCCCTACCATTTAACTGCACAAAGTGAATACAAAATGCTGACTGATATGTGTTTTAAAATATTCTATTTGTTTTATTTTGAACACAAAATCTATATTTATATTTTGATATGTTTATGATCAAGGATTAAAATAAATGTCTCAGAATAAAAGTATGGTACGCAAGTCAATAAAACATCTGAAAGTAAAAAAAACCCACATTTTAAAATCCATTTTGCATTTATTCCTCGCATTGTTATTTTAGTGTGAAAAGGGTGTGTAAGTCTGAGGTGTGATTGGACAGAAATGAAAAATCCTGAAAATGTGTGGCCGTCTCCTCTCGATCTACAAAATGAAAATCCAAAACTTCAGGTTATGTTTTAGGGGTCGTACAACGGGGTAGAGGGTGGAGAGTGGTCAGAGAAGACATACAGCTTTAAAAGGAGTATACAAATCTTGATATTTCTGTCTTAAAATCACACATTTAATCAAAAAAAAGAGTAACCAAAATTGTCTCTCTGGCAATCACATTGAAAAATAGATTTGTACCGATTTTAAGAAAGACAATTCACTCGCTTTTAAATTGAATTGCTCTTGAGTTGTACTTTCTTGAAGATGCTCAACGACCTTGAAAATGACCTTGAAATTCTTAAAAACTTTGGATGGCCCCTAAATAGAGGATATAAATAGGTTTGACACATAAGAGCTATGTCTGTACTTTCCTTAATGGCAACTTCACCTCCTTTTAGAAAATCAAAGGTTAATGGAGATCAACGCAAAAATTCTGACAAATTACACAAATTCCCGACAGATCACAGGCCTGGTAAGTGGGCTATAACATTACATGGTCTGGATAAACGTTGTGCATTGACTTCATTAGCTTTGGGTCTGGCTTTTGGTCTGCCTTACTTTCCCTCCACTATTATGAATCCAAGTATTTAAAGGCTCATTGCTATAGGGCCAATTTCAAAAGCCTGTAGGCAGACATTTCCTGCTTACAGAGCAGTTTTTCTTTCATAACCACTGCTTACCGTTAGCAAAGCAAGTGGCATGATAACTTGCTGGCGGTTCTGAGATGAGTGACGCAACAGTGCAAATCCATTGTCGACATGCCCTCACCCTGCCAAATCTTAATTGTTTAATATGAAATACACTTTTGCTTCTGCACAATTTTCTTCTTGACTAAGAAGAAAATGGCTTTATGAAAACGGCCCCTTAAGTCAATGGAAGAGCCTTTTAACATAAGCCAAAGCAAAAACTCTGGTTTCAATAATAAACCAAAAGGCTGTGTTTAAATGCACTGTACAGCCAACATATGCTAGCCAACGGTTTACCCAAATTTGCCATCAGAGAGATGGCACACTTCAATTCTCAAATGTGAGTTTACTTCAAGAAGGTACAGTAAATTCTAGTTTCCTGTTAGTTTCTTGTAGACAACATTAAGCATTTGTCACGGGACACTGGTGAAGTTCTCGCGGGACTGCTGGCTCCCGCGAAACTACTGCTCTTGCGACTGTGGCTTTTAGTCGGGAGCCAGCAGCAACACGCTGGAGCAGTAGTTTTGCGAGAGCAGTCTCCCCAGACAGTCTCGCGAGAGAACTATTACTCTATCACCGGGACAAACATTTAACAACCTGTCAAACAGTTTAAAATCAAACAGTTTAAAAGATAAACTTTCCACCCTTTTTTGTCTTTGATTCTGCTTAAACAATACCGAACTTGGGGTTCAAGCAAAGTATTCAAGATCCCCTTTATCGATTGGGGTGGTGGGGGGGGGTGTCACAGAGCTGCTAAGCACAAACAAGTTTGCTGAGGAAAAACAGTTAAACAGCCATATTTTCATGTCATGTGGATTGTTTTTGACTGGTTACCTGTTTATAGTTTGCAAGTAAATGTGTTAACCATTACATTTTTCCTGCTTAGCAGCCTTGTGGAAACAGAACCAAGATCTCTTCCGTGCAAATTAAATAAGATGCTTACAACTGTCTCTGACTCGTATCACGTTTCCCCAAGTAGATGTTTATCATCGGTCGGTAGTGATTCAATGGTATCCTTCGTATTGCCGAGTTTAAAGAGATTGAAGACGACTGGTATCCGTGCCAGGTTGGGGTTTTCCTCTTGTAGTTTCTGAAGCCATGATTGCAGCGTTTTCTGTGAGTTTTCGTTTGTCATGCACATTGCAAATACCGGGCCTTCTGCATGTGCTTGAGGTGCATCTGGTGAAACAGAAACAATTTCAAGTCAACGTGGACATGAATTAAAAAAAAACAGGTAAAAAAAAACATAAAACTGAATAATAATAATAATAATAGTAATAAATATAACTTATACTGGCGCATTTTCCCTATTAAAAATGATCAAATGCGCCTTACAATAAGACAAACTAAATTAGTACGAATAGACATCCAAATAAGAAAAGAACAAAAACGGTAGAAAAAATGTGGAAACAAAAGTTAAAACAAATTCTAAAATTACAACTTCATATAGATAAGTAACAAATTAAAACTGGTCAAGCCAGTGACTAAAAATATTGAGGTACATGCCTCATTAGCACAAACAATAAACAACTGGACCAGTTTTTATATTCAATACATTGTCGAGCAGTTTAAAAACTTTCTGTTACGATTATGCAGGCCTTGCCCATTAGCCTTTTGTAAAGCAGCTCACCGGGCCAGTAAACTGTGCATTGTACTTGCCCCAAGGAAGTTTAAGTAAACCCATAATTTTAAACATGTATTGTCATAAATGTATCTTTCTGATAGAAGTGATCACAGCCAGCTCAATGGTCAACTGAAGTTACATTCACACACTCAAAAATAAATTAACACATTCAAATTTATTATTCACATCTGAAAAGGGAGAAATATGAGCATTATAAACCGGTACCTTTGTTATAACCAAGTAGCTTGCACAGTTTTATAGTAGCCCTCAAGTTGACGAGTTGTGTTTACTAGCCTATAGCAGTTTTTACTAGACAATGTATGCAAGGCTTGTGTAATGGGTGAGCCCAGAAATTCAATGACGTGTACCGATGTTTCTGCCCCTTCCCAGGTTGTATCGTAAACGGCAGTTACAGGTTGAATGGCTTCTGACTAGCACCTCCGAACAAAGTTATTGACAAAATAGTTAACTTATTTTTTAAAGTAGCCCACCTGGCTAATAAATAGTATTTTTTACTTGCCCCTGAAAAGTTTTGGTAACCCATATTTTAAACATGTACAGTATTGTCATAAATGAATCTTCCTGATGTATTAAAATGGTAGCAGTCACAACAATTTTAGTGGTCAAATGAAGTTACATTCACACACTCAAAAATAAATCACATTTTTAAAAATGTATTCTTCACAACTGACGAGGAAGAAATATTGAGCATTATAAACAGTAGGTTGCATAGTTTTTTTAGTAGCTCACAGGGCAAGTTTACTGACCCATAGTAGTTTCTACTAGACATTGTTTGCCAGTCTAGTGTTAAGGGCGAGTCCTGACAAGTACAGATGTACAATCACAAACTTGGCAAGTGTTTTAAAACTGCAACTAAAGACCCACCTTCCATTTTCGTTTCCTCCTCGTCTAATGCATATGGGTCACCTCGCAGCACATAGTACGTCATCTTGGTGCTCCGGAGCCAGAGGTGGAAAGCGCCCTCTACATAGAGTGGTCTTATTGGATTATGCTCAGCTAGGAGTTCTTGCTGCTCTGGACTCTGGATATTGGCAATGAAGTCCGGATTATCCGATTCTGCTGAGCTGCCATTCAGCTGGAAAGAAAATAGGAAAGTTGTTGAGCAAAACAAGTCTTTCTTGTTAACATGTTTTCCTTTCAGTAGCCCTCACCTTAATGATCCGGGAAATCATATTTTGTCTGCTCAGGACTATAAGGTCATTAGTGTAATTTGCATGATTTCATAAAATTATTTTTGCATATTTTTGAGCTCCTGGTAAATGGGGTCTTCAGAGTATTTGTTTGGCAAAAGGAAACATGCATTTTCTAAGTATAACATTTATTAATTGATTTATATATTTTGTTTCTTCAAATTTGTACGATTTTTCATTTAATGACGTTTTAATCATTACGAGTATGAAATTGCACTTGATGACATTATAGCACTGAGCCGACTATTTGCAACTAAATGGCTCTTCTCGCTTAACCCTTTAGAGTCCATTCATTTCTGTATAATCATCACAAAACGCCCAGACATTGCTAATATTGTTAATTTCTTTAATCAATTTTGTCAGTAAAAATGTCAGCAGAAATAACATGAAACAGAAAATTTAGTTTTGTGTTTAGAAATTGGGATACTATGTTAACATACGACATTGGAAAATTTCATATCCGGACATGACCTTTACTTTGACCTCTTTATGTGAAGGGAAGTAGGTCAAACCTTGCGGCCATTTGCGGCCGCTATGGGCATTTTGGTACAAGCCGCTTGTGGCCGCTATGGTCTCTAAAGGGTTAAGACCCTAGCAAGGTGGTAAAAGAATCTGAAGTTTCCGCATGTTCTTGTCCACACAACCTAGCTTTGCCCAGATGCAGTTTTTCCCTTGCTAATTAATGCCCTGACTGAGCTCATAAAGATTCAAATTGATGATTGAAGCAAAAATGTACGCAGCCTGCAAAAGGGACAGGAATGAAGCGATCACAAAAACGTTGGTGATTCCATCTTCACATCCAAACTGTGAGTTCTTGAGACGTAGAGGTCAAGGAAAAAAAGCTCATGAAGTACACAAAATAAACACTTTTAGATTAGTAGTTCCTACATAAAAATCATCACCGCAAGGTGGTGATATTGGCAAAACTTAGGGTGCGTTCGATTAGCTTCCCCGGGTTGACCCAGGTCTCCCCCGGTGCGTTTGAATAGCTTTGACGTAATTTGACGTAATTCTCGGGGCTCACCCGGGTCAGCCCCAAGTACCCTGCTTGTGGAGCGGGTCACTTGGGGCTGACCGAGGTGCATGACTTGAGAATAATTATTTTACAATCTTTTTGTGAATCCACTGACGTAATGCACACAAATGGAAAATAGTTCCGGTCGGTTGTCCGAAGATGCATTGGTGTGAATGCTGGGGGAAGTTGGCGTTCAATTAGCTCATGTCAGGGGATCACCCGAATGAGCACACCGGGGTCGACCCGGGGAAGCTAATCGAACGCTCCCAATGAGTAAGGTGGTCACTGAAAGTAGTCAGGTGGGCCATCTTACGTTTGAATGGGCAGGGCAAACACTGCCTCAATGTAGAACAAAAAACCTTTTGGCAACTTTTGCCCCCTATGTAGCATCTCTTTAGAATCCTTTGCATGAGTGTGTTTCCCCCAATCCTATGATCTACACTGTTTTACGAAGGAATGTAAATTTATACTTTCAGCTTTCTTGAGTCTTCTCTCTTCTTTTCCTTTCACTTTTTTAAGCACCGTACTGTACCTTAAGTAGCTCATAACCTTGTTTGGGCAATTGCATTACAAAAAACAAATAAAACATCTTTCTTGAAAATTTCTCTACATGTTTTGACTTACATAAAACACTTTGAACTTCGCTTCATACTCAGCAATCCTCTTGAGACCCAGCTCAGACAACTTGACGGGATCGCTCGGTATCTCCTTCGGCAGTGGGAAGGGATTGATGTTGCGGAATTTGGGGAACCAGTACATCATGCGCTGGTACTTCTTGACCGGGTGGGCCCTCTTGCCAAAGACGGAGATGAGAATTTCCTTGGTCTCGTTGTTTGGAAGAACGGCTGAAGATTATCGCAAAGAATACAACGAGAGAAAAGATCATTATTATTATTGTGATGTAGACAGTTTCTATTCTATGCCATCTTTATGGGCAACTTGGGTTTTGGCTTTTGAGTGCATCAAGTGATTCAATTTTTCTCAGCAGCCAAGTGGTTCACCTACCAGTTATGCAAGGAATCAAATCAAACTCTCCATGCCACACTCTGTATTTATGCATAACGCATCGATGTGCATTAAACAAATAATTTATCATTACTGGTGTGTCGTGGCCGAGCGGTTTAGTGCATCGGACTCAAGTTCTGGTGGTTAAGTCATCAGGGTGTGGGTTCGAATCCCGGTCATGACACTTGTGTCCTTGAGCAAGACACTTAACTATAAATGCTTCTCTCCACCCAGGGGTAACTGGGTACCTAATAGGGCAGAGATGGTTCTTGTGATTGATTTAGCTTAGTGCGCTACATTACTTGGCAACTCAGGCTGTCTACTCCCAAGGGAGCTGAGATGGTTTAAGGAATGAATTAAATGGCCAAGTGACCAGAAGTAATAATGTTGGAGCGCCATGAGCGTCACCGAGTGATGTATTTGAGCGCTATACAAAAAGCCACTACTGTTATTATTATTATTAACTGGAAAGATGACCTATGAACTTGTTATACTGCTGGCTATGAAATCTAGGATGCCTCTAACACAAACTCAATCACTGTAGCTCGGAAGCCCAAGGGTAACTTGCTATTAGCCGGACATGTCAGGGGTAAACTCTACTCTTCTTTGATAAGGGTTAGGGTGCTACCTGTCCAAGGCTTGAGAAAAATGCACTTGCGGTAAAGTGTCTTGCTCAAGGATGCATCATGCCTGGCCAGGTTGAGGTTCGAACCCACATCCTGTAGCATCCACTCGGCCAAGACACTCCACAAAGTTCTACAAGGAAGCGGTCAAGATATGTGACGACGCCCCATTCCAAAATCAGGCAATCCTCAGAAAGAGTGAAATGGCATGAAAAGTGAACATAACCAAAAACATCTGCCTTGATATCAACGTGATGTCTTAAACAATCTGTAAGTTGAAAAATACTTAGGGACCATGGATAAATTATGTCACGGGCACGGCCGCAGTCGGACACGTTCCTATGCATGCAAGCTCAAACAAAAGAAAATCCACCCAGTGTCACGCATAGGCGCGCGTTCTTCTACAATGGTCCGGTCTTGAGGGAGAATCACTGTATAACAAAGGAACAATGCTTTGTAGTTATAAACGGCTTACTAGTAAACCATTGTCCGGTATGACCTACCTGAACTAGATCGCAAACACTAATCCTTCACTCCTTTGTGGGCTACTTTCGAGCTGTCTTGTCCATGTAATCCGACCAACAAAAGAGTTCGGTAATGAGGGTACCTAATAATATGGAGCGCAAGTCCAAAGGTTGCATGGGGCCGTGACAATTTTGGAATGACTCCGTGCAGGCACGAGACGCGTTCTTAATTTATCCATGGTCCCTTACATGTACCTAGATAGGCCCTAAATTATGTTTTATTTGACAGTTCTCATTCTCATTTATTTGTTTTGGCAGGAAGTGCCTGGTTTTGACATAGAGCAGGCCTGGAATTTCTACAAGGGCAAGGCCATTTTCATTTTGCAAAGGGCGATTCCATTGGAAAATGAAAACTTTTGAAGGGGCACCAAGGGCGATTCCATTGAAAAATGGAAACTTTTGAAGGGGCACCAAGGGCGATTCCATTGGAAAATGGAAACTTTTGAAGGGGCACCAAGGGCGATTCCATTGAAAAATTGAAACTTTTGAAGGGGCACCAAGGGCGATTCCATTGGAAAATGGAAACTTTTGAAGGGGCACCAAGGGCGATTCCATTGGAAAATGGAAACTTTTGAAGGGGCACCAAGGGCGATTCCATTGGAAAATGGAAACTTTTGAAGGGGCACCAAGAGCGATTCCATTGGAAAATGGAAACTTTTGAAGGGGCACCAAGGGCGATTCCATTGGAAAATGGAAACTTTTGAAGGGGCACCAAGAGCGATTCCATTGGAAAATGGAAACTTTTGAAGGGGCACCAAGGGCGATTCCATTGGAAAATGGAAACTTTTGAAGGGGCACCAAGAGCAATTCCATTGGAAAATGGAAACTTTTGAAGGGGCACCAAGAGCAATACCGGGGCAACAGAGGCCATGGCCTCTGTCTAATTCCAAGCCTGATGGAGCATCACAAATGCCCAATCGTCGTTACATATGAAGTAATAAAAAGAGTTGCTTTCTGTTCTTACTGTTATCTTCCATCATTTGAAGCACCTTGATTGCACATATCTGTTGCTCAGGAAAGTGATTGTATATTGTCTGGATGATGTTCTCGGGGACGAACTTCCCTTTCGGGAATGTGTTCAGTATTGCGTTGTAAGCGTCAACCTCTTTCTCCACTTTGAAGTCCTTCATGTGACGCAAGGCTGTCTCGATAAACTGGACGTGCCCCCGACGGCGTTTGTCATACTCGGTGAATTTTGCCACAGCCTGAGATGGAGAATTTTATGTTGTAAGGCGATTTTTAAATACAAAAATAATTGCAACTTCACATACATAACAAATATGTATTTATATAGCACTTACTCACATTTCTAAGCGCTGTACAAAGGCATTATATGAAACACTACAGAACTAAAACCGGCTGGTTTTTGAGACATGCAGCTTGGTGTGATCAGTATGGGATCTGAAGGCATGATCATGAACATGTCGGTTATTGTATGAAACAATGTCATCAGACAGATATTGAGGAGCCAAATTGTTAACACATTGATAAAGGCCTAGTTTTACAATGAACAAGCAACAAATTGATATTTTCAGATTTACTTTTTAGTACCCTCTCAAATACTTCTACAAAGTACCCTCTCAAATACTTCTGTAGGCCAAAATAACAATTGCTTATCACTGGGTAGGGCATTCCAGTCTCATCTTAATAGGAGAAGAGGATATTGGAGGATTGAGGTCACCTGTATGCAAAAAGGCCCTGGGAGTAAAGGGTTAAGTAAAATATCATAATATTGGGGTTGAACAAAGAAATATTTACTAGAGCGGGATTTGAACCAACGACCTCCGGATTAACGTGCCGGTGCTTTACCAACTGAGCTATCTAGCCCTATGTTGGTGGTCTCCCTATGTTGTCAATATCTTTGTTCTTTGGTGCCAGTCAGAAGCCATTCAACCTGTAACTGCCGTGTAGCCAGGGATCACACCCAAGTTTACGACACAACTTGTGAACCAGCAGCCAGGGGATCACCTTAGGGGGATGTAACTTTTTTATATCAATCGTCAAGTAATAACCCTCAAGGGAAACTGACTGGGTAAATTAATGATTTGGGGTTGAACCCGGCGCTCTACCAACTGAGCTATCTAGCCCTATGTTGGCAGCCGCCCTATTTTGTCAATATCATAATAGTTATGTTAAGTGGAATACATACATTTTGTAAAGACTTTTGACTTTTGTTTGTACACTTTATTAGAAAGACAAAAAACTAAAATTCCACCTTCTTAAAAGTTTCTTTGTTTGCATCTTCTTGTCTTGCTTCATCAAAGAGATTTTGGGATAAGACAAGAGAACCCTTCTGCACTCTGCTGGGGTGGAATTCGGATCGTCTGTTGTTGGAACATCTTGGTTGACTCGTGTGAAGCGGTGCAAGGGATCTGGTGTTACCCTAAAATTGGGGTGAACAAATTCCATGATTAAAAATATTAGACATTTTTATTGGATGTCTCCTTCTTGATTAAAAACATTGCAAACTTCCAATAACTGCTTATTTCTTGATAATTCTAAATACATGTATTTGTTATTTGAGTTTATGTTTTTGTTATAAATTTGATTTGACTTGATTACACATACAACAGCACAGGGTTCTCCCCAGGTTTTTTCAAAACTGTGGGGCATTCTGGACCCAAATGTTTGGCCGAAGCACGCTGAATTGAAACAAGGTCTTGTTTGGAATGTTTCCTACTTGGTGTTTATCTTGGTTTTGAAAAGGCCTACTGTGCAATCTGGATTATTCTATATGTTTTTGTCTGAGTTTTTTGTGTGGAAAAAACAAAACAAACTATTTTATTTGTTTGCGTATTGGCCGAAATTTGCATGTATCGGCATACAAATCGCAAGTATCGGCCCGATATGCTAGCTTTTGCATGTGGAGAACCCCGCTGAGCGCAAGTGCCAATAACACGATGAATAGCGTCAGCAAAGCAGAAGACAATAAAGAAGTGTTCAGTTTTAGATGTTGGGGGGATCCCAAATGGGGAAAAAAACACACAATCAGGTAGGGACCTTCTGAGGTCATTCCTGAATGTCCATGATATTCAATCAAAACGGCGTTGAATTTGTGGAATGCACAGACCAGGCCTGATACTTCACGGAGGCAGTGGAGGCAAACCTTAACCCTCCTGGTCATTGCCTTGGTTCCCCCTTGAAATGTTCCAATATAAATTTACAATTTCCTCATAGTGGTGCCTTTTACCAAGGAGAAATCACCTTGGTGCACTAACCCAATTTTTGCCCTTTCAAAAACAAAGCATTAAGGCCTACGTACACTGACCCCATTGTTGTTGTCATCCAATGATGTCATGTTTCACATTGACCTCTGAAAGAGTACACCATTTCAACATGAGCTAAGAGACTTGTAATATCTTTCAACTTTCATAAGGACTGATGGTTAATGGAAAATGAGTGCATCACAAAACTGAATTTGACCTCGTGGAGCCAACTCTTAAAAACAATTTATTACAAATTATGCGCAAATTCTTGAAGAAACCACAGTGACTGTGAGATAGGGGGAGACAGGGAACTCACTGAGATAAGATGTTTTTGTTTGCCTTTATTGTTCCTTACCAAAATATTTGTGATTTGGAGAAATGGTGGTGCGGTAAGCAAAGGAGTATGAGGTAGACTTCTGGCAGAAAAACCGTACAGAGCTCTTGAGAAAAATGTAATGGTTGCCATATCTGCTGCAGCTGTTTAACAAATAAAAAAAAGAAAATACAGACAACAAATTAATAATAAAAGGCTAAATAAAGCTATCCTGATTTTTATAAGTGATACCTTGATCATGTCTGTCTGTGTCACTGTGTGATTGAACGGGCCCATTGAACTGGAATATTTCACCATGACTTATAAACAAACAGCAAAACCTTGTTTTTTTCTTCCAACTCACACTGCATCCTTATTTATTAAATAAACATGATATTGATAAATAACAACAAAGTGTATGACAGCTCGAAACAGGTCAACTCGTACCCAGGTCAATTCGTACCCAGGTCAACTCGTACCCAAGTAAACTCGTACCCAAAATAAATGTACCCAAGTCAACTCGCACCCAGGTGAACTCGTACCCAAGTGAACTCGTTCCCAGGTTAACTCGTACCCAAGGGAACTCTTACCCAGGTTAACTAGAACCCAAGTCAACTCGTACCCAAGTCAACTCAAACCGTATGCCTCTACATACTGAGGAGAAGTTCCGTGCGCGTGCGGCGTGAATTTCTTGGGTTACTACCCCCCTAAATCAACTCCCATAGCATACAGTGCAAAATGCTAAATATTAAAAATACACAAAAAATACTTAAAAGTCTCACAGCTTTTTACAGTAGAGGGGAAATTATTAATCGACTCTTATCATGCTTATCTTAGTCTTAGTCTTGAACTTTTATTTTCTGCTCAATTGATATGGGGAGTCCCTGGGCCCGTCGAGTTATATTCCCCCTCTAAATAAAAACACCCCAACACCAGTGTAATTTTCCAAACTTCCGAGCATCAATCTTAAAAAATTTCCCTACACCGTACCTCTCAGCAAATAGGACCATTTTTTAAAATCTATATCCATCTATCTTATCTTATCTTATCTATCTATACCGCAGTCTATCTAATCTATCATCCAGTTCAGCATGTTCAGTTGGACACGTTGGATTTGGAAGTCAAAAAAACCACATTGGGCAACATTTTTACACTGAAAACCTTTTTGGGGACTCTCAAATCTGTCTAATATAGAATATTTTGAGGGCCTACAAAACATTAAAGAGCTCGACGCTGTTTTCTCCTTATTTACATGATGGTGTGCACCCCCACGAGATGACCCGAATTCTGACTGCTGACGTTACATCCACAAATCCGTCTAATTCCGACACTGGATTTATATAACCAAGAATTATGTCTAAAAACACATCACCAAATTACAAAAACATGTGTCTTGTCTATTAAACATACACATCCTATGCAATCTAAATTATTTAAAAGCATTTGTATATAACTTACAGTAAAGAAAAACGATATGTGTGCCTCTAACAAGTTCCGCCGGCAACACTTTTTTTAGAAACCCATGGCCGTCGCCATTTTGAAATTTTCTTCAAGAGGTCATAGGTTATCGGGAATTCCTGTATGCAAATCTGATGAAGTCACTCGCAGGTTGCTAAGATGCAATGCGGTTATAACAAACCTAGATTTCCTGTGTGTCAAATTGGACAAAATGTCATATGATTATTTATATGATTTAATAGGAAATGGTTTTGAAAGTGTGAATGAGTATGATTTTATTGTTAATGCTCTGTATTTAAGTGTTAAAAACCGATTTCAACGTTGCGGAGGAATATTTTGAGGAGCCTTCCCCGTTGCTAACGGAATCCCAGACTCGGTGTGTACACATGGTGAGTGTTTGGATTCTGCGCCTGCGGCCGCCAGCTATTGCTATGTGCTTTTGATCAATAAACACGTCCTATACACACACTGCACTACAGCACATTTACTGCTAGAAAGGCACCGTCACTTGTTGTCAACATGTTAAAATAGTTAAATTTCCGTTCATTTTCATTTGATCTCGACATTACGAAGGCAAGATGTCCAGTGGATCCGTAAGTCTTCTTGAGCTGGTGGACTTGTCACTTGGAACACCAGAAATCGTAAATTACAAGGGTTTACGAACAGTCCTGATTGCGATCGTCCAGAACTTGAAACTCAGCGATGTGCGCGCCGACCTCAAGGAGGCCGACCGGGCGGAGCTGCTGGCGGCCGCCGCTGCTGCTTCGTCGTCGGCCGGGTTGGACAAGGGAAGTGTGGAGAAAAGCACAAGTGATTTAATTCGGGTGCATAGTGCGGCCTCTTCTTCGTCCAAGGAGGTACATGATTTGGAGAAGAAAGTGTCTCGGTTGGAATCGCAGATTGAGGCCCTTAATTCGCTACCGTCAAATGATAATTTGATGCAGAGGGCACGGTCTACAGAAGGAATTAAACCGATGTCGGAGATGTGGCAACTGATGCAGCTGCAGAAGAAGGCACTGGCAAATGAAGAAGGTGTATCGAAGGTGAATATTTAAATTCATTTTATTAAATATTATTGAATAAGAATGGGTTTTGTTTACTTGAGAAATTACTGGATATTTTATTTTGATTTGAGTAAAGTTGGAAGAGGGGGCAGGGTGGTGCAGAGAACGTCTTGTAAACTTCTTTTAGATTTCGCAAGATGTTTAAAAGTTAAAACACAAACAACCTCACAAAGCTTTACTTTTGTGGATCTGATTTTACCAAAGTTTTGGGGTTTTTCTAAAGGTTTATGACTAGTGACGTTTAGCAAATTGCAGGAATTGATTGAGTGGCCTATATAGATGCTTACACATAGATAGAATGTGCAAAATTCATAATCTCAAGTCAAAAAGGAAAAAAATAAAAATTCTAACGACTGCCACTTTTTGTATTCAAATGGCCAAAAATTAAAAGTTTCCTATACAATTTTTACCCAGATAGGATTATAATTTTTGTCGTAAATTAATAAAAATAATGAAAAATGGGTGGTTGGATTTTAAATTGCAGGAATTAATTGTATGCTACATGGCTACATGTACGCTAGTGAAATTGCACTAAATTTCTGAGATCTCAAATAGGGAAAAGAATTGCCATCGATCGCCACTTTTTCTTTCAAATGTCAAAACAATTTGTTTATCTTATACACAAAAATTACCCGGATGATAATATTTTTGGTAAAAAAGAGAATGAAAAAGTGGCCATCAGATTTGGCATCTTCTTTTCTACAAAAAGATTTGTGAAGATTGAAAAGGTTTTCTAATGATGTCAATGGAAATTGATTCGAATCATTGATTCAATAAACAATCAAATCCAATTTACTTTAATAACAAAACAGTGCAGAGTGCATACAGAAAATATAGATCAAGGGCCAGACTGGTCCTTGCTTAAAATGTATAGACAACTGTATTTAAAAAATGAAAAATGGCATAAATATGGATATAAATCAAACAGATAAAAAACTTAAACTTCACCATAAAATAGATAAGTAAATTACAGCTTTTCATAAGATTACCACACCAAGTTATCTTCATCGATGACTTTTCAACTAACAGCAGTCTACTAGTTCAGATTCGGTTTACAAAATTATTATTTGCATAATGTATTTACTTTTCAAATGAATGTGACCCTCTTAGCTTGAACACTTCAAAACGGTGTGCCCATGTAGTCCCTCGCACAAACTTTGGCCATTTTAGTGACGCTGAATGTCAATATTGATATGGCATAAATTATTCATGTTCAATCAATATAAATTCTAACTCTGTGTGTATCTTCCCCCAACCTGAAGGCCAATTACACAATGTAGCACCTGCAATACAGTGGATCAGTTTGTTGGTAAAGAGGGTGGCTTGTTTGTATCTTTAGATGAATACATGCTCATCAGTAATCAATACATTATCAATAAAGACAGCATGCACACACGGTAACCAAAGAGAAGTGTAGAATTTCTACTTCCTTAGAAGTTATTTAAAATGCAGTTTAAGTTTGATTGCCTCATTTCTAATACATATATTTAAAGTCGACCAAGGTTTGGGTGTTTTTATCACCCCATCAAAGAAAAAACAAAAACAAACAAACAAACAAACAACAAATACCGGTAAACAAAACCAAAAGACCCCTCAATAAACAAACAACAAACACCCCAACAAACAAAAACTATTTTGAATCAAGTTCTAATGAATTTACAACTTTCAAATATTGTTTTTATAAATGTATAGGGCCTACATGTAACTTTTCAGACTTCTTAATTGCATGATGCATGTACACAGTCAACTCTCAGTAGATCAAGATCGCTGGGACTGAGGCCAAATTACCTCTTTACACTCAGCAGAAATGAGATTCAGGACTTCAGAATAAGGGTTGAATGTAATCATCGCTCTTGTTTGAAATGTAAAATAGTATTTTGGTCATGAATAGTCCTTCCTTTGTAAGTAATCAGCTTGGTAGGCCAATGTTTTGCTTAAAATTAAGAATTTATATCAAGCCAAAATCCTGCACAAATTCTTCAATTTGTCATTGAGCTAATTATATGATTAATTCACCAGTTGTCATTGATTTGTTTCCGTAGCAACAAGAAAACTGACCTGTCTTATCGTTAAACAACAACACTTTTGGTTTCACCCATTTACATACTCAAAACAGCACTTTTATCTCTGTTAAGTATGGGTGTTAGATTTGTATTTTCAGTAATCTTGTTTTCTCTTCAGATCAAGTGTTAAGCCAGCTTTAAAGATAATCCTTTAATCCAACTTATTACAGCCCTACCCATGCTTTAATCTGAATTCATCCTTTTTAAGCCATGTGTCATCATTAGTCAAGTGTGTAAACAGTCCCCCCTGATGCGATTATGTGTCTCAGAATGGGTGAGAATTTAAACTGAGTGTGCAGGTGAAAAAACCCAATCCATAGCTTTAAGAATTTGTCAGAAGAATAAGCAAATTACAAGCTGCTTACTGACCAAAAGGACTTCTGGTATAAATGCAAACAAGATGTGTTAATGGCCTCACCGCTCGACCTAGCAGGTTTTTTTAAAGTCATGTGGAAGGTCTTCTTACTTAATTACAGCTGAAATTGCCATTTCAAATTTTGCATAATTGTCTCTTCTTCGCAACAATTCCTCCTCATCCAGGCATAAATCATTCGTCCCTGACATTTACAAAAATCCCTGGCTAAAATTGGCCGAGAACAGAAAAGGCGTTCTTAATTCTCTCCACCTGTATCAGGAATAACATCCTGTTCATAACAGTCAGCTGAATCATTACTGCTAGGCATGCACTGTACGCAGTTTGTTAATGGTAGCGTCATACTTCGGTAATGAACCCAAAAGAAATTGTGTATTTTATCTGAAAGCCTACTTGTTATAAAGAAGGGAATGGTAGTAAGCATCCTGCTAAATTATTTCATCTAAAGCACCCCTGTCGATAAAACAATGTAAGCAAATTAGAATAAATAAATCTTCAAAGATTGCCTGCAGGCGACTTTTGGAAATTTCTGTGGTGTTCGTTTGAATGCTGCCTGCAATGCGTGGTTGGTACATTGTACCTCGCTAAACATGGATGGATTCTACGTTCTTGATAGAACTACTGTGACAGGTTTTTCGCTGTTTTCTTGATAAGCAGGCACTGTACTCAACTGAAACTTTCAGAGATGACTTTTATTGTATCTTTTGTGATAATTTTGCCTATAAATCAGCTTACGTTGACAAAAACCAAACGACGGTCGTGCCTTTAAATGATTACTGTCAAAAAAATGCTATCCTCAATCAATCCGTGCACCTGTGTGGAATTAGTAGGAAGAAATACATATGAGGAAACCTTTAATTTATGGATAAACCATCGCAGTATCACACCTGATACTTCATGGAGGCAACGGAGATGATTTCCCCCATGCTCCTTGTTGCCTTGGTCCCCTTGAACAGTTATCACCTAATTGGAAGATTTAGTTTTGATAAATGATGTACTCACGAAGGTAAACTATATTTTTAGAAGAAGAAAAAAAAACCTCAAATATTTTACATGAAAATATTAAATTTATGATGAAAGTTATAGAGAGCACCTGTCCACAGATCTTTTCAGATTAAATTGATTTTTAGTGTAGGATTGATTTATTAAAATTCTCAATCTCAAAAATCACATCCTGTGTCCGGATATTAATGATGTCATTATGTCATATGCAAGGTTTATGGTTGCCGTAACCATAGCATTTCCTCATGAAGAGGATGGTTGTAGAGTTTCAAGAAAAGTTAAATTAAGCAATTTTCATTCTTGAGGTAACACTTCAACTTTGAATTTAAGAATCTCGGAAAATTGTCAAAACAAATTGAAGGCCGAGATTATGGTAAACAAGGGCCTTTGTGTAACTCTAGCCTTTTCCTTTTTATTTTACTTTTCCAATCTGCCTGCTGAGTTAACATTCGTTCGGGGTTGGAACAGCTTCAAATTTGCTCAAATCCAGTCTGAAACTGGGCTCATACTTAAAAAAATATGAAAAGTGGGTTTTCATAATGCAAACTATCAATTCTTGCTTGTTCTCATTGTGAGTGTGACGCAATAACATTTGCAGGACAGGACCCAGAGTTTTCCAGGAACTATTGTTGCTTGTAAACTGCTTTCTACATGTGATGAAATATGAGGCCGGCCGGGCCCAATTTCATAAGACTGTTATGCAGAAAAAAATTTCAACAAATTTCTAAGCTAAGCAAAAAAATAAAATAGCAGGGCACTGGTCACAAAAACTAATGTTTATGGTGTTTTGGCTGGTAACCTGTTTCTGCTAAGCAAGATTTTTCTGTGCTAAGCAAATTTGTGTACAGTTTGACAGCTTTAAGAAATTGGGCCCAGTCAAATTTCATAGTTTCATGTACCATTTGTGACTGGTTTCCTGCATATTTTTGCTTAGCTTACTTTTAAGCATTATTTTCTGTTTTTAGAAGCAGCTCTATTAATTGGGGCCCCAGAGCTGTTTTTAAAAGCAAAAAATATTGCTTTAAAACAAAATACTGCTTCGCGAAAATGAGCAGGATACCAGTCAAATATGGCACACGTGATACTGGTATTTTAGCTGGTATTTTAGCTGGTAACCTTAATGTGGTAAGCATAATTTGTTTTTGCTTAGCTACTTTTTTTCTGCTTAAAGCAGCTCTGTGAAATTGGGTCCAGGTCTGACACTGTATTGATAAACTTAGCTTGCTCTCTTCGATATTTTCATTTTTTAAACTACAAACCATTTCCACTTGGTACCAACCTGCTGTTGTTAAGAGTCCATTATTTCATTCAATTTTCAGTCCACTGCAGCTATCAACAATCTAAACCGATTTAAAAGAGGTCCAACAACACACAGCCTATAATGATTAAATGACTAAATATTTAACTAACTTGACACCTTATTTGTTTGTAATAGCTGTCCCTGCATGCTCAAATATCATGTACTTGACTTGTTTCAAATGTGGTTTTAGTAACCTAAAACTAGGTGATTTACCCAGCAAACTACAAGTTTAGTTTGATTCCTTTGTTCTTTGGGACAAGGGTCTTTTTCTTAATGGAGTCTGACCTGAAATAAATGTGACTGACAAACAAGAATTTAGAAACTCATAATATAATGTGATACATGTAGGTTACTCCAATGCTCAAGTGTTTAGGTTTTAGACTAAATATTTATGACTGTAACTTTATAAAGAACCTGCTTTACAATAATATAGGTTCTTTTGCCAGTGATCTGATTAAATCTATAATTAAACAAAAATAAACTTGCAATTTAAAATCAATTTGTTACAAGAACTCAAAGAAATTGTGGTGAGGGTATATTTGGGATTTTGATTAAATCTGTAACCTTTTTAGAAAATGTAGGATTTATAAGTGTTTTTTCCTACAAAGATTCTTAGAAACTCTGTTAGGGTCAACAGTTGGGGAATTTTGTCTGTTGATTATTCATGTGTTACCATGACTATTTTATGACTTATTTATTTTCATATTTTTGTCAGTTAATGAGTATGGTTGAAGACCTGCTCGGTGAAATGTCAGCCCTGAAAGAACAAGTCAATGGTTTCGGAGGAGAAATTTCAAACTTAAACGACAGGCTGAGCAAGGTACAGTATAATGTAATTTGGAAACTCCATAAATGTAGGTGTTATAGAAATAAATTTGTGTATATTTTTTGCTTATATTTTATATTCACATAATCTCTAGTTGTAAAATAATGCGAATTATCACAAATTACTCCAAACTTAGAAGCTACTTTGATCAAAAACAAATTGATTCCTCGCTTACTTGCGATCATTTTTTATGGGAGCATCATACTAAAAATCCAAACAAAGCTCATTTTTAAACCGATATTGTAAAAAAAAAACCATTTCTCAAAATAAATAAACATTGGCAAACTAAATATCAGTCAAACCAAAAAACCCTTTTTGAAAAGTCATTGGTAAAACAGAGCTGCCAACTCTCCCTGATTCTGCAGAAAGTTCCCTGAAAATAAACCAATCTTTTCATGTTCTGGTGAACAAATATGACAGTCTCCCTGATTATGGAAACCTTTTCCCTATTATGTTGAACGTAAATCTAAATATCTCCCTGATTGTTGTACACAAAATCTCCCTGATTGCAAGATGCAAATGTTGGCAGCTCTGGTAAAATACAAGCAATTGGTAACAAATAACAAATCACTTTGAAAATAATCCACTTGCAAGTTATTACTTTTGAGGTTGTTATTTAATTTTCAACCCCATAACGCATTCTCCAGCGTGGTGCGAATCAATACTGTATGGCGAACTCATTAACGTCTCGTTAAGGGTTGATGTACATGTAGGGTTGTTTTGTGTTGCTAATGACATTAATTGTTGATTTAATTGATTGACATTTCAGGTGATTTCTAATGAAGACAGAATCAATGAGCGGTTACAGAAGCTAGAGAATTCATCGACAAACAAAGATAGAATGGATGAACTCCAGAAATTAATGGTAAATCATACAAACATATGATCTCATCAGTTTCTTTTGGGTTGAACAAAGAAAATTTGACTAGAGTGGGACTTGAAACTGCGACCTCCGGATTAACGTGGTGCTGCTCTACCAACTGAGCTATCTAGTCCTAATTTTGGCGCTCTCCCTATTTTGTCAATATCTTTGTTTTGGGGTGCCATTTAGCAGAAGCCATGAAATGGAAACTCGCGCAGTAAGCACAAAAACGTCTGCTAAGCAGCTCTATGACATTAGGCCATGGTTGTGTTTACTCCAAACTAGAGGATGGAAAATAACTTACTCTTCTAAAAACAATGATGTATTTTCCCTGGAATTGTTTAAAAAAAATGTTTATGTATAAAGTCACCTTTTTCTTAAAAAATTACAAATATAGAACAGATACAAACATTTAATAGATGCTAATTTTGCATCAGGGATAAAGAATATAACGTGGTTTTTTTTACTCTTACACCGATGTGTATTTTGCACTGTGTAATACTCAGCACTTTCCCGAGTTCTGTGAAAAAATCCACAGACAAATCACTTGAATGGGATTTGCATTGCTGGAGTAGATTTCTTACAACTAGACCACCGAGCTAGCAAAATTAACATGTATTAAATCGTTGTGGTACCCGCTGTTTAAACATAGGATTGGAACTAGCCACTGGGCTAGCTCTAGTGGTAAGACATCTGCTCTAGCAATGCAAAGGTTGTGAGTTCGAATCCCACAGGAGTGATTTGTATGCGAATTTTTTTCACAGAATTCGGGAAAGTACTGAGTATACACATGGGTGTAAGGGTAAAAAATAAATTATAGATACAAACATGTTAAGAATTGATGGACTATTCTTGGACTGTTTATATGTGAATCAAATTGAAGCCTGAGGGCTGAGTCACACGTGGCAATTTTCACAGGTAATTGGAGGCAACAAACTCCACTGCGCTCAGAATCAACACTTCGGTTTCCACAAGGGACATCTTTTTCTTGTAGTATCTTACTGTCCCGGAGGTGAACATTTAATGTTCTTGCTTCTTTGAGGTTGCCTGGAACTGTCAATTGCCCTGCTGGCCATTTCACACAAGACATTATACAGCCAACCAGTTCCAGGCAGTCTCTAAGATATAAGGCATTCACATTTAAAAATTCAACTTAGTTTTATCGGGGCCGGTGAGACAATGTTGGGGGAAATTAGTCGCTATCAAAGTCTTCCTTTTGCATTCAGTGCTTGCAGTGCACAGTTTGTTGTCTCAAAGTTTACTGTTAAATGTTGCCATATTTTGACAAGGCCCTAGAGGCCTAACAAAACAAAAAAGATGGTTGTTTTCTGTAACATGCTGGGGAAAAAGAGGGTCGGTTGGTAGGAAAACAAATTTCTTTTAGGATAAAAATGTACAATACATACCCAGGCCTGGAATTTCATCTTTTAGAGGGTAATGCCAATTTTTCCATTCTGCAAAGGGCACTTCGATTGGAAAATCTTTAAGTCTATGGGTTACTTTTGAGGTTGCACTAAGGCCATGACCAGGGGCAACAGAGGCCATGGCCTCTGCTGCTATCGTGTAATTTCAGGCCTGACATGCACACCGAAAATAAAGTTCGTTAACCACAAAGAAATTGACAAAACTGGAAAATAGATTTAATATCAATTTCTTAAGAGTAGTTACAGGTAGCTTAAGATCACTTTATCGCTGCTATTAATTCATTTTCAATAATTTTTGTTGTGAATTTCAGAATGATTTGAACAACAGGATCAACAATCTACCGCCCCTGGATCTCCTGGTGACATGGCCGGCCATGGAAGATGCCCTAAAGGGGGTACACAGGGAGCCCATAGCGGTGTACGACCATGCTATGCAGACACTCACAATGAATGAGGTCAGAAATACAAAGATTTATAATAATAATGATGATAATAATGGACAGTTATGGGTGCGTTCGATTAGCTTCCCCGGGTCGACCCCGGTGTGACCCCAGTGCGTTTGAGTAGCTTTGACGTCAAGTAACCTGCTTGTGGAGCGGGTCACTGGGGGCTGACTGAGGAGCACGACGTCACGACGAAATACTTTCTCAATGGCCACCATTCTATTTGTAATTCAGCAGGACACTTTCAGGAAGTTCAACGCACATTTTCACCCTTTAAAACATTGACTTTGTGATCAATAATTATTTTTTTATTCGAAGACTGGTAGTTTTGTATCAACGTGGGCTTGTAAAATTATTAACGTTGCAGTTTTACCTTGAGAATAATTATTTTACGATCTTTTCGTGAATCCATGAAAAAGTTTCGGACGTAATGCACACACTGAAAGTAGTTCTGGTCGGCTGTCCCAAGATGCAGTGTGTGGGGGGAAGTTGGCGTTTGTTTAGCTCATGTCAGGGGCTCACCCGGATGACCACACCGGGGTCGACCCGGGGAAAGCTAATTGAAAGCACCCTATGTAGTGCTAGTAAAGACCTTTCTATTGTTGATAAACAAACCACACTGGTTGGCATGGATGCAAATGTTAGCAAAAAATTCAATCTTGTTAACAGAATGTTTTGAACAATTTCAACATTTCTGCAAACTTTCAAGAAATACATCCCATGATTGTTTGCTTTGTTTCCAATAAATTCAACAATATTTTTGAATATATGTGTAACACTATTACAAACTGTGGCTATCTGTTTTTGCTTTGCAATTTTGGCTTCCCATAGTTTTCCAATGTTGGTTGTCAAAAACTCGGGCTGTGACGTTGGCAATAGAAAGCATGTATACATGTATGTACATGAACATTATTGCCCCGGTTACTTGGCTGTCAATTTCATTCCTTGATTAACCAAAATCAAAAGAATCTTGAAAATATTAAAAACTGTTTTCATATTTATTTTTTTTTTATTTTTTTTTTATTTTCGTTCCAGACGTCTCATGTACAGACGATGCCAACAAAAAGCTCATATTCCCAAACAAGGGTAAGTTAGTGGGGCTGATTCAAGCACACAATCTTTGCCATAAGGAGGTTTTTGCTCACACACACGCACACAAACCAAAAAGAATAGCAACCTTTTGCTTGTGAGACTGTCTCTTTGAAATTGACAGTGCAGTAAATTTCTTGGCTTTGCTTCACAGTTAATGAAAAGTCAGTTCATCAAAACCACGTATTAATAATATGCAAATGTTATATAGTGATTTATCACAGGCGTCTCAATACACTTGTTATTTTTAGGACAAGCACGTAGCAGAGATATATTTTAGAGACCCATTGATATCTTACCTTGTAAAGGTTTGCGGCGCAATCTCTGCAGCCAGCCATGCCAGAACCAAGCCTCTCTTAACAAGTGTACTTGGTTCTTTAAAATGCATTAAACAAAAAACAGGACCTACAGCTTTATGCCCAATTCGAAGGATGAAGTAACTATGGTTACTAGCATCAAGTTTTTACTTGTTCACTTACACTACCTAGCTAACCATTGATTTCACAATGACTAGAACAATTATTTTTCGTCTAGTTACTTGATCACAATTTCTTGATTTGTGCAATTCATAGACGTTAAACCAATGTTGTATGAGAGAGATTGGCTGTTGCCAGCTTGGTGTTTATATCCCCTTGTGGGAGTTTGCCGAGTTCCCTTGATGGGAAAATCATGTAGTGTAAAAAAACAAAAAACAAACCATGTGTACTTCACATCTAGTTGTTCCCATGGACACATCTAGTGCAGACACTCAGCAGTACCCCAGATGAACAACAGACCATTTAAAACGTCACTTAAATAATTTCAACTTTGATATACCCTGAATTAATTTTGCTTCGTTGTTTGACTTTCAACAGACACCAAGTCCGGGTCCTCCATCCAACCCACCGTCTCGGCCAGGCTCAGCCGCCCATCCCTCAATGGAGATTCAACGTATCTTAAGGGACATCGGCGAGCTTAAAGGAAAACATGACGGTTTGGATAACAGAGTCGCTACTTTAGAGGTAACTTAAAATGAAAAACAAAATTTTTAAAAATCAGACAAATAAATGACCGCACTGAGTCACTTTAAAGAGTAGTTACAAAAGCTTGTATTCCATATTGTCTGATCACAGCATGGAGGCAGGTTGCCAATGATATCAACAACAACAAAATTCTAATTGCTTCTATCCACTTTTATGATATTTGAAAGTTGTCATCACTAAAACTTTCTTTTGTAAACATTTACATCATCTGATCTTCTTCTTCATCTCAACAAAATTATAAGATCGATAAACAAACGTACTGAAAAACTGTCTTTTTTTAAAAAACTGTTCTTTGTATAAATGCTCACAACTGGTGCTTTTTTTTCTTTATATCAGTAAAAAACGATTTTCTAGATTCTAAAAACATAAATTCATTCTCCATTCTCAGAAGAAAGTTATTCATACACCTATTTTCTCATTACTATTTGGCTTAATCTTAGACTGGTCACCATTATTGTATATTCAGTGCTTTTTGAGTGTAGTAGATAAACAAAAAACCCAGAGGCATCTATACGCTGGGATTCAAACCTACTTACATTCTAGAGCAGGGGCCAATTTCATATCGCTGCTTAACGGTAAGCAAATTTTCCTGCTAACTATAGCAGAACAATTTGCTTTTAGCGAAGGCGTACTTCACAGGTTACCAAGAAAATTAGGCCAGCTTACGCATTAACCAGGGATTTGCATTGTTACGTCATTCATTTTCATACAGTAAGCACCGGAAGGTTAGCATGCCTTTTCGTGTGCTTGCGGTTAGCAGCACTATGAAATGGAAACTCGCGCAGTAAGCACAAAATCAGCCGTTAACCAGCTCTATGAAATTGGGCCCAGATGGGGTCTTAGGTGCTTGTTGTCCTCAGATTGGGCGCTTTTGGCTATGATTAAGAGCGTTTGTTATGAAATGAATATGGTTGGAAAGAAATTTCTATATTCACATAAATATCCCTTGAAATTGTGTGGTTTTTGACAGAACACAGTGCTATTTTATAGGAACAAATTTTTTCAATTCCACTGTATGTTCCGCTGGTTCGTATTTCCAGAGGCAAATTTATGTTGTTTTTTATCACTACTCACTAATTATAACATACTGTGGGTGTTTTTGTGCATGAACAATGCTTAAAAAGGATAAGGAGCAATTCCAAACAGCAAATTTGTACGAGATTTGAAGGCAATGTGCCTCGTTAAACCTGTTTTGTACTTCATGCAAAACCGTGTGAAGCGAATTTTCTCTACAAAAACAATCAGTGTGGCTGTTTTCCAATTATGATGCAAAAAAATGTATGAACAGGGCGCTAGTCGCTTGACCACTGAGCTAGCTGGTTACAGTTCGAATCCTGTAATTTCCTGTCTCACTCATGTTGTCTGATTTGAAACAGGATCTGATGAAGACCAAGGCAGACTTGGATGATGTTAAGAGATTACTGGGAGAGAAGAAAGATGTGCCGGATGATCTTACAAGAATGTTACAGGAGCTCAAGGAGGGATTAGACTCACTTAGAGAAGGCAGAGACAAGGTAAAAAGGACCATAAATCAAAAATATTTATTTCTGTTGTCATACAAAAAAATTAATTTGGTTTACTCAGGAAAAGTGAAGACACAAGAGAGAGATTCTAGAAATTGCCGCTAAGGATTGTTTGTATTTCTGCACACTCAGCGTTAAATGGATTGTATACGTTTGGTAAATGGAACCCAATCCTATATAGTTGTAGATATTTACTAAAAAACTAACCTGTAAAAATTTCATTCAAAAGGTGGTAGCGTTTTTGAGATATTGCTGAAAATCTTGAGCGGTTATGTCCACACGAGAAGAATAATCTGCAATTGGAATACACAATTTGAGAAACAGTACTGCAGTAACGCTTCTCAGAGTCAAATTTTGGGGGATAAAAAGTGATGTCTTTTTCCATAACCGCAGTACTTCGAAGTGAAAATTTCTCAAAATGCATTACACTTTCCAAAGCTGGTGTACTTCTTACCAAGTGGGGTTTTTTTGCCATTAATTTTCAGAGTCATTACCAAACGTAAACAGACCCTTTAATAACTTGACATCGATCTTATCATCCACTCGAGTGTATAACATAAATCATAGTTTGATAAATCTTTCACGATAATTGAAGTTGTGTTGAGCAAATCCATTGTGGCTGGACGAATGTAAATTCAGGAATACAAAAGGGCAAGTGGAGGGCTAACATTTTATTCTCAAATTTAAGTCATTTTCATGCAAACTTGTTTGCACTTTGACTATTTGAAGAAAAAAATCTTTTAAAAAGTAATAAGTTCAAACGATGCTTTTAGTGTTTACATTGGCAGAAAATTAAATTTGAACACACCATTTGTCTTTCCCCATTCAGAAAGCTTTTTCAAAGACAAGATCTCTTAATTATAGTTTGCCCTTTTACTTTAGTTCACATTCTCCGCAAATGGGTCTACCTTTCCTCTTCTTCACATCCCATTCTTAAACACTGCAGTGTGGATTTGACAAAAAGCACTTTTAGACAGTCTGGCTTAATTATTTCACATTGGTTTGAGGTGCACTAACATTGATTGCTGTGGTTTTGATTTCATTTATTTCTAATTGTGTATTTTCCTTGCAGAAACACAAACTTTATTCCCAACATTTGATGAGCATAGACAACGAGAAATTTATTTTTTCACTCCCAGAAACTTTCATTACTACAGTTACTCACAGTTGACCGTCGCTTGTACTTGACAAATCTGTTGTCCTAAATTACAAAGAAAAAGCAAGCAAACCTGAAACAGCAACTTTACACTTGATTTGTATTTTTAATTTTTTATCAAATTCTATATTACTGACTTGTCAAGCAAAAGTATTACTCAATATGAGAACTTTGCAAGGCTGTAATTTTCTCAATTACCCTATGTAACTTCATCAGTGAAACTGACCTAAAAATAGTCTGATAAAAAAAAGCATTGTTTCTTTTACTGACATACAAATAAAAGAACTGGACGCAGCTGTTTTAATTCAAAGTCAACAAAAAGCATTCAACATAAAAATAGTCCGGTTGCCGTAGTATGCAATGCAGGCTTAAGAATCCATTGTATTCAGGGACTAAGACAAAAGATGGCTGACCCATGAAGGCGTAGAGGTTCACCCACAGCCCATTAACCAAACAGTCAGCAGCCTAAAGTACTAACCAGCAAAAGAACTTGGCACCCTTTAAGAACCATAACCAGCACCCTGCCCCTCTCTCTCTGCTTACACTCATTTCATCTTCAGATGAATGAACTAGACAGGTGGATCAGCGAGCAATCTAAGATGGTGCCCGCCTCACAACAGGATATACAACAACTCAAGGAAGACATGTCGGCAATGGAGGCCAATCTGGCCGCAGATATAGTCGCCATGGCTAAAAACCTCCCAGCCGGGAGCGCCGTGTCTGTTGCCAGGGTTAGTTGGTTTTAGCAAGACACTTAAACTACAATTGCTTCTCTTCACCCAGGAGTAAATGGGTAGAGGGCAAAGATGGTTCATGTGATTGATTTAGCTTGGTGGGCCGCATGTTTGGCAGCACAGGCTGTATACTCCCCAGGAAGCTGAGACGGTTTAAGGAATGAAATAATGGCACAGTGATTTTGGGTAATAATGTTGGAGCACCATGAGCGTTACTGAGTGACGGATTAGAGTGCTATATATAAGAAGCCACTGTTTTAGGGAAAAGGTTCAATGATTTGTAGGAGGACATTCATACAAACTCTGTTACTGTGTGTAGAGAATATTACAACAGTTTGTATTAGACTCTCTTATCATCTTATTATTCAAGAAATACATTTTTACCATTGTGATCCAAGGGAAGTGGTAAAAAAAATCTAAACTCTCTATATAGTTTGTAAGAAAAAAGGTGTGTCACTCTGTTTAAAGTTATTTGGAATAGTGCGCATGTCTTTAGGAAATCAGAATATAATTGTTAAAACTTAAACAAAACTATATATATCTCCTAATTTCTTTCACCTTGCAAGAGGAGAGAAATGCAATGCTATTCAAACAGAAGTTTCTCTTAAAATCCAGTGCATGCTAATTTATGCTAATATATGTTAAGAGTTTCCCCCAGGACAGTGTGCTGCACTGAATAAGTTTGACATTTTGATTGCTGGCTTAGCTTGGCTTCGTTATGAATATCTTAACATTGATAGAACCTTGTTTACATATTTTAGTCTCCAAGAATAGAATTTAGTTCTTTGCTTTGTAAAACGTGCACTGTATATTTTACGGTGAATATAACACCTGAAAGTTGTTGCTTAGTTATCTTATGTGAATGTAAATCATTCATCACCATGGCAACCAGTTTGGTTAGGATGTCAAAGTCTAGTGTGAAGTAGGGACAGGTGACTTTGGTTAGCAAGTCTTATCTTTAGATATCAAATCAGCAGGCCTATACCAAGTTCCAACATCCATTTGTGAAAAAAAGTATTTCCTTTAACTCTTCAATCATTTTATTTTCTAAAATATCTTCAATGTAATGTTTGATGTGAATACTAATAACTAACTGCTTTGCCTCTACCATTAAAATCATTTCATCATTCCCTTTCTAAGTAATCACTTATGCCCTCATTTTACGCAACTGTCACCCTATAAGCATCACCACAACTGTCAGAAAAATCACCGCCATAACCCACTAACATCACCACCTTTAACCGCTCTAACACCACCAGCTTGATAGCATCCACTCACAACTTCAAGACCAGCTAGAAGGTCACAGTCATGGCTTGACCCAAGAGCTGGGCAAGCAGCTGACCAGCGTCACTTCCAGACTTAACCACTTGGAGTGGAAGCTGGACTCCCAGGGCAAGCAGATGGAGTCCCGGACCTCCATGGGGATGTTGTTGTCCAGGGACAGGCTGGACCAAGCGGCAGGGTCGGGAGGGGGTGTCGACTTGGTACGCTTGGTCTTGTTTTTGTGTGCATGATTTTGTCGTCCTGCATGCATGGCTGTCGTTTGTTGGAAATCTGAAAATAAGATCTTAAACGTGCGGCCATTCAATGTTAAAACATTTTGTTTCATATATTAGAAATTCTGTGACAATTTCATTTTTTACTCATGTTTCATTGACCCTGTCACACAAAATCTGGTATTATGAATGCTTTTTGTAACTTGATCAGTTGAAATTTGCTGATAAATGAGTGACAAATCTCAGCATTTATTGTGATAAAGTCAGTGGTCAAATTTAGGGGTGTAGTGGGTAATAAAAATGTACAAGACAGAAGGGCCATTAGCTCAGCACTGACCAAAATTTATTTGCTTAAGACCCGAATCAAAATGAGGAAATAATATCAATACAAAACAAAACAAAAACTGTTTTTATTTTAACATTTTACCATTTTTTTGTTTTGTTTTATTGAAATAACGATACTGCAGAGTTAGGTCAATTGAAAACACTACTAAATTATGCTGAGCAGAATACGGGTTATCAGCTAAAATAACATGTCAGATACAATGATCTTTGACTGGCATCCTGCTTTTTTGTTTGCTTAGCACAAACTGTTCAGCAAAATGTTCTCCTTAAAGCAGCTCTATGAAATCGGGCCCAGGTCATGAGTTTACTGGCCTGATGCCAAAATCACTGGCCGGGGGCCTGCAATCAAGTGTACATTTTTAGCCCTGAATCAAGTAACTTAAATCATTAAAAAAGCCAGATTTCTGATAACCAGTGGCCAGTAACATGAGTCTCTGAGGATTTGCGCAAATGTACTTTATCATTACCTTGAAACAACTATTTATTTCCACTTTTTAGGATAGTGAAATTGTGACCAATATGCAGAAAATAATACTCCAGCTACAAGCAGAAGTGGACAAATTGAACCACACTTGTGTACAACTTGTGGACGAACACAATAGCAAACAAAAACACATTGATGTAAGTATACGTTTATATTGACCTGTGGTAAATTTATGTATAGTTTTGAGCGATTAATCAAATGTTTATAATCAACTTTTACTTATAATCAGTTTGTTTAGAACAGTTTACTGAATAATTTGAGTTTGGGACTACCTTCTAAAAGCTAACATCAAAAATTGTGTAAAAAACCCCAATTGTTTGCAAAATATAAATTTTTTTACTTTTGTTGTCAACCAAATTGGCTTCCATTACCCTCCCAAAGGAAATGCCCTTGCAACACCCAGATTTCAAACTAAATCAATCTGAATCAAAAGGGTATAAAGAGGTTTAAAAAAACAAGAAATATCCAAACAAACTTGGAAAGAATCCATCTATTTTGAAATATAAAAAAAACTATAAAAAAAAAAACCATACAAATTTCTGAGTTTACAGGTCGGACACACTGAATAAAGCAACAACAACCTTCTCCAATTCCCTACAAAATGAAGAAGAGATATCACTTCCACTTTTTCCATTTCCGGGGAACAAAATGATGAGTAATTGTTGGTCTTCTCATTTTCGCAGGCATTGTATACGTTTGTAGATAGACTTCAAGAGAACAAGGCCGATAAAGAACATGTCATTATGGAGATTGATGTGGTGAGTTCAACTTGCTTTAAAGTTAAAGAGGGGCTTCGAGGTCGAATTCAGTTTTGAGATGCACTCATTTTTTCAATTAGATAGAGTCCTTATGAAAGTGGAAACAAAATTACAAGTCTCTAGCCTCATGTTAAAATGGGGTAAATGCCTCGCAAACAAAAATGACACGAATAACCTTGGCCTATATATATATAGACGAAGCAGCTCCATTGTGTTCAGACATATCATAGAGCAAGGACCAGATGGACATATAATCAATTTCCTTTTGAAAAAAAAAGCAAAATTTATCAGAATGAATTTAATCTAATAAATCACAAGTGAGCACTTACCCTGTTTGGAAATCCAAGGGGTTTGAAAAACAAGGGTCGTCATCGTTTTTTGTTTGTTCATGCTTTGTGAAATAGTATTTGGATTAGACCCTCCGAGTGTTAAAATGCATTAAGGTACAAGTAGGGCCGTGTTACACATGACAATTCTTACAGGCATTTCGAAAGGCATCCAACTGCATTGCAATCCAAAAATAACACCTCAATAGTATGAGAGACATTGACTGTGTTTGTTCGTGGAGATTGCCTGGAACTGGTGTACTGCCTCATGGGACATGGCCCTACCACGGTCATGGTTGTAAAATCTGCTCCAGCAGATTATGTTCAACGTCTGAGAAATATTGGATTAATCAGGGCCCACATTTTCATAGAGCTGCTTATAAGCACGAAAAAGCAGCTCAGCACAACAAAAGTAAGATTTACAGAATAAGGTTACCAGCCAAAATACCATGTCACATCATAGAGCAAGCCCTTGCTCTATGGTATTGTGTACCCTTTATTGTGTTTCCTGTCTTCTATGAGATTGCCTGTAAGTGGTTGCCTCCTATGTATAGGAAAAATTATTGCATTTATCAAAAAATGTTGTACAATTCAAGTTATTGAATTTGTAGTTTGAGTAATCATTAAGTATGCTCTGTTAAAAACCAAAGTTACAAACCCATTGTTTCACGGTTAATTCTTTCTAATAATAATAATAATGGAGTCTTGTAAAGTGCCGGTATCCGCCAAAGAAAGGCGCTCATGGCGCTCGCTCATGATACAAAAAACAGTTCAAAAGAAAGGGACAGAAATAGGTATGTTGATAATCACTGGTCAACATCTACTTCAAAAAGATGAGTTTTGAGAGCAGTTTTAAATGATGATATTGTATCAGCAGTCCTGATGTGGTAACGAAAACTATTCTAGTAAGAGTAATTTGTATTTTTTTCTCTGCATTTTTTGTTTTTTGTTTTTAATGCGCAGAAGGGTACGGTATATTCATCAAGGTCTTGCGCAATATAAATGTCCGTTATGATTATTTAATATTGGCAACTTAGCAAACATTTCCATTTCCACATTTGCCCTGTGGTTATTACAGAAAGCTGATAAGCGTGCCTTGGAGAACAAAGTAAGCACGACACAATTCCAGGGAACGGTGGAAGAGCTGTCCCGGAACCTCAACGATGTCGCTGACAAATTGTCTGGCCACGTAAGTGAGATGGTTAACGATTAATTTGGTTATGATTTATTGACGGGATAATTGGAGTCTGTGAATGTGTTGGAAATAAGCTTCTTTGGCAGGCTTAAAGGTATAGGTTTATACTTTGATAAATACTGCAAAAATTAACGACCATAAAAGCTTACTTGGTGAGAAGCACTGCAGCTGTTGATAGTTTAAACTATTTTGAGACAGGATTCCCTTCGAAGGAATATGGTTTGGACAATTTTTGACCCAAAAACATTTGAATCTGAGAAACGATTCGTGCATAATATTTCTGAGGGTTGGTGTCGGTGCGAATGCTACGGCCAGAGATGCGGTACCCGCTGTCATCTCGCTAAACATGGATGGATTCAATGTTCTTGTGAAAATACTGTGACCTTTTTCTAACTATTTGCTCAGCAAGTAGACACTGTTTTCAGCTGTAACTTTCACATGTGACTTTAATTGTATCATTCTTTATAATTTTGCCTGTAAATTAACATTAAGTTGACAAAAAAACAATCTATAACCCCACTTTTAAAGGGATATTTCATCATTGGGTTTTGGAAAAGTAAATTTATTCACATTCTCCAGATTTCAGTCTACAACCAACTCATGAAAACTTCATTGAGTTTGATTGTCATGTTTTAATGAGTAAAGGGAAAACAAAACCAGTTAATGTTTTGCAGAGATTTTTTGCAAGTTCATTCATGTTTGTTTAGATCGCTGCAATAATCAATGTTGAGCTTAATAGGGAACTTTAAAAGCTATTTTCTAAATTTGACAGAGTTTCAGACAGAAATATTTCTCTGGAGGATTGGTCCCTAGTATGAACATAACAAATTTTTATGCAGTGAGCTTTTTCAGATTGAAACTAATGATTTGGATTTGTTGTGTGTTTTTTTTTTACAATCACTAATACTTAGTCTATAAGATATTTAAACAGGGAGAGCTAAAAAAAGAGTCGCAGACAGTGTTCACGCAACTGTTTTGTGTGATCATGAAATAACAAACCTGTAAAAAGTCTGGCTTAATCTGTTGTGTGAGTCAAGAGAAAATAGTGAAAAACCATGCACAATTTTCAGCATGTAAACACATTGTCCATATTTTTGGTTGTAACAACCGAAATCAGCTGTTTCGGTTTTTATTAGGTTTTCTTGAATATGACTTCATTGCAGAGGGAAATAATGGTTGTAGTATGAACTTCATAATCAGTAAGCTTTCAGACTAAAATTAAACAATGATGTTTTTTATGGCCTTACCAATCCTGTATAATACCTTTAAAGATTAATTTGATATGATTTATTGACGGAAAATGTTGTGAAGGTGTTGAAGGTAGGTGTCTTAGACAGTTGCTATAATTGCTATAGAGTGTACAGGGTTGTGGTTGAACGAGACGTCGTTACCATGACGTTAATTTGTTTTGTCTGGCGCGTATATACCGCTATCAATAAAAAATGATTGAAAAACTAGTGGGGGGAAAAATAGCTTGTGGCTGTTTCATAGATATGTCAAAATGATTTCACAGATGGGAAACAATTTTTTTTTGCAAATTTAATTTTGCCGAATGTGAAATGAATCCACTGCTTTGCGACAACATTTTGAATTTGAAATGATTTCATTGAAATTGAGAATTCTTGGAGTAAGAAAATCTTTAAAAATTTATTTGATTTAATTATTATTGTTTGGAGACGACGACCCATCATTAATTTATCATTATTTGCATTGTGAGTTCAGCGCCCTATTTCATAGAGGTGCTTAACCCTTTAGAGACCATTCATTTTTGTATAATCATCACCATGAAAAAAAGTGTATGAAAAAAATTATATAAAACAGAAATTTGTTTTGTTTAAGAAACATAGATACTATGTTAACATTGGAAGCATTGGAAAATGTCAATTCAGGTCATGACATTTACTCTGACCTTTTTGGTTTACTTTGACCTTTCCGGCCGATGATGGTTAAGCACAAAATTAAGCTAAGCATAAAACAATTTTACTTCCCATTAAAAAAAAGGTTACCAACCAAAATACTATGCCGTACGTACAAATTGTGACTGGTTTTCTGCTAATTTTTACACATAGGCTAAAACATGTTTAGCAGCATTTTCTGCTCATGCAGCTTTATGAAATTTGGACCTTGATGGGGAAAACAAATTATTTAAAAAAAAAGTTGTATTTTATTGATGTAAATAATTGTTTTTGTTTCAACAGCGCTCAGCATGGCAAGAAGCAGTGAGCGAGATGAAACTAGACATTGATAACAAGCTGGACCGGATGGAACTGGATCCGCTCAAGTCGTATCTCGATAACCGCATTAAGTCAGTTGGAGCTAAGATGGTACGCAAGGTGGAGGTGGAAACGTCGCATGAGGACGCAGCTGGCTTCAGAAAGTAAGTTTTGAAAAAAGCAGTGTAAGAGTTGTCCAGTGGCTAAATGCCACATAAAACATGCATAAACTTTTGTCTGAGTGGTCCTGCTGGCACTATACTAAGCCATTTGTGAGTTTAGCCGTATCCGAATTGGTGGCTATGGCAAGGTCTGTGACTATTGCTACGGGTGTTGCTAAGGATGTCCTATACTTTAACGCTTGCTGATGCGGAGATCCAGACGTAGCCATAGCCGCCAATTTGGACATGGCCTTATTTCTGAATACTGTATTGTACAATGACTTGCTAAGTCACAAGTTACTGCTTAAATTTGAATTCCTCAGACTGTAGAGACAGTTGCTATGTCACATGATTCAGGGCAAATTTTTGCGTACTTACGTAACAGATGGCAAACACTCATCATTTTGAATAAATGTGTTTGGCACAATGGTGCCTGGTTTGCTCATCTGGAGGTTGCTATGCAAAAGCTTGCCCCCAAGACCATTGGACATAGCAACTGTAGTCTGACAAATACAAATTTAAGCGGTTACTTGCAGCATAGTAAGTTATTGTACCAGACGTTATTAAATTCTTACTTGTAAATGGCTTATTCATTGCTTCCCACAGCCACAAGTACATCACTTCCAGCACAGATTGTTTATACTGCATCATAATCAAGTCTCTTACAAATGACAGCATTGCAAACAATTCTTAAAATATAGACCAGTGAAAAAGCTGGTGGACAATGTGAAACAACAAGCTTACTGGTCCAGCTGGCTAGTCACTGAGAAAGTACATTCTGTCAAGAGTCAAGATGTCTGCATGACAAACTAAATACAGACATTTTAAGCAGACTATTGATTCATTTTAATTTTGTTTTTACGCAGGCCTTTAGTTCAAAGATACAACTGCATATCCTGTGACAGGCCCCTTGATATGACTCCACAACCGTAAGTTTAATTCTAAGTCTTCTTTTCTAGGATAAAAAGAACATTTTGGAGGATGTTATTCCCTCTCCCCCTCCTATAGACCCCAAATCACATGCGGCTGTAGCATGCCCATAGTCTGGTAATTGAATTTGGGAGTCTGAAATGCACACTACACAGTGGTCAAACACGGTCGGCCATTTTGTTGAGTCAAATTGGCCGACCGTGTTAGTTCTCAAAGTAAAAGGAAAACCACGCAATTTCGAGGCTTATTTGTGGATCATTGTATTCTACTTTTATAACGTCTTTCTAACCATATGCATTTTATAACAACCGGTTACAAACGCTTTTTTTAGACCAACTCGTCCGATCCAAGGCAACGTGTCCCCTTAAGTAAGATGATAGATTTCCATTTTTTTATGTATGATTTTACAAAGTTTTAGACCACCCAACATTGCAAAATCGTTCTGAAATGACCTGATTTCTTCCCACCTGTATGAATATTTTTTTTATATTTCTTGTTTGCATTCCATCAGGCCGTTAGCGTCTCTTCCAGAGTCTAAGGGTCTTCCTGGAATGAGAACGGGACGTCCGTACACAACATTCGAACTAGAACAAATCCGTGCAGCTCAGAAAAAGTGAGTCATTTATTTAATTATCTTGTATAATAATTTTTTTTTACAAATTAACATATTGGTGTTTACTTTCATTTTTGGGGGTTTAGTTCTTGGTTTGTAATTGTCAGGTGTAAGTAAATACCGATTCATTAAGCCCCGCCCACCACCATAGCAACTGTCCATCAACAGCATTCACGGGGTATAGTGCGTAATGTCACACGCGTATTGCTTTTGCCCCACGCCACACACAAAAGACACGATGCAGCAAATCCAAATGGCAGAATTTTGATTGTATAACATGATTTTAAATTATGTCCAATTTTGGGCGAGTGTTCGTGATTTTGTTGGTCAGTGTATTAAGGGTAGAGCATAATGGATTGGTTTATGTATGAAATCAGGTTTTGAAAAGTTTTTGTAGCGAATTATGCTGATAGGTCAGTTAGGTCTTGAAGCCAGGCATGCAAGGTTTTCACTAGTCTTTGTGCAAGACGTTCGTACATTGTTGTTAGTAAAACCATGCACACTCAACACTCAATCGCGTTAGATGAGTGATAAATAATGCTTGCACCAAGACTAGGTTTTCAGCAGATATCATCCTCTTTACAAATTTTTCTGTAATACCATGTCCTCTTTTTGTGCAACTATAAAGTTTGTGTCTGGTTAGGTATTCATTGAGCCCTAACATTAAAAAAAGACAATAGATATTTTGTACAGCGTTGTCAAATATTCTTCAGATTAGCGTCCTTTTTACTTAACATGAAAATTCCAGCATAATGTATTTTTCTATTTATTTAGAAACATTGCATTGCATCTGATTACAAATGGTTTCATCCTAAACTTTCTATAGTAGGCTAGCTCAGTTTAAGATCAAATTTCTTACCTATAAACTATTTTTTAGTCCAAGCTATTCCTTCTTTTCCTTCATTGTTTCCCCTTGCCTTGATCCAATCCCCTAAAAAGCAACAATCATATCATCCTCATTGTTTCATTCTCTAACTCACCAATGTTTGTTAAGACCATGCTCTAAATCTAGATAAACTAGCAGTATTAACACCATGTGGTGTATAAGATCTCTTTTGAGTAGCAGCATGGCTCTGAGACAAGCTGGTTTGTACTTTACGTTCCAACCAGTGTGCTCTGGGCTGGAGAACATGTTCTATATCAGAAGAGCAATTGTCACCGTGGTCAAGTGGTTAGAATGCAGGACTTGCTATCGCAAAGTTGTGTCCGGTTCGAATCCTACCAAGCTAACAGCTGATTTCACAATGACTAGAGTAATAGTGTTGTTACTGAATCACAATTTCTTGATTGATTTGTGCACTTCATAATCATCTATAGACGTTAAACCAATTTTTGTCTGAGAGAGATGGGCTGTTGCCAGCTTGGCGTTTATATCCCCTTGTGTGAGCTAATTTGCCAACAAGTTCCCTTGTTGGGAAGATCATCTAAACAAACAAACAAACAAACATTCTGGTCAAAACTCCAAGTACAAACTGCCTCCCCTCAGAGTCAACACTACTCAAAAGAGATCTGATCTACCACATGGTGTCACTGCAATTTTATCGTAAATATTTGTTCCACTTTGTGTACATGTAGTTCAAGTTTGATTTATGCTTTAATAAAATCTCAAGATAAACTCTTCCTTCCCCACTTTTCCCCTCTCCCCATTCCTCCCCATTCTCAACTAACATGTCATTATTCTCCCTCATCTTTTACTCCCACTCTCTCTCTACTCCTTGATGTTTTTGTGGGGGGGTCGAAATTTAGCTCAAAGCCAGGCAAGAATGTCCTTCACTATGAACGGGCGCTGTACGAACAGGACTTAGCTAGACAACGTAAACAGGACATCTTAGCGTACCTAGTCCACTTTGACAAGAACCTCATAAAGACTCCCATGTTTGTGAAGAACGTTCCCCAGCAGGTGTTCTTCGAGGGGCAACGAGACAAACAAAGGTTATTGTTAGGTCACAGGTCATTTGTTAGGTCACAGGTTATTGTTTTAGGTCAAAGTTTACTTAAAGTTAGGATTAGGATAGAATTTATTAGGACAGCTCAAGAAAATCTGAATTGAAACTTTTTGATGGAAGCAAAACTATCTATCTATCATTGCTGTTTTGTATTTGATCACAAATTTAAGGAATTTTCTTTTTTTCTTAACTTCTTACTTTATTTTTCCATAAATGCCGCTCTTAGGACAATGAACCCTAGTACCCCCGAAGTTGAATTCCTCCAAATTGACAGCACCCTTCCCTCGATATCGTCACCCCAGGGTGAACTTATGAGACTAAAGCATTCCCGTCTCATGACCGATTTCCTTAAATCTAAAACCCCGCCAACTCTAAGGTATGGTTTCTGTGTGATGTTGTTTTTTATTCTCACCACGTTTGGAGTGTCTCCTTTTCACCACTGAATTAAATGCTGGGTGTGTTCCGCTGAAATTCTTTCAGATGGAAGACAAATGCTAAAATCACTTCTCCTTTTTTTGGGGGGGGGGGGTGCTCGGTGGCATTTTAAGGATATCTTGGTGTAGTCTACTGCAAATCTTTCAGATGTGCAAATGTTTCACAAAACAACCGGAAAAGGGAGGGGGAAGTAATGCGCTGATGGTGGAGACTCTATGGCATTTCATTGAAACTTATTGAAATTTGTTACAAGAGATTTGTGGGGGTTTCTTCCAGTGAAAAAACTTCCCAAATGAAGAAATAATCCATGTGCATAAAAAAATGTTTTGATCATCAATCCAAAAATTCCAAGATCACATTTTGCTTAGCTTTGTCATGGGATTATTTTTCAGAAACAAAGGATAATTTCTTCAAACCGACACAAAAGTGAAGGAATTAGTTTTAAATAAATATTGAAAACTCACTCCCAACACTTTTCCTTTTCTTTTTTTATAGAAGCATTCAGTATTAAGTGATATCACGATTCAAAACTGACTTGCACATTGAGTGGTACTAACTTTAAATGTGACGGTAAAGGACAAAATTATTGAAGAAAACAAAATGCAAAGCTTGCATTCAAGAAGAACCAATTAATTTTAAAAATATTAACCCACTGCACTGTAAGGAGTACTATTTAAAAGTAACAACAACTTCAGTTGTGGCATTAAGTTGTGTTCAGATCATTCAAGAATAATGTACCCCACCACCCCACCACCTCTTTCCAGAGCCCACACTGTAAAAACAGATAAGTTAAATGCCATACATGTTTAACCACAAACCCTGCACTTTATGAGCAAGTTCTGGTGGCTGACTATAGTCGACTAGACTTAACCATAGTCGATTTAGATGTCGAGCACTGCATGGTTTAACTGGCTGTATCCAAGTGGACCAACCTAACCCCTGAGCACTGTGTTTGTTTAATCAAACTCACAAGTTACATCAAAATTAATGAGTAATTTAACGGTATCGTTAGGTTTTGTTCAATATGACAATAATTTATCTTTGCAGTGAGATAATTTATTAATAAATGCACTACAGTAGAGAAAATGATAGAAAATAATAGAAAATTAAAATTGTGTCAACAATTTACTTCATTAGCGTATACGTTAATCTTATCGTCTGCTCAACATTGACTATTAAGTCGGTCAACTGGGCTCGTTGGAGTGAAAAACATACCGCGAACTAAAAACATACCACGCGTGCGTGATTTAAAATTGCAAATTGATGAAAGGTTGGCACTTGAACTTGCTCATTGATATATCCAATAAACTAATATCAACATCAGAAACTCTCCTAATCTCTCTAAACTATTTTCCAGCAAGTTGCCCAACCATTTGAAATCATGAAACTGCACGGGTTGTGTGTGGCACAACTGTGCACATAACTAAACATGTGTGCACTGTGTAGATGCATTCACCACATGATATCATATTGCAGGCTGGCATAGTTTATCTATCATTTAAAACCACAGTGGATGATATTGAATGGTCAGGCAGTAGGAGGCGTTATAATTCATAAACAGTTTTTTGATGCCCTGATGTTTCAGATTGTTTATTTTGTTTTATTTTGTTTTGTTCACAGTGGGAACAACGTGGATGTCCCAGATTACTTTGCAACAAGCAGAAGCTGTGGGGGCAGTCACACCATGACATATCCACACAGACGGAATACTCGTATGGCTAATCTAACGTAAGTCGACCATAATAATTGTACCAAGCAAAGAAATTAAGAATACTTTATCACCTTTTTGCCCTCGTTTCTTAAGATATGTAACTGCATAACAGTTCCATAAAGGCACTGAACACGTTTGGAAATTGTCAAAGACCAGTGTTCTCACTTGGTGTATCCCAACATATGCATAAAATAACAAGCCTGTAATAATTTGGGCTCAATTGGTCATCGAAGTTGCAAGAAAACGATGAAAGAAAAGACACCCTTGTTGTACAAATTTGTGTGCTTTCAGATAGGAATAAAAACTTCTTGCAAAAAGTTTTTATTATTTTAGTGAGAAATTACCTCTTTCTCAAAAACTACGTTACTTCAGAGGGAGTCGTTTCCTACAATGTTTTATACTATCAACAGCTCTCCGTTGCTTGTTACCAAGTAAGTTTTTATGCTAATATTTGTTTTGAGTCATTACCAAACATGTACAATACCTTTAAGGATGAATAATCTAATGCACCAGGGCCCAATTTCATAGAGCTGCTTAAGCAGAAAATATTGCTTAACAATTTTCTGCTTTGCAGAAATGAGCAGGATACAGTTACAAATGGCATGTTACCTGGTATTTTAGCTGGTAAGCATAATTTTTGTTGTGCTTAGCTACTTTTTGTGCTTAAGCAGCTCTATGAAATTTGGCCCTGGACTCGGTTCTGGTGCCAGAATCACCTTAAATGTGGACTTGAATCCCAGCCAGGGCCCAATTTCATAGAGCCGCTTAAAGGGTGTGTACACTGGTAAGAATGAAAATATTTATACAGATTTGCACATAACTCAGATGGTATAAAGATGGTCATGATAGAAAACTTCTCTTGAAATAGTTTTGCTTGAAATGCCATAGTTTTCACGAAATGAGTAAAATAATAGTATTTATCCTGCAGGATAAATTCCGATGCTTGAAATTTAAAAAAAAAAAAAACACATAAGGTGTTTTTCCACTGTTTTCTCATGACTCCGAAGACCGATTAAGCTTAAACTTTCACAGGTTTGTTATTTCATGTATATGTTGGGTCATATCAAGTTTGGATACAGGTCTTTGGCAATTACCAATGTTGTACACACCCTTTAAGCAAAAAAAGTGGCCAAGTACAACGGTATACTAGAATACGCTTACCAAAATACTGTGTCACATGTACAATAAAAAAATCATCATTGGCAAGTTCTTTAAGTTTTGGGTACAAAATCATTTTGTTGTTTTCTTTTTTTCTCTTACAGGGGGATTGCACGAGAAGAGGATGTTCCAGTTACTTTTATAAACGGAAAGTAAGTAAAATTGATATATATTTATTTGTTTCCAACATGTTTTGGGGTATATTTCCATTCACAGCAGACAATGTCGACAACTGAGCTCAGCATTATCCATGTTCTTTGTCCCGACCCTAAACAAGCAGATATAGTTTCTCCAAAATTTGTATCGGCACAAGAACTATGCTGGTTCTACTTCCTTTTTAATGAAAATATTTACGATCATATTTACGATCATTTTTATTCATTGAGATATCAATTTATGAGATTATTTTCTTACAATTTTTTTCTTACAATTTTTTTTTCAGGATGGAGGCTGACATTCAAGGACAAGATGGTCACATCTACAAAGGACGCATTGGAACTGAGGATATCGAAAGGTTACCAACTATATCACCACAAAAGGTATAATTATTTCTACTCGTGAAACCAAGGACGACGCAAAATCTTGGAAGTCTATCAAGGAAACCTGTAAACAAGAGTGTTTTCTATGAACCAGACAATCAGGGGTAAACCCCCGTCTCGTGCATAATAATAATTTTTGATCTGAAGGCCGAGGAAATCTGTAAAAAAACGGGTTCTTGGTTTGAACCAGAAACACTAGGGTAAACCCCTATTCTCACTCGATAATTGCTTCATTCTGGGAAGTCTGAGGAAACCTTTAGACAAGGCTGCTTGCTGTGAACCAGGAATACTAGAGGAAAACACAAACTCCTCCTAAAAAATCTCTGTAGCTCTGACGGCTGAGGAAACCTTTAGACAAGTCTTGCTGTTGTGTACCAGAAAGACTGGGGTACACCCCAAATCTACATTGAAAATCTCTGTAGCTCTGAAGGCTGGGGAAACCTACAAGCAAAGTTTCTTGCGGTGTACCAAACCAATAACGATGGGGTACACCCTAAATCGTCCAAGAACATCTCTGTAGCTCTCTACGGCTGTGAATGAGTCTTGCTGCTGTGTGCTAGAAACACAGGGGTACACCCAAAATCTTCCAAGATAATCACTGTAGCTCAAAAGCCTGGAGAACCTGTAAAAATGTATGCCTGCTAATGATCCAGAACACTGTGGTGAACTCGTACTCTCCCTGACTAGAGTTCTTTTACTTTACTTCCTTGCTATTCCTAATACACAAGGCCTAGGTGTCACATCTTATCTTAAAGACGAGCAATTTGTCTTGCTCCAGGAAACAGAACCGAGATCCAAATAGAACTCAAAATTAGGCATTACTTATTAGGCTCTTTCAGCTAACTGTGCCTGACAGATCCTTCAAAATGAAAAGTCTCCTCTTAGGTGTACCCATTTTGTATTACTACATAGATTTTTAACAAAATCATTCAACCAATTTCATATTTATTTTAAATCTGTGACTCACCCCACAGCTCACATCTGCAAGGTCCCCTCGTCCAACCAGCTCCAGGATTAACCACCTCTCCAAATCCACCCCTGATGAGCGGTCATCCTCTCGTCCAACATCAGGCCGTCCGCAATCTCGCCTCCAATCCCGTCCAACAAGTGCACGCCCCCAAAGTGGACGCTCGTTAAGGTCACCTACAAATCAGGCCGAGGCTGGCCCTCGACCTATGACCCCGTCCAATACCATAGAGGTCACAGCTGAGGTGAACGCAGTTGAAGAGGATCCTAACAGGAACACCATCAACGAGCCGGCAGAGCGACCCCTGGAAGTCCAATAGCTTCAGAACGGAACGTTCAAACTTGTGGTCTTTGTTTGTTTGTTTGTGGTGGATTGCTTCGTCTTTCAAGTACAGAATTATAGAGTGGACCTTTATCATAGGCGGCCATTTTGTGTTTTTTCAATAGAAATGCCCTGTGACCAAACCGAGGCTGGAAAGAAAACAATAGTCTGTCCCCTTCGCTGTATACACAAATCTGCACATGCATTAAATGCAAATATAGGGTACCAGACAGAAAATGGACACCATGGCATGATAAAGGTCTATTGACACCACTATCCAAATTGAAAAATTCAAGAATGTTCAGCAAAGAAAAAAACCTGTGGTGCCAACTACTCATATAGATGACTTTCTTCCTGATATATTCGATCATGTGTAAATGATTTCCATGCAGTGAATTATCTTAATATTTATTTTGTTTAAAGCACAACTATCATTCAGAAGTTTAAAGGTTGGTTTGAATTATGAAGTCAGTGACAAGTGTTTTCTGACAGACTTGTTTAAAGTCACGATCTGTATAACACCAGTACTATCCACACATAGAAACGCAACCAGGGCCTAATTTCATAGAGCTGTTGTTTGGAGAATAAAAAGTAGCTAAGCACAAAACAATTTTGCTTACAAGAATAAGGTTACCAGCCAAAATACCATATCGCACATACCGTATGTGACTGGTTTCCTGCTTAGTTTTGCTTGGAAGAAGTAAGCAATATCTTGTATGGTTAAGCAGCTCTATGACATTGAGCTCAGGAGTAACGCTGTTCATGATAAGTCAGTCTGCTGTGTGAATGCCCTCTATGTCAGCAATGGGCAAAAAATATCAATACCATGTGACATAAGTGTATGGCAAACTATACCAGATTGACTAATGGAAAAGCTTCGATTTTCATACAGCCAAAATGGCTGCATGCATGAATTTCCTCAACAAGGCTTGCACAGACACTGAAGTGATCAAAATACTCTGGTTTCAATGTCCACCTACAATGTAGCTACATAGTCTTTAGTGCTGTGTTGGAGTACAGATTTTTAAGATCAAACATGAGAGTGTAAAGGCAAAAGGAGTCGCCAAAGTGTTACCCCAATGAGGGATTATTTATATATCTGTATGGGGGAATGGAGTTCTGATCAGGATACATCTACCCTAATCGGTGTATATAACTCATTGAGACCACACTGGTGTCATTTCTGTATTCTGTATCGGATGTGCAGTGTGGGCACCAGCTAAGGCTTAAGGTGCCTCCTGTCTGCTTTAATTACACTTTTTTTTAATGTACTGTTGTCTGCAAAGGCAAATTGCAGGACAGGCTGTACTACGCGGAAAGCTCTAAAAGTTAGTGATAGTCATTATGTGTGCATGTTTCATTAATGCTGAAATCGGTGAAGTGTTACTAACTGATGAAATCAGCCATGCGTGACAAACAAATGAGATCTGAGCTGCAAACTGACGTTCAGTATTGTAACGTATAACAGGGTCAGCAGAGCGTAGCAATATTAACCTTCCCAAAGCTCATTTTGTAAAGTGCAAATGTTCGCTGATTTTTACAAATGACTAAATTATCGTATAAATATCACACTTACATAGATTGTACACAAAAACCAATTCCAGAATGTCGGTTGGGTAATTTAAATTTTTGATTTAGTAATGGATGCTGAAATAAATAAAAAACTAAACTTGGTCAAGAATAACAAAGCTTTTGAGATTTGTTTAGTTTTTTAACTTCCTGAACACTGAAGTATGGAAATGAAACCAGATATTATTTTAGTCTCTTGAGTAAAATTATTACTTCTAAAAGCTTCCTTATTTATTAGACAAAAACAAAGATATGGTGTGTCTATAAATCTTCAGTTGCCGTCCTGCAAATTACAAAAAAAAAGTTTTAAAAATGCAACTAAACGAAAACTTTGCACTTTTGAAAAAAAGTAAAAACAAGAGGAAAACATGTTTTCAGAATAACAAACATTTTAAAACAATTCCATCTTTAAAAAAATAATGAATTGAGATTTTATGAGTTTAAAAAAAAAGCCTAATAATTTTGGGATTTTAATTAATAATTTCAAATGATCAATGTATGTGGATTATGCCAATTAAAAAAGGTGCTTTAAAAAATTAAATAGAATGGAAAATCATGTTGCACCTTTGAAAAATAAAATTAACAAAATATAAAAAATAAATGTTGCTGTATTTTTTGTTTCACCCATAACTGCACACAAACTATAGCAGCACATGGACAGCACAATAGAGTCTTAAGTAAAACAGTGAATTGTATATTTATATTTTCTAATTTAAACACTGTACGATATCATTAAGAGAGATTTATTGGTTTAATTCTTCTGTGTACATTTCAGAATCTTAATAATGTATTTTAAGCTCATGCAATATCTGTACAGACCGTCATCAACTTTGCATGTGTTTTTGATGCAGTCCATTTATGCACCCTGCAATAAATTTTAAGAAAGAGAGAAAGATCAATACATCTTCCGACTACTCTTTTTGTTTTTGTTTGACGAGTTCAAGACGCCGTGGTTCAAGAGAACTCCACCCCCACACTCCGATGGTTGGGTTCGATACAAGCCTCAAAGGAATTTAACACCCTCCTTGAAAGAAAAAAATCCATACTACGTTAGAAAAAACTGAAGAAGTGAGCGCCACAACGGGGACTGAGCATTGTACTGCTGGGGGAACAGATCTGTACTGTACTTTAAAAGGATGGTACAACATCGGTGATAAAACGGCTCAAAAGAAAAACATCAGAGATCCAACAAAAATGGGAAATGTTGAGAGCACACACAAGGGGTATGTACTTCTGTATTATTCTGGGTGATAAAAGGTCGTTTTTGAATGATTTACTTGTGGGTGTGACACAGAGAAAGTAGTGGCGTAGTAACATATTTTTTTATGGGTGGGGGGTTAACATGAAAAAACATCTGATGTGAAAATGCGCATATCATAAAGAGCTGGAGATATTGGGTTGGGCATTTCCTATTCCCCCATCTACCTTACAAATTTTGTACTTCACTCTCGGATTCCCCCTCCCCACCCCCTGAAAAAATTAAAAATTGATTTTCCTCAAAAAAGCAAAATTAAAAGAGAGGAGAGAGAGAGAGGGGGGGGGGGTACAGTGCAAGTGAACAAAATATCTCTCTTAAATTGGACAGAATTCCGTCTGAGCGAAAATAAAAGGGGGGGGTAACTAAAAATGTAACACATTCTACAAAAAAAAACCAATCCTCTCCATACAGCAAATAATCCAATCCAACAGCAACAAAATTCCAATTCAATCTGAGAGTTTAATAAAAATCTGATTTTGCTTCTGTCCCTTATGGTCCACATCATTAAGCATTTAGAAGCCTAACGTCGTAAATACACTATGCCACAGGTAAAATAACAACAATAATACAATCTGAAAGATTTACGAATGAAATCACATTATCTGGTATACATTTTACATAGATAAATACAAACTTCTCTTTAATACTCGCCACCTTCTATGAATTTGAAAATATTTGTCTGCAGACCTTTTGTCTCTGGATCATTATTAACTGAAAGTTTTTTTATTGCCAAAAGATTAGTCGTCAGTGGCTGTTACTCACTAATTGCATAGTCAATTTCTGTCAATGTGCTGCATGACTCCAAAACACACATCGTAAAATGCTTTTCTTTTTCTTGTATATTTTTTCTTGGTTTATTTTCACACGATTGTAATAAATCTTGATTTTAAAACTTTTTGCGGAATATTTTCTTTTTTAATACATGATCATTATTATAAGTATAACATACACACAAAAAGTTGACGACATAATTTATATCTGGAACCAATTTCCTTGCCCTTTTTTCAGTTCTTTTTTTAAAGAAATATTCTTTGTCTAGAACCAACTTCCTTGCATTTGTTTCAATTCTTATGTTAATGAAATAGTTTTCATCTAGAACCAATTTCCTTGCATTTTTGTTCAGTTCTTTTGTTAATGAAATAGTTTGTATCTAAGCCAATTTCCTTGCATTTTTTTGTTTTTATACTAATGAAATAGTTTGTATCTAGAACAAACTTCCTTGCATTTTTAATAGCTGAGGTTAAACAAAGGTGAATGCGCACGTGTATACATGCCACGTACATCTATCAGCCAATGAGGCGTCTTCCTTTGACGTCAGTGAGGGCGCTGTTTAATCTTACAATAACTCTTAACTCTTAAGCGAATGCATTGAATTGTTTTAATGAACAAGTCATACTTTCGTAATTTATATATTGTCTTTCGTTTTTAAGGGCAGTGTTCCTCAACTGCACTATGAGCTCTATTAGATGTTTTAAAAAATGCGTGCAAGTGACGTAACCCCGAACTTAACTATGCAATGGTGGAGAGCGGAGTGGGTTTCAAATTTCTGCGTGCATCTGCAATTTTCACATACTACATCACGCTTTATGTTTTGTGTCATTTAATCTCCCCCACCACCCTGCCCACTTATTGTGAGAAATATCCTACATGTCAAGTCAGACAACTTTCTGAATAGGATTTGAGAGGATTTGGGACTGCTGGGTGCACATAAACAGGTAAGAAAAACCTAACACTATTTACTATGTACAAACTTCTGCATTGATCTGGTTACTAATTCCGTACCATGTCATCGTACTCCAACCTCGATTGTTTAGTTTCTGGTTTTCTTATTCATTAACTAGCTACTTTTTCTCCCTCTTCCCACCTTTTGTGTTTCAACCTCCTGTGGTTAAGCCAACCCCTTCCCTGTCTCCCATTTCATTATTCATCCCTTGCATTTTCTACTTCTCTATTTTCACTCCTTTCTACTGACTGCTTCTGTTACTATTGTTTGTGTGTTGTGTTGTCATTCAGCCTTCAAGAAAGACTCTGCTAGGGTCGAACCGTAAGACCATTAACAATTTTTTTTTCAAAATAAATCTAGTAACATTCTGTATGTCCATTCTTGTGAGTAAAAAAAGAGGCAACTACACTAAAATAAAATAAAACCTCCCTCAATAAGTTTCTACCCAAATAACATTCTAAAACTGCATTTCTGTCATGCATTCAGCAATATAATGAAATTACCAAGTAAAATATTTGTTAACGGCACATTTTAAAAAGTCATTTTGCAAATATTAATTTTTTTAAACATATTTAACATGAAAGCCCTATACATAAATTAAATCTATTCATGATTCAGTCTTGAGCTGTCTTTCAAAACAAGTGCAAAACAGTTCCAGTTTTTAACCACGATTCTGAATTCATGAGAGAATATATTATTGTAAAAATGTAAAGAATGGCAACGTCAACGTGTAATAATTGCATTGGGAATCAATGTACTGCCTTGATTTTACACTACACCGATGTGTGATAAGCACCATCAACTTAGTGTTGACCAAGTTCCGATAAAAAATAGAAATATTCTACTTGGGTTGGATTCGAACCCATGACCTCCGCTTCTGGAGTAGGTGTAATTAACCTCCAGACAACTGAACATACCCGGCCATGAGGCCAATTCAAATCCAATTCAAAAATCTAGTGATTGTATTTCTATGTCATGTGAAACACACATGTCGGGACCATCATGGGATACAATTGATTTCCTATTTTCATCGACTTAAAAAACTTTAAAAAGTAACTCTTTTTAGCCTGTCACACAACTAGCTTGACAGACATTTCAGTAAGCTTTGAGCTTTTAAAAAAAAAACTTGTTTTTTTTTTCAACTGCATTTCTCAATAGACCTGTTACATTGGCCGCCATTGCTGAGGCCAAACAATAGAAATGTGCACGTGTGTACGCGCCAGGCACAATCCTCAGCCAATGATAGGTCTTTATTGAACTCAGTGAGAGTGCTGTTTTGGGCTTGTGACGTCACACACAAGGGGGCTATAAAATATGATCTTTTCACTGGACTTTTACAATAAACATTTCAGGTTTTTCAACTAGATTTATTATTGGACAGAATTTTTATTTATTTTTTCAATACTATTATTTCCAAATTGACTTGTACAAAAAATTAATTATTTCTAACTGAAACTGGACTGTTTTCCCCAAAATGCTTTTCAACTGGACCCTCACAATAAATCATTGTTTTTAACTTGATTTGTTCAATAAAACAGTTTTTTTAAGATTTGGGTTGGTTTTTTTTAAATGTTGACCCAGTCTGAGTATTTAGAGATACATTCTGTGATCAAAATTATTGCATTTGGCAAGTATTTAACAAACCTTGCTGATTCAAGCACAGCAATATTTGTGAGGATTTGTCTATTTCCGCTGTTTATACTTATACAATCTATTCTTTTAAATTCATAAAACTATTATTAACATCATTATGATTGTCACTACTTTTATTGATTTAAAATTATCTATTGATCGATTAATTGTTTTAATTAATAAATAACTTATTTAATTAATTAATTTATTTGTCTCCTTCTCTTCTATTGGGGGGGGGGGTAACAAAAACAGGTTCATATGTTATTCAATTAAATGACATTTTCTACCTGAAACTACGGTTGCATTGTTCACAAGATTTTAAGAATCGAGGAATAAACCACAAGGGAGACTATATTGTGGTTTTTTACTTGATATTTGAAACAAAAAGTTGCATTCTCTTAGGGTGATCCCTCTGCTGCCGCTTCCCAGGTTGCATTTTAAACGTGGCTGTGATCTTTGGCAACACGGCAGTTACAGGTTGAATGGCTTCTGACTGACACCCCCGAACAAAGATATTGATGAAATAGGGAGACTGCCAACATAGGGCTAGATGGCTCAATTGGAAGAGCGTCGGCACAATCATCTGGAGGTCGCAAGTTCAAGTCCTGCTCTAGTAAATTTTTCTTTGTTCAACCCAAAAAGATTTTAAGAACACGAAAGATGGAAACTCACCACACAGGAAGCTCTCTTCCTTTACTTATTTCTTCAAATGAAGAAAAAACCCAACACAAAAACAACTAAAATGAATGTAAAATAAATTGGGGATAAGGCCGTTTTCATTATCTAAAAAAAAAAAGTCTTCAAACCAAACAGAAAATGAATAAATCCGGATTTACAAAAATAAATCTGTAAAATACACAAAGTGATCTGCGAGAACCCTTTAAAAACAAATATTTTAAAAATATTTTTAAAATTACAATTTTTGTTTAAATCTAAAATCAATCACCGTAAATATTCACATGAAAAACACAGCACGGGATTTAAGTCTTTGGTTAAAATCAATAACACTGAAAGAAAGCCTGTTGAAAAATAAAAACAAGTCAAAATTAAAGACTGAAACCCGCAAATTCGAAGTAGAAACTAAGCACAGATAAATAAAACAGTGCTCTGAATTAAAAAAAAATCCCTTATACCTAGAACACCTAGATTCGATATGAGTTTATGTCGGATCCCTTTATACTGCCTCAATCCTCCAAAACCAACCGATATAAGTTTATGTAGAATCCATACTGCCTCAATCCTTCAAAACCAACCGATATAAGTTTATTTAGGATGCCTACTGCCTTAATCCTCCAAAACCAACCGGTATAAGTTTATGTAGGATCCTTACTTCCTCAATCCTCAAATCCAACCGCTCAGACCTTGTCTGTCAAAAGACACTTATTTGTACAGAAAAGTGATTTGTTTTCACTTTGATTTTTCACTTTTATATTTAGAGTGAATTTTGGAGTGAATTCCTCGCATTCCTACTTCAATACTTTCAATAGTTTACCCTCACATCACACGAACGTTTCCAGGCCGGAAGATTACTCAAAATTCCATGACATTTCTCAGAATTTCACTGCCTTCGGGTGCCTTGAAAACGCCTTTCATTTTTCACCTTACCGGTACTTATCATTTGCTATACAATTTTTGTCAATCCTGTTTGTACCCAATTTTCCTGCGTTTTTGCCAAAACGGGCTAGAATACGGGCTAGAATAGATTTTAAATTTTTGGTTCTCACTTATCAGTGTATCCATGGCATTGCCCCTGTTTATCTTCAAAGTTGAGTTCAGGAGTATAAAACAGTTAGAAATCTAATTCACATAAATCCCTTTTGACTCCCCCAGTTATCAAAACCAAGTGGTATGGTTCCTGCTCTTTCCAATATGCAGCAGTTCAGTTATGGAACAGTCTTCCAGAGGTTGTTAAACCATCTGGGACAATAGAACAATTCAAAACCCGGGTGAAAACACATCTGTTTACTTTGTACAATTGTTGATTTCCCCTTTACAGCGCATAGGGACATCACGGTTATATCCGCTATATAAGAATAGTTTTTATTATTTTATTATTAAGACACAGCTTATCTGACTTTCAAAGGTAAAGAAAAAATCACTGTGTCTTATCTAACGGTGCAGATTATCTGGTATCGCTTGAGATCATTGATGATCACTGTTAAATCTTAAAGTTAAATATATACTGTAAAACAATCCTTTCTTTTGTCCAGGGTAATCCTACGTGTTATCATTTGATTAAAATCAAACCGACACCGTACAGGTGGTGTAGGTTTAACAATGACCCCTGTATTTGTTGATGTACCAGCAGTGAATGGGACCTGGCGAGCCTCTGTTCATATAGTTATGTTGCATCTTTTATGGCGGTGCGCCTAATACATTAACACTTGAATCTTGTTTTGGTGATTTAAGGGTACTGCACCTTATACAACGAGTTCCTTATATACAGGAAAATACAGCAAGTGTAATCCTCACCCATTTCGTACAAACTGGCTCCAACAATTGACAAAACCCTGTCAGAAATGCACTAAGCTAGGGTTTTTTTTTAAGGATTTATGTATGGAAAAAACAATGACTTGTCTTTAACATTTGTTTTGCAAAGACTCAATTTCTTGTCAGAATTTATCAGTTTCTGTCTTAAGAATCGCCTTGGAACAATGAAATAGGTGATTTTGTTATATAAATTACGCACAAACATTTTTCAGTTTCAGAACCGGAAAAAGTTAAAACCTTGTATGTGCAACTGGTGCGGGCATGAGTGATGTAACGACCAAACAACAGGAGTGTTGCTAAAATGTTTCAATCAATCCATCAGTTGAAAATGCTGGTCATGGAATAAATGCTTGTTAGAAACGAAAGAAATACCGATCATGCTAACTACTGATCATTTAAAGTCTAAAAGAGAACCATCATATAAAGACGTGGACTCAAAGAAAATAATCAAAGCCTGTGGCGTCAATAAAAAAAGTCACCATTGTTGACATGGCACTCAACTTTACATCCATCTTAATAAAATCTGCCGAAAGAACAAGCCGTTGCAAAACTGCTCACCAACCAAAATGAACCTGTGGTCTAAATGCTAAACATGGCAATGACTTCAGGTTTTGACACCAACTGAGACTTTCTCAAAGGGTAAAACAAAAAATGAATCTCCGGAAGACAATCCGAGCATACTGATCGAAACGACAACTTTTGAACGACAACTCAAAGAGAGATTTCATGTACATGGCGTTACCGCAAACTTTCTTTCAAGGAATCTAATCAAGTCAAAAGTGGCAAGGCAGACTAGGGGACTGAAATCAGCCTCTGGAGGCCAAGTCGTTACGACGTGTGTTCAATTCACTGTTGTGACACTCAGCTGTACTTTCTTCCCAACATTCGGGGAGTTTAAATGATTTACTTGGTGAGTTGTAATTCTGACTGATGAGCCACATACTAATGTGGTTGCCGGTGCTGCATACTCTTAAGGAGTTCCGATGCTTTCAGGGATGCACTGATAATATTTGATAAAACACTTCATACTCTGCCTTTTGTTAACTAACACACTGTGAATATCCTAGCACTATAGTGGTGTTGGCTACTTCAGATTTCTTGCAATATGGAATCCGAAACCAGTTAAGTGATGTTTTTTAACAGTGAGCTTGGACTAAAACATAACAAGAGTATCGACCCTCCCACATGGGTCCAATTTCTTAGAGCTGCTTAAGCACAACAAGTAGCTGAGCGTAACAAAGTTATGCTTACCAGAATAAGGTTACCAGTCAAAACACCATACCACATGTACCATCTGTGACTGGTATCCTGCTTATTTTCGCTTAGCAGAAAAAACTGTAAGCAATAATTTCTGTTTTTAAGCAGCTGTATGAAATTGGCCCCTAGTGAAGTCATGATCAACTCAGACACAGGACTCTGTCATAACACTCTCCGCATCGCTGTCGATGTACCTGATACCTTGATGGGTGGAGCGGGGTAGCGTAGCTGAGGCAAACACCCCACGGACGAACGGACGCTGCTGGCATGTGAACCCACCACAGTCCTCTGCAAATTAGTCAAATTGAATTCTTATTATTTTCACCAAAATGAATATTGAGACACAAAACAAAATGCAGAAAATAGGGCATTTAAGAGACCAAAGTAAGCCAATGTTCAGGGTAATTAATAATAATTTAAAAACACACACAAATATTTTAATTTTTGTGTTATTTCTTTGGGGAAAGTAAGACACTGTTAGAAAAATGCTTCATGCTACTGTAGTGTTCCTTTTGCATATAGTGTAAGTTGGTTGCACCCAAGTTGCCTGTAAAAACGGCCTTGTATGACCACAGACCAAAAATTAGCTAAGCACAACAAAAATTATGCTTACCAGAATAAGGTTACCAGCCAACGTACCATGTCACATGCGCAATCTTTGACTGGTGTTCTGCCGAGTTTTGCTTAACACAAAATTGTCTGCTTAAGCAGCTCTATAAAATTGGGCTCAGGGGCCAATTTTATAGCGCTGTTTAACGGTACGCAAAAGAAAATTAGGCGGCCAGCTTGCGCGTTAACCATGGATTTGCATTCTTACATGTACCTCAATCATTTTCATACAGTAAGCACCGGAAGGTTAGCATGCCTTTTCGTGTGCTTACGGTTAGCAGCGCTATGAAATGGAAACTCGCCCAGTAAGCACAAAATCGGCCGTTAAGCAGCTCTATGGTATAGGGCCCAGGCCTTTACAGTTCACTTTAAACCTCTTCTACAACAATGCCGGTATAAACTGTGCAAGTCTCGCGCATATTTGAACTTCCGGGACCATTGTGGTCCCAACCATATGGAGATTTACGTGGGCAAGATTTTGTTTTGTCAATTATTTTAGTTTAACGTGGTTTATGACCATGAAAAATATATATGTGGTTGGGAATGTTATACTTAGTGATAAAAAATAGGAAAGTAAAATCAATTCAACAATATAACGAAGAAAACCCGAGAATTAAACTTGACCTCAGCTTCCGGTTGCTGCAAAAAATTAAGAATTTTGTGCTCACCTCCGATCACAAAACCTATGTAAACGTTTGTTTTGGATGCGCGATGATAATTGCCAGATGCTGTAATTGCAACGTAAAACCTTTTCATTGCAGTCTCGTCCTCCATAAACTGCGTCAAGCGTTAATTTTACGCCCATGTGACCATCGCGAATCCGCGAAAGTGGTTTCTGAAAAGTTCAGACCAAAAAAGCATCCTTGTCCCAGAGTTTTAATTTTGCTTCAATAATAATTAACACATTATTTGTGTATTTGTTATAAAAACGAAACCTGATTTTATAAACATGTAATGAGTATTTTTGTTGTTCAGATTTTATCCTTGAATATAATTTAAAACAAAGATTTGGATTCAGAGAAAAAAATGTTCTTCGTTTGACGTGTTTTCTCGTTCCGATACACACGAGACTTGCACAGTCTATTTGATTAAACAAAACACTACACTTTAACTTTGACCGATCAAATGATACGTACCATCACTGAGGTCATCCTGCGACCCGTTCCGCCTCCCAAGACTCTGTGACCTCTGACCTCTAAGTCTGGTCTTCCCCTCAGCTTCCCTCCCCGCCGACAGACTCGTGTCGTTGGATCCTTCCGACAGCACATCCTCCTGGCTGGACCCGAGCTGTTTGAACGCCGGCATCTTATAGATCCAGTGGTCGGAACCTGAGGAGCACGTTGAGCTGCTTGAGCTGGCGCTACTGGTGGCCAAATTCCGCCGATGGTAGAAGAGGATGTAGGCCCCCTTGGTGATGATTGCCTCCTCCGTGACTGGCATGACCTTGGCATCGTCGAAGTTGTACCACTGATTGTCGGCTGGATTGCGACAGAAAGCTGAAGAGGGGCAAAGAGAAGATGGTTGTTAGAAAAGCAACTATTATTCGTGATGGTTTGTTTAAAATATCTAACGTGAGTAGCCAGTAGGCCAAAGATAATCACCAAAATAAATTAATGAAAATTAGAATAAGGAAAGACAACATCAGCTACATAAATACATACATACACTTATATAAGGCGCCTTTTTCCCAAGAAATACATAGCTACAAGGTCTAACGAAATGCTAAAAAATTAACATTATTTAAAATTTTTACTTTTTTCTGATTACTATAAAATATGAAAAATCCAAGATAAAACATCAGGACAGGAAAAAGATCACATACTGTTTAAAATAGCACAAAGTCAACAATGTGGTTCTCAAAAAGTGCAACAAGACAACACACGAACACAAAGACAATTCCTAAAACTTTCTGAACACTCACACATGTCCATAAACAAACAGTATCAAAAGTTGTAAACAAATATTAGTAGTCACAACAGAAGCAACAGGAAAATAAAATCCTAAAGGAAAGTAAATATGAACAAGTAGTGATTACAAAATGGATGGATGAAGAAAAATGAAGGATGCAAAGTTAAGTGTTTTAAAGAATTGAAGACAGCAGAGTTTACCAGGGAAAAAGTTGCACTCGGGTGTGCGATTCACTGACTTATATCATTTTTGAAACCAGGGCCAAATATTGCCCAACGATCTCATTATCTGTTTACTGAAAATAAGCAGGGAACCAGTCACGATTAATTTGAATCACACGTAATTTTGCCTGGTAATTTCTCTTATGCTACACTTTTAGGTTTATTAATATTAATACTAATCATAATAGGCAATTTAGCACTTTTAAACATTGTATCAAAGCGCCTTACACTATTACTACCCCTGTTCATTGGGCCTTAAGAACTCCTGAAATCATCTCAACTCCTTAGGAGTATGCAGCACCGGCAGCCAAATGGGCGCATAGGTTTGCTCATTATTCACATCAACAATCTCTACCCTCACCTGTACCCATTTACTCCTAGGTGATGGGAAGCAATAATACTTCAGTGTCTTGCCCAAGGACACAAGTGTCTCGATTGGGATCCCAGCCCCCATCCTGATGACTCAGCCATCAGGGCTTGAGCCTAATGCCATGCCACGATACGGCAGCATTTAGCCCTCAACCATTGCTAGTCTCTGGTTCGAGTCATCAATTCTTGTCTCTGGCGGCAATCAAGGTCTTCCAACTGTTTCTTTCTATTCTGAGAATGTATTTCTCCCCATTGTCATATCAAGCGAGGGCGTACTGCATGTGGAGACATTTCAACTCACCTGTGTAGTGTCCCCCTTGCATGCTACCGATGTGATTACACACGGCGTATAAATCATACACGTGCTCCGTCACATGATGGGCACGGCGTCTGTGGATGTGTCGCCATGGCGACCAGCCAGTCAGAGCGTTCAGCGAGGCAGCGTGGGCATTCTGTTGCCTGCGTGCGATGTACTGCGCCATGTTGAGTCCTTGGATTGGAAAATCTACCAGGGTGTCTAGCTTTGTGCGACTGGTATTCATCTAGAAAAAAAAATATATATAATAATAATAATAACTTTTAATCCTTCCATGAACCATTAATTTTAGTGATAAATTGGTCTAATGGACATATTAAATGTTTACTTGTTTCTCGCAAATGGCGAACCCCCTAAAAACAGGTCGCAATAGCGCCCTCTAGAGTCCTCTTTCCCATTCTGATAACTGTGTGGCCGGCGATCTTTATTTTGTGTTTTACAACTGTTTTTCTGTAGGGATTTAAACCGGTTGCAAACAATTGGTTGGCGCGTAATAGAGTTAAACACCAAGCCTTAAGTAGACATGGCTTCCAAGGTCCTGTTGCCCCTTATTTTTTAACCTTTTGTTGCCACAAGGTTTTGGCCTTGTTGCCCCTGCAAATTATTCTCCCTTGGCTTGGGTCTGGATTAGCTTGGGTTTGGGACTCACATAGTCTAGGTTTGGGTCTTGTTATAGCCTGGACCTGGGTCTCACATACCTGTTTGAATCTCTTGAGATGAATAACTAGCACATCAGGGAGGGACCACAGGCTAAGCCTCTTGGAGCCTTGCTGGAGTTTCTTGCAGAATGGGCAATGCCAGGCATTGTCTGAACCCAGCTGCATTCAAATCATAAGAATTTAATTAACACAAGTGTTAAACATTCAATTTCTTAAGATTAATTTCAAGATAGGTTTCTTTAAAAGTAACTCTCTTATTGAAAGCATTAAAACAAGTATTTATTCAAGTATTCCCCTACGAATCTGGAACAAACCCTCAACACCCCCACCCCGAAAGGTTAAATCAATTTACATACAAAAATCAAATCAATCAATCAAACAATCAATACAATAAATTACAATCAACATTAGAAGGAGAGGATTTAGATGAGCGGAGAACATAGTACTGGCAAGACATAATAACAGAGTATAGAATTCAACTACTTTTACAAAATAGTCTAACCACTCAATATATCATCTATGGTTCTGAATAATAGATAAGGCCGTATCCGAATTGGCAGCTACAGCTATGACAAGAACTGTTGCTAAGGATGTCCTATACTTCGATGCATGATGACGTGGAAATCTAGCCGTAGCTGTAGACGTAGCTGTAGCTGTAGACGTAGCCGTAGCCAATTCGGACACGACCTAACTATGCCAGCCTGCAGTATGATATCATGTGGTGAATGCATCTACATAGTACACAGTCAACCCTCCTACTGTCTGACCATTCAATATCATCCACTGTGGTTTGGAATGATGGATAAACTATGCCAGCCTGCAATATGATATCACGTGGTGAATGCCTCGACACAGTACACAGTTAGAACCCTCGTACTGTCTGACCATTCAATGTCATCCACTGTGGTTTGGAATTATGGATAAACTATGCCAGTCTGCAATACAATATAATGTGGTGAATGCATTTACACTATACAGTCGAACCTCCATTCAATATCATCCACTGCTGTTATGAATGTCTGCAATATGGCATGCAGTAGAATAGTTTGAAATGGTTGGTCAACTCGTTGGACAATGTTACCAAGAGTAGTCACATTACAGAAATGCAACAGACACAAGAAGAGGGCCAGTCACATGAAATAATAAATTAAATAACACCAAACTAACACTACACCACATAACACCAAACTACCATAAAATTAATTAACACCAAACAAGGAGCATTAGCCTACCCTTTCTTCTTGAGTGTATAGATCCATGCAGTCAGACAATGAGGCCTTGACAGGTTGCTGATGAGCTAAACGATGTCTCTGTACACTCTCGTCTTCTTCAATGAAGATGCTTAGAACTCTCTGAGTAAACCTGCAGATGGATCAAGAATGTAATATGATCATTGACAAATATTTTGAGTACTTTTTTTTTCTCATAAGAAGGATATGTTTTGCTTTTCTTTCGCTTACAGGGACCAATTTTATAAATGCCTGTAAGCAGAATCTTTTATGACTTACGGAGTAACCCTTAGCGCAGTTTATATTTTCAGAGTAAAAGGCATGCTAACTTGCTGGTTCTTGTAAGCAGAGGCCAATTTCATATCGCTGTTTAACAGTAAGCAAATTTCTGTGCTAACTATAGCAGAAAAATTTGCCTAAGTGTAAGCGTATCTAACAGGTTAGCAAGAAAATTAGGCAGCCAGCTTGTGCGTTCACCATGGATTTGCATTGTTACGGCATTCATTTTCATACAGTAAGCACCGGAAGGTTAGAATGCCTTTTCGTGTGCTTAAGGGTAGCAGCGCTATGAAATGGAAACTCGCCCAGTAAGAGAAAAATCTACCGTTAAGCAGCTCTATGATATTGGGCCCAGATGAGTGACGCAATAATGCATATCCATTGTGAACGCACATACGCACTATCAAATCTTCTTGATCGTTTTGGGGGACCAGCGACAAATTCCACAGAGCTGCTTAAGTAGAATATATTGTTTAAGCATTTTCTGCTTAGCAAAAATTAGCAGGATACCAGTCACAGATTGTACATGTGACATGTTATTTTGGCTGGTAACCTTATTCTGCTAAGCACAATTTTGTTGTGCTTAGCTACTTGTTGCGCTTAAGCAGCTCTATGAAATTGGGCCCTGGACATTCTCTGTTTATGATTCCCAAATCGGGAACAAGCTCGTGGAACACATTATATATGTGAATTTGTTACAAAAAGAGTCCAGAAAGCTGACCTGTTTCAGCAGGTTTCCTGATGATTGTTTCACCACCTGTTTGTAACCCAGTGTTTCAGATCTTTTCATTTTTGCACTAAATAAATGTCTTTTGATTGATTGATAACTATTATTGAATAATTGAAATAAACGGTATGAGGACCTGGGTCCCAATTTCACATAGACCGCATAAAGTACAAAAAGAATTAGGCTAACAGTTAAAATACTGTGTCATGTGTACCTTTACTGACTGGTTTCCAGCTAATTTTTGTTGAGCAGATGTTTGTTAATTCTGCTTAAAGGGACACGTTGCCTTGGATCGGACGAGTTGGTCTAAAAAAAAAGCGTTTGAAACCGTTTGTTATAAAATGCATATGGTTAGAAAGACGTTATAAAAGTAGAATACAATGATCCACACAAATATGCCTCGAAATTGCGTGGTTTTCCTTTTTCTTTGCGAACAAACACGGTCGGCCATTTGTGGAGTCAAAATGTTGACTCTACAAAATGGCCGACCGTGTTTGTTAACGATTTAAAAGGAAAACGACGCAATTTCGAGACATATTTGTGTGGATCATTGTATTCTACTTTTAAAACATCTTTCTAACTGTATGAATTTTAAAACAAACGGTTACAAATGTTTTTGATAGACCAACTCGCCCGATCCAAGGCAACGTGTCCCTTTAAGCAGCTCTATAAAACTGGGCCCAAATCTTCACTGCAAAGTAATGACTGGGTTGGAGGTTAGAGGTTGGCAGCTGTTAATTGGAATCAGCCTCCAAACTGGCTCATTACTACCAGAGCCCAATGAGGGCGCTTTCATCACAATTACAGTTTCATCTTATTTTAATTGCCTGTATGTAGTTTTCTTGCATCAATGACGAATTACATAAACATAATAATGACAATGAAAAAACCCCAGTTTGTTGACTTGTTTTGCATCACGTACACCCTGACGCGAATTACATATAGTGAATTACACAAGCACAAAACATTGCTTATCAAAGAAAATTCTTGCTTAGCAGAAACTTAGCAGAAACTGGTTACCAGCCAAATTGCCATGTAGTGTACAAAGTTTGTCACTGATTCCCCGCTATTTTTTTGCTTAGCAGAAAAACTTGCTAAGCACAATTCTCTGCTTTCCAATTTTACGAAACATGGGCCAGACCCACGGAAAACAGGCTCAAGTAAACTTGTTCAGGCTCATCTCGACACTAGAGGGCGATATTCAATAAGAAAGCATCTTAACTAGTTGCTTGATCTTTCTGGCTAAATAACAATGTCCTGTATTGTTACTGATCTCTTGTTTGTCTACAGGTAGTTCTTTTGTTTCGGAGTTTCATTGATTAACTCAATATCCTGTATCCTAAAAAAACATTGACTGTTTCCAAGCACCAACTTTGAACACTCAATTTTAAACATAACCTACAGAAGCATGCATATAGACCTTTCTTTTGTTTGCAAACATGGACCACCATTTTGTATAGAAGGCCTTGAGTATAAGGTGCGCCCCACAAAATAGGGAGAATACAGAGCGTCGGCCTCATTACTATTTTGTAGGCCCTCAAAATATTCTATATAAGACAGATTTAAAATCCCAATAAAAGTGATACACTGTAAAATATTTGCCCAATTGTGACCTGGGGGGTTGTTGACTTCAAACTTGAGGTATTGTGGATGACATAAGCCCTGGAAAAAATGGTCCTACTTGCCGAGAGGTGCGAGGACATTTTTCAAGATTGATGCTCGGACGTATAGAAAATTACACTGCTGTAGGGGTGTTTTTATTTGGAGGGAGAATAACTCGCCAAGCCTTGGGACTTCCCATATTAAATTGAGCAGAGGATAAAAGTTCAAGAGTCAATGGATAATTTTCCCCTTTACCACTTTACTGTAAAAAGCTGTGAGACTTTCAAGTTTTTGTTTTTGTATTTTTGAATATTTAGCATTTTGCACTGTATGCTATGGGAGTATATTTAGTGGGGTGCACCCCGAGTAGCTAACAATGTATTAACTGGCTTGGCAAAAAGTTGCCTTTTTTTAGCAAAACATTACAAATTATATATTATCTAGTAAGTTTTATATATCCAGTAAGTTTTATATATCTATAGGTATTAATTTGATAGCATTATTGGTTAAATAATAAACTGCTGTATTTTTTACAGTGAAGGCCGGTCGTACTTTTTGCCAACCAAGGTTGGCAAAACTCGCGGCTGTGACGTTGCAAAAGAAAGGTCAATAGACCTTTCTTATGTTTACAAAACCGACCACCATATTGTATGGGCGGCCTTGAGCACACAAAATACATAACTAGAGTGGCATAAATCTACCCTTTTTTATCAAACATTTAAAAGCCCTTTTTATGATGAATATGTGCCATTTTTCTTATGGGTAGCACAATTGATTTATCAGTGGTATGGATAATTTGATACAGTTATTGTAATAAATGATAAATTGTTGTTGTTTTTTTTATGTGAAGGCTGCCCATACTTTGGCAATTTTTTGGCTGGGACGTTGCAAAAGAAAGGTATAAACACAACTTGACCTAAAACACACAAACAGCAAATTGCTGTTATACAAAACATAATGCACCCTTTGTTGCCAGAACTGGCTAGCCCTTTATGCTAAGGGAATTTTTTACAAAGGACAAGATTTCTATCTGAAAACTCATGGATTGAAAAGTTCATACCAGTACCATTTCTCTAGAGGAAGATACCTCCATCTGACTTAATACTGTTGAAGGTGAAAAATAGCATCCAAAAAACCCACTTTTGCTTATTTTCATTGCAGCAAGCAAAACAAGCACATACATGTATTTTTTTTTTACGTTTCAACCTCCCAAACTTAACCAGAGGACTGCATTGGAATGTAATTACCCTACTCAAGACCAGCGCTGTCTTATTTCTTCATTCAAGACTTTACCGTACAGAGTGACGTACATGTAGGTGAAGTCTAGTCTGACATTTCTAGCAAATTACGTCAATATTCCAGAATAACGGGCTGATTTATTCAAGGTACAGAAGAAGAAATTTTTTTTATTGAAGATCAAATTCACAAAAAATCATTTAAAAAAACCTTTAATAGTGCTCCAGATTGCACAGTAGAGCTTTCAAAACCAACCATAAACATCAAGTTAAAAAACCATTAAGAGGACCTTGTTTCAATTTAGCAAGCTTTGGCCAAACTTGTAAAAATTTTGTCCAGAATGTATGAAAAATCCTGGGGAGAACCTTGTACTAGTCCGATTCTAGGTGACCTGCTTGATATTTTTAACACAATATTTGTGGGTCCCTGTTATTAAAGAAACCACCCTGACCCTAATCTACAGGCACAATATCCAAAACCATGGGTGGATTGCACATGACGTCGCACATCCCACAATCCTCTCTCATTGGCTAACAGTCGCCATCTTTGATGATTTTAAATTTAATTTTCCATTACAACTTCGTTGTTGTACAATGTACCTTTAAGATGGCAAACATTACAGAGGATTATGGGGAAATTTGTGACTTCATTGAAATCCACCTATTCCAACATGTGATAATTCCATAAGAGGGTTTTCCCAAGATAAACAGCTCCTCGATAAAACAACCCAGGACTCTGAAACACACACCTTAGAGGAGAGGATAATGCTATAATGACAGCGTTACCATCTGTTCTTATAAAGCCAGGAAAGATCGGGTTGCAAAAGTGCTGGAGCGGCTCCAGGCTGGACTTAGAATCTAAACTACTGCGTAGCTGTAACCATAGGGAAAGAACAGAGATCTCTGTCCTTTTCTCTATGCTGTAACACACAGGGGAATCGTGAACTGCATGCGCTGTGCATAATGCGTAGTGCGTAATCCTTAAAAAATTAAAACACACGCCAAGCAATGCACGTTATTTTTTTGGAAAACACTGTACGCAATACGGATACAGGGTGTCGAGGCCGAGGGGTTTAGAGCATCGGATTCAATTCTGATGTTAAGTCATCGGGGTGTGGGTTCGTATCCCGGTCGTGACACTTGTACCCTTGCAAGATGCTTTACTATAATTGCTTCTCTTCACCCGGTGTTATAAATGGGTACCTGCGAGGGTAGAGGTCTATATTGTGTTTGAAAAAGCCTTCAGAGCGCCACAGCAGCTTCGGGAGCTGAGAAAGATTACAGGCTGAATGTTATTGGCCCAATGACAAGGGCACCAATGTAAAGCGCATCTATAGGTTATTGTAAAATGCGCTATATAAGAACTAAATATTATTATTATTATACATGGAATTTGTGTGCATTGCGTGGCGTGTATTTTCATTTTTACGCATTGCACACTAGGCATTACTCACAACGCAAGATGGACACAATGGATTTCCGGCCATAGTTGTGTTTAGTCAGATCAGCTCCTTTCACACTAGACATATCTCCCGGGTAATTCCCGGGTAAATTTGGTTGACCTTCTCACACTTGTATTGCTAACCCTGGCAAACTCACAAGAAGAAGCCATTCCCTGGGAAATATCTTCCCCTGCTTAGGAGTCGAGTTTAAAGGCCCTGTACACTATTGGTAAGACGAAAAACACAAATTGTTCACAGATTCACACATAACTTACATGATTGTAAGTAAGTAATGGTAGAAAGGGTTCCTTAAAATATTTCTGCCTAAAATGCTATCGTTTCTGAGAAATGAGTAAAACAATAGTTTTTATCACGCGTGATAATAAACTCGATGTTTGAAAAACAGAAAACACATAAGGTCTCTTTTCACTATTTTCTCGTGATCTCGATGACCAATTGAGCTCAAATTTTCACAGGTTTGTTATTTCATGTACATGTATATGGTTAATCACACAAAACATGAACTTTGTTTGCAGCTGTTTTGTCAGCTCTACCAATCCTGTATAATAATCAGCCCTTTTTACACTACCGAGCCACTTCCCAGGAAATATAACCCCAAGAAAATCCTGGGGGAACCTCAACCCCACCGTCACCCCATGATTTCATTTCACATTTGATGTGATTTTCCTGGAGAAAATTAACATTCAGTATGCTAACCCTGGCGTTATGTGGCTTAACCCTACTCCAAAGAAGGGGGAAGCTATTTTCCAGAGAACTTGCTTTTTCCCAGGAGTTTGCAGTTAGGGTTAACAACTCAAGTGAGAAAAGGTCAAACAAATTTTTCCCGGAATTTCCTGAGAAATTCATGTATTGTAAAAGGGACTATAGTGAATGTTAATTTTGCCCAAGAAACTGAACATGTGGCGGCGGTAGGGGTTAGCATTACCCAAGAAAACAGGGGTGGTTAATAGTTACCCAGGAATTTCCTGGGTTTTTTATATCCTGGAAATTAGCTCATTAGTTTAAAAATTGTTATAGATAAATAAATGGTAGTGGCAGCACTATTACTAAATTTACAAAGACTAGCATGAGCTTTCATAGCAAAAACTACATCCTCAGATCCAAAGAAGGAATACGGTTCCAGGTGAACGGGTCCAATGAACACGGTACATACAAAGGTGATTGGAGCCTTTAATCCTTGTAGTGGAACAGGAAACCACAGCCCCTAATAAGTCCTTGATCAATGCATGGATACTGAAGTGATAGAAGAACCAACCAAAAGCAGCTACGTATGTAACGGTCCGACTTAATCTTACACAAAGTTCAAACTTGAAGGCAACTGAAGTAATTACTGACTCCCTCACACTTGACTCATCGAGACAGAAACTCTTCTGTGTCCACCTGTTGCTGTGAATGTTACGCTCAGCAAAGTACAGAAAGCTCGGTTTTTTTAAGTCAATAGATTTAAGAAACAGTCTGATATTTCAAGGTTCCTATTTCATGGTTACAAGTTCCAGATCTGATAACTTAAAAGTTCCAGACCTGCTACCTTAAAGTTCCACATCCGCTAGCCCAAAGATCAATATCTGCAAACCTCAATTTCAAAATCTGCTAGACCCAAGTTCCAAATCTGCTAGCCTTAAGTTCAAAATCTACAAGATAGACCCAAGCTCAAAATCTGATAGACCAAAGTTCCAAATCTGCAAGCCCAAAGTTCAAAATCTGTCCTACTCTATTGGAGATTCACTTCTACTTTCAAATTTGTACAAACTGAAATTTGCTATAGCATTTTGCATCACACAATATTTAACTGACTGTGATGATTTACAACAACACAAATATGGATTTTAGATATGAAGTAATGAGAAAGAAGTAGCCACTGAAATCTGGCCCCCTCGTATTTGACATGGGTAGAGGGAATTTGGAAACCCTCAAAATGCCATGGATTTACCAGCCCTTCCCTCCCCACACAGGACTGGACGAACATAGAAAAAAAATGTGTATTGCCCCAAACTCAAAATCTGCTAAGTTCAGAATCTGCTAGCCCAAAAGTCCACATCCCCTGCCAGCCCAAAGATCCAAATCGGTTAGCCCAAATTTTCAAATCTGTCCCACTCCTTTGGAGATTAACTACTACTTCTTGGATATTAATTGTACATTTATTTAATATCAGGAAACCCTCTCCAGTTGATTTTTTTCACTTCTACTTTCAAATTTGTACAAACTTAAATTTGCTATAGCATTTTGCATCACACAATATTTAACTGACTGTGATGATTTACAACAACACAAATATGGATTTTAGATATGAAATAATGAGAAAGTAGCCAATGAAATCTGGCCCCCTCGTATTTGACATGGGCAGAGGGAATTTGGAAACCCTCAAATGCATGGATTACCAGCCCCCTCGATCCCTCCCCCCACATGACTAGACGAACATAGAAGTAACTTTACGTGAATCTGATGTCTTGTTCCCATTCAGTCACTGCCTTAATGTGGGACGGCCCTCCTTCATCAGCCGTGGACTGTAACAACCTGAGGGATTCAAAACAAACAGTTCAAAACGAATATTTGAAAAGCAATTTCCTGTTACATGTTTATCTAGATATATTTCCCCTTGTCATGAATTTTACGTTGTTACAATGACACAAAACAATTCCAGTGACAGGGGTATATTGGTACAAGAGTAGAAACTCTTGACAAAAATGAGTAGGTGTCTCCCTTTGGTCTGGAAATGAAACCCCCTGAATACTGAACCGACGTCATCATCACAGTAATCTTGGTTGCGCCATTGGGTGTCAATATTTCCCCTAGTGTTATATACATGTAAGGCCGTGTTCGAATTGACAGCTTAGGGGCTACGGCTGGATTGCCGCGTCATCGTGCATTGAAGTATAAAATGTCCTTAGCAACACCCTTAGCAATTAACCTTTTTGAGATATGGTGAGTATAGGAGTGCACTGTTTGGTTTAGGTGTATACACCCAAATTTACCCAAACCTAATAGTGCTCTAGTAATGTGTCCACCATATCTCAAAATGGCTTATAGCCATAGCCAGAGCTGTAGCCACCATGTGACGTTGGTGCAAGGGGTCTATACAGGATGTTATATTTTTTAGGTTTACAGACTCTAATAAAACTATTTTATTTTTTGCCCTTACACCGATGTGTATTAGTACTGTATACTCAGTACTTTCCTGAGTCCTATGGAAACAAAAAATCCACGAGCATATAACTCGGGTGGGATTCGAACCCGAGACCTTTGTCATGCTGAGCAGATATCTTACCACTAGCCTACCGAGCTTGCCTGGTTGAACCCTATACTTTTTTACCGTAACGATTTAATATATGTTAATTTTGCATCGGGGATAAAGAATATTATTTGTTTTTTTCCTGAATACATGATTCAAACTAGCTCGGTGGTCTAGTTGTACTACATCTGCTCTACAATGGCAAAGGTTGTGGGTTCGAATCCCACCCGAGTGATGCCTGTGGAGCTTTTTTTTCACAGGACTCAGGAAAGTACTGAGTATACAGTGCTGAACAAACATCAGGGTAAGGGCAAAAACCAAATTAGTATTTATAGAAAGATAGATGCTTGACTATAACAAGCCTGTCATTCTTGCACGTTTTGCATCTTCACTTCTTTCAAGACACTCTGTAAAGGTGAAGGAAGATCAATAAAAAATCCTGGTCTTTCACGGTGAAATTGACACTGCTATAAAGCAAACAAAATTACAAGCCAAAAGAGATAATTTGACAAAGTTCTTAAAATCACCACGTTCTTCGAAATCACCGGAATTCTATTCCTCATTAATTATCATCACCTTAAAGCAGGTGGACAACATTGGGAATTGTCTAAGAAACAATGTGGCCCATGAAATAATAAACCTATGAAACGTTAAGCTCAATCAGTCATACGAGAAAATAGTGAGAAAAAAACCCCATTATCTGTTTATTTGTTTCGGACTGGCAAGATCAAAACTAATTGTTTGACTAATTTCTCCAAATTTACAGCATTTCGAGCAAACACATTTTAAGGAATGGTTTTCCCACTATGACTATCTTTATACCATGTCAGTGATGTGCAAATCTGTAAACATTTATATCTTCAATCTTACCAATGTAAATTACCCATTTAATAAAGTAAACCATAGAACATTGTTACAGGGTACAAGAACTCATTTGTTTTGTGCAATACCGTCAAAGGAAACAAATGTTTTCGGTGATCTTTTATGCACATGACACAGTTACGGGATGTGTTGTGTTTATTACGCCTGGGGTCAGGGTTACAAAGTAAACCAAAAAAAATGTAGATGTGAGCATGTTATGAATCATTCTACAAACATGTTGTGAAACGGGACGAGTGGTGCTTGGCAGTATCACTAGACACTTCATGAACTCACTTAAAAACCAGGTGAAGCAATATAAAACCTGCGCAAACAATTCAGTGATGTTGTCGTAGAACATTAAAGGGACAAGCGCATCCCTAGTTTTTTTTTTGGAATTGAGTAAACTCACTCTCATCATGTAGTTTTCACACCATTCAACTACCCTGTGAAAATGTTAATCTGGAGGTCGTTGGTTCTACTTAAGCTTGGGTGATACCACGATATTATCGAATATCGCGATACTAGTTCTGAAACGATTACGGTATCGGGTAGATTTTTTTTTATCGTGATATCTGTAAATCGCGATATCGATTAAGTATCCCGATGCATTTCCTAACCGAGACGATCTTGCAACAATAAATCTCCTAGTCGAGAGGATCTTGCAACAATAAATCTCCTACTGGAGACAATCTTGCAACAACAAAGAGTTGCAAGTCCCAGACCGCAACCGCAAGATTCCTCAACAGATCCGACCCGACCGGGTTTCTTCGAAAAAAACAACATCAAAGCCTTAGCGATCAGGCGGTCTCAAACAGACTACCGAAAAACTATGACATCATTCCGGGTGTTATCACGTGTTGAATACATGCGAGTAGCGTGATCTAATTAGTTATGCACACATATAGAACAGTCTGTCAGGCGCAGTAGTTAACACATTAAATGTGTGTAAGTAATAGGCCCAGGTTTTCACCCCATAGGTTTAGAGTAAAACCCATAGAATAGGTAATTGGAGCTTGAAGTAAAGTTTAAATTGATGAGACAGCTGCGTCTACCACTTGCTCTGTGAGATTTGTAGAAGATTGACGTCATCAAAAATTATTCGCGATATTATCGAATATCGCGATGAAAAAAAGCGATATCGCCCAAGATTAGTTCCACTCCCGGTTTTTTTTTTGCTCATTTGAATATATATACTTATTTTGATTGCTGCAATTAAAACAACAAATGGTAAGTTGTGGTTTTCGGGGTCTTTAAATGCTAGTTTCTCAACTTTGACAGTATTCATACCTGCCAACATTGAAACCTCAGAAATAGGAACACCAGTTTTACGAGGCCACAGACAGCTACGCAAGAAGTCATGCGAGTAAAGCTTATTACATGTACACATACAAATTATGTATGTATTTAAAACAATGTAAAAAAATCATTGTATCTATAAGAAAATCTCCACAAGCAAATGGCACCCTCTTTGCCAGAAATGTTTGATATTTTTCATTGCTGTCATTGTCAGAAATAGGAATGTTCTGATTTTTTGCGGCCTGTGATCCTGTAAATTCTGGGCAATTCCAATTAAATCTGAACAGTTGGCAGGTATGAGTATTTCAGACGGAAATACTTCCCTGGAGGATTGGGACAGGTATATCAACTTTATAATCGGTGAGCTTCTAGATTGAAACTAAAGTTAGATTGGAACTATTTGAATCCGTTTATTTTTTTATAATTACTGATGTTATACTTAGTCTTTAAAGGGGCACACCGGCTCACCATTTACGTAATTTAGTGAAGTAGGGTCACAAACAATAAATAATTTGATGTTAAAACAAAAAAAATCATAAAATTAGCACGCAATTAACGAAAAATAGTGAAAAAACCGAAACGCGGTCAAAGGTCAGCGTATACGCTTTTCCAGCCGAGTGTGTGCAGCGCAGTCAATCCAACACGGGCACTGCCTAAAACCCCTTGGAACCAAACGTGATTATGGTCTGGCTCCCAACCCCCAGACAGGCTCCGAAGCCACGGCTATTGGCAAGCTGGGGAGTTCATGCCCGTAGGTTTCAACGCTCTCTGGCCCCACGGGATGTAGCGCCGGCTGACGGGATATGCCCCCGAGGCTTACGTTGTGATTGCTCCACGCCTTTGGGCCATGCAACACGCCTCCGTTACACGGACTCTTTGAATGCGAATCTTACGTTGGATTTTTCACCATTATTAACATCTTGTAGCGATAATTTGAATACATGATCTTTTTCGTCAATTACTCGTTAATAATTGTGTAAAAAATAGATTTCAATTTGGTTTGGTAAGTTACTTTTAAATGGCTGGAAGTAAAACTAACTCGGAAGGTCACGTGATTGTTTGAACCAGTTTGTGGTTCAAACTATCACGTGACCTTCGTTTTTGTTTAAAAATGCTCAAAAACGGCTAAATTTGATGATTTTTTTTATAGACTGTTCTTCTTCATTCCTGGAAGACCGTTGAAGTCATATTTTAGTCTATTTTGTAGCCCAAAAAGCCCAATTCAGCCGGTGTGTCCCTTTAAAGGTAGGGTCATAGATTGGTTTTGGTCAACAAAATGCTTATTTATCTGTTTATAGGCAAAATTATTAAGAAAGATACATTTAAAGTAACATGTGAAAGTTTCAGCTGAATGCAGTGTCTACTTGCTGAGGAAACAGCAAAAAATTGTCACAGCATTTTCACAAGAATTAAATCCATCCACATTTAGCGAGGTGACAGCGGGTACCAACCACATCTCTGGCTGCAGCATTCCTGAATGGACACCAACCCTCAGAAATCTGAGAAACATCTCATGCATGAATCGTTTCTGAGATTCAACAGTTTTTGAGTGAAAAAATTATCCAAACCATATTACTTCGAAACTTTTCTCTCAAAATAGTGTACACTATCAACAGCTGCAGTGCTTCTCACCAAGTAAGTTTTTATGGTCATACATTTTTGGAGTATATATACCAATCTATGAAGTACCTTTAAAGGCACTGAACACGTTTGGTAATTGTCAAAGACCAGTGTTTTCACTTGGTGTATCCTAACATATGCATAAAATAACAAGCCTGTGAAAATTTGGGCTCAATTGGTCATCGAAGTTAATAATGAAAGAAAAAACACCCTTGTTGTACAAATTTGTGTGCTTTCAGATAGGAATAAAAACTTCTTGCAAGAAGTTTTTATTATTTTAGTGAGAAATGACCTCTTTGTCAAAAACTACGTTACTTCAGAGGGAGTTGTTTCTCACAATGTTTTATACTATCAACAGCTCTCTGTTGCTTGTTACCAAGTCAGTTTTTATGCTAATATTTGTTTTGAGTCATTACCAAACGTGTTCAGTGCCTTTAAGGAGATAATAATAACAACATTGGTTTCTGGACGAGTATTCTCATTGCAAAACATGGAACATGAGCATTGTATTGCAGTAAAGATAGATCGTTTTACAGGTAGACATAACGGGAGTGTGATGCTCAATGGCAATGTCTCTCATCACCTCTTAATATGTTGCTTCTGTCTCTCTAGAGTGTTGGTTTGGTTTGCTGAACTTTTCATTTGCGATCCCTTTGGATGTTTTGTTTCAATGGTGTGCCTGTCTAGAGATGTAGGTCATAAAATGAACCTGACAGTATTCATTACCAATGTGTAATTGTAAATCCTCACCTGCCCCCCAAAAAACAAACAAAAAACAACAACAACCCCAAAACAAACAAACAATAATAATAATAATAAAAATAAAATAAAAATAATAATAATATGAAAAACAATCAAATATAATAAATAAAGCTAAAAATAAATAAAATAAAATGTTTAATTGAACAAACAAAATAAAATTCTTAATTCATTGTTTTAATTTTTGTTATTAAAATAAACCAGTACCCTGTTTCTTGATAATGTGCGAATGAATCGACTCTTCCAAAAAAAAAAATTAAAACTAAAATTGTAGCATCCGGGCCTGTTACTTTGTTCCTGTAAGGGCAGGGCAGTTTTTCCTTTAATAGTAAAGGGCACTCAATTATTTGTTTTGGGATTTAATTGGGGAATTTAGGCCTATAAGTTTTTGTTTTTTTCTTGTAATGCTTTTCATTTTGCTGTTAAGCGCTTTGAGGAATGCCAATTCATATTGCGCTATATAAATACTGTTTTATTATTATTATTATTATGAGAGAAATAAGAAAGTTTTACGGAAACATTTCAAGGGGCACCAAGGCAATGACCAGGGACATGGAGGCAATTGCCTCTCACCAAAGTTTTTACGGTCATTAATTTTTGTTTGAGCCCTGCATTTTGGTGGCACTTACTTTGTGATTATTGAGTTGTGCAACGGCCTCATCTCGTCTTGCATTAGGAAATGACGGCTACCCTTGCAGTCAGTCACGATTCCCACCCTTAGCAACGGACCCTACAAGAAAACAAATATAAAAACACGTCAGTTTTTTCCCACACGCAGGCCGATCTCTCTGGAACAATCTTCCTCTTCAATCTTCCTCTTCTTTTCGCCAAGCTTGCTTAATACCCAATGTATTTTTTAACGTTTTTTACTCTTTCTCAAGTTTTATACTGAATTTCAATTTAGGTAATTTTACTGATTGTATTCCTCATCCATTCCTGTTTTCATGTGTGTTTTTTAATCCTACTTGTAACTTTCTTTTTTTTACTATATTGCTAATTACTGATTGTAAATCACATCCAATTTGGCCTGTGGGCCACAAAATGCGATGTTAATAAAACAAAAAGAAATGAAATGAAATTAACATCTTCTGGGACGAAATGTTGGTTCTAAGAAGCACCATGGTTGAGATGATGTTAGGTCTGTATGTTTCCAACAGTTAGTTTACAGGATTCTCCCAATACACAAGCTAGCACAAATTGATGGCTGAAACGCGAAAAATCATGTTAAATACACAAAACAAAACAAACCACAAATTTTGAGGAATCCTGAGAAATCGCATGCCGGCTAGGTTGTCACCCAAAAACTACGTCTTAAAGTATGCTTTTTATAAACATGAAACAAAAACAGCACTACTAAGCTTACTAAAAGTTCAATGTGAATTTAGCATCACTTTAAATTGTCTCTGTGGGATTTCCTCATTCCTTCAAATTTAATCGGTGGTTTCCTGTGCTAAACTCACTATTTTGAAAGACAATTGTTTTCTCTGTTGCATGATAAGAGTAAACAGTAACACAAATTTGATTTCATTGTGAGTCCATCCCAAACAATTTGATTCTCATAAAAATGCCAAGTGTTTTCTTCTGAATATTATTTTGTTGTATCAATTTGGCTTCAATCTCATGAAAAGTACAAACAGTTTAAAATAAAAATAACAAAAAAACACAATTTAAATACTACATGAATTACATATTTTAATTATCAATGAAAAAACAAGTATTATGTGAGAAAAATTACCCAAGGCTCAAAGGAAACTTTTCAACCTGGGGACTGGAAAGTACATTGTTAAATTGTTTTCGAGAAGACTCCTTTTTTTTTCTTTTTTTTTTTTTTTTTTGGGGGGGGGGGCATTTTGGCAGATCTGGTTCCCTTCCCCACTGCCCCATGTATCAACCTGTAAAGATTAATCTAGTCTGGCGATGAGTGCAGACACGCATCCACAAAAAGCCCTCCCCCCCCCACCACCCCCACTTGGCTAGCCACTGCCGGCTAGCCGCAGTACAAACAAGAAAACAAGATGCAGGTACATTATAAGACGATGTGTGCTTCTCCTTTACATGACAAAGTAATTGACAGTCTTTGGTTGGTAACCGTAAACTTGAACATGAATCCTCGCCATTTCCTCACAGAGGGTCTCGGAGAGGGTATCCGTGCAATGCCAGCAATGCAAAAAGTCAATTCAATCCTTAAGTACCCGCCACCGATAATGTGCGTTGACTTGGGGATGTTTTCCTAGACTCGCAGACTCCGGGAAAGAAACGATTTCTCCTCCCCTGGGTTTTTAGACAACATCAATATTTTCCAAAGCAGTTGAGGGGGTTGTCTAGAATGACTAAGTGCCCTCCGAACCTCACTTTGGTTACATTGGTATGGAATGGGCGACAGACCGTACTTACTCTAGACTTGTAGGCTCCTGCGAGAAACAATTTCTCCACCCTTGGGTTTTTTGGACAACATCAATATTTTCCAGTGCAGAGTGGGAGACAAATTATTGGCGATTCTTTTTTTAGTAAAACGGGGACAGGAATACATCATCATGGATGTGTGCTGATGTTGCATGCCCACCGGCCATTGCAGAGGTCAATCTGTCACAAGGCTTCGTGATGACAATGCGCATACACGTACCGGTTTCCCAAGCACACACACTGTCCGTGTTAATGACTCTCAATTTGATGGGATTTTTGACTGAATGGAAGGGGAGTAGAGTAGGGTAATAAGGAGAACGAGTGTTTGTCGTGACATCAAAGAGTATCTAGTCTCCAAGTATGTAGCATAGTCTTTCCTTTTGGTTTATTCTCCAGAGTTGTCGCTGCCCCTGCAGATTTGGCTTTTTAGTCGTCACTCATCTTAATAGACTGTGCAAGTCTCGTGCGTATCGGAACGAGAAAACACGTCAAACGAAGAACATTGTTTTCTCTGAAATCAAATCTTTGTTTTAAATTATATTTAATGATAAAATATGAACAACAAAAATACTCATTACATGTTTATAAAATCAGCTCAAGTTTTTATAATAAATACACAAATAATGTAGTAATTATTATTGAACCAAAATTAAAACTATGGGACAAGGATGCTTATTTGATCTTAACTTTTCAGAAACCACTTACGTTGATTCGCGACGGTCACACGGGCGTAAAATTAACGTTTGACACAGTTTATAGAGGACGCTGACGCCTCAACAACCATAGACTGCTATGAAAAGGCTTCGCGTTGCAATTGCAGCATCTGGTGATTATTATTGCGCATCCAAAACAAGCATTTACATAAGTTTTGTGATCGGAGGTGGGCACAGAATTCTTAATTTTTTTGCAGCAACCGGAAGCTGAGGTCAAGTTTAATTCTCGGGTTTTCTTCGTTTTATTGTTGAATTGATTTTTCTTTCATATTTTTTTAACACTAAGTATTACATTCCAACAACATATATATTTTTCATGGTCATAAACCACATTTAAGCAAAATAATTTACAAAACAAAATCTTGCCCACGTAAATCTCCATATGGTTGGGACCACAATGGTCCCGGAAGTTCAAATATGCGCGAGACTTGCACAGTCTATTTTCTTTCTGGTCATATTATTTGTCCCCATGTCTATCTTTGTCTTTTCATAATTAATTAACGAATTAATAATTTAATTAATTAATTGATTTTTATTTCTTTTGTTTTCGCTTCTAAAGGCACTCCACTACAAGCCTCAGCTTATTAGGATCGTGCCTCCACAATTTTGCATTCTGTTATGCACTGTTCAGGATGGAAATAAATGTACTATTGAATAGACTGTGCAAGTCTCGCACATATTCAAACTTCCTGGACCATTGTGGTCCCAACCATATGGAGTTTTTCTGTGGGCACTCACGATTTTGTTTCATAAATTATTTTAGTTTAATGTAGTTTATGGCCATGAAAATTATCTGTAATGTTGGGAATGTAATACTAAGTGATAGTCAATATGAAAATAAAACCAATTCAACAAAATAATTAAGAATGCTGCCCAACTGACATGCATGTTGTCAATAAACCTATGTGATAGACGCACACATTCGGGCGTGATTGGCAAATAGGGTTTCTAATGATAAGCATCCTCGTGCCAAGTTTTAATTTGTTTCAATGTTAATTTGAACAAATTATTTGTATTATACAAACATTTATTTGTAACAACTTGCTATGAGTATTTTTTATTTTCAAGAATTTTGAATTAACACAATTTTAAAAGAAGATTTGATTTCATAAACAAATATAGTCTTCGTTCAAGTTTTTTCTTCTTCTTGTTTTCGATATGCGCAAGACTTGCACAGTCAATCTGCTGCCTCAACTCGACTTGTTGTACCTAAATCTCGCACCGCCCACTATGGCAACCGTGCATTCTCCCTCATTGCACCTGTTTTATGGAACAAGCTACCCAGCGACATCAGAAACATCACTCACACAACACATTTCAAACTCGTATTTAAGACACTTTTGTTTACTGCATGTTATTAACATTCCTGTTTTTGGTGTATTTTCCTAAAGAGAGTTGGATAATTTGTCGTATCTTTTAGCGCCTTGAGTAATTTTTTATTAGAAAGTGCGCTTTATAAGTTTGTATTATTATTTTGTATTATTATTAAGCATTCACTTGTGACCAAATATACCAAACTGTATGTACTCATCCTTCAAATTAGAGTTTACCATTCACTACAAAGGTTCTCATGGATACCTGGGGATTCTAAACAAATATTTACCTTGGAAAGAACTTGGTCCACATGGCTACAACCCATAGCTTTGAGGATGACGATTCTCAGCTGCTGATTGGTTATACTGCGATCGACCTCGATCGCTATTGGATGACCGAACCTAATGAATAAACAATGATTGTCTAGAATTAGTGAGAGCATTTGATTACACTTTTCATTTTATTTTGATGAAGGTTACTTTAGCTGTGCTGAAATGTGTAGAAGGGAAGGAGATAACCTTGATAAAACATCAATCGGCAAAACAAGGATGGTCAGATCATGAGAAGGTCAACTGAAATGATTGGAAATGGAAAGATGGCCGGATACATTTACATGTAAGACTTTTAATTAACCCTTCTACTAGAAGTGTGTTTCTCGAAACAATCAACCCATACCTCACTAAGCCACAACAGTGGAGTTTTGAGGCACACACATGCTGATGTAGAGAGTAGAGCTAGTACCCACAGCGCTTCAATGAGACTGGTAAACTGGAGAAGCCACCAGTCAAATGCAATGGACTTTGGGCAACTGTTGGAAGAGATAAGGTTCTCAACCTTGGTCAATTTCTGCAGTTGGCAATCTGTAGCACTGATTGGTCACAGTCACACACACACACACACGTGTGTAAACACCGGCAATCGTGGACCCTCCTTTGTTCAACTCTTTGTGTTAGCAACCGTGGACCACAATGATTTCCTTTGTGATAGCAACCGTGGACCTATTATCCCTTTTGTTATAGGTCCACGGTTTGAATGTGGATACCTACCCACACACACACACGTTTGTAAATCCCGCTTACCGAGGACTTCTCTTTGTTCTCCCGTTGTTTGGACATAGTTTTTTTTAGCGATGTCCCCATTGGGTTTGTACACGAAAACGAAGCGAGGACGTCCTCGATCTGTCAAACACCCGGATCCCTTTTGTTAAAGTCCTCGGTTTCAATGGATAGACACGCTCACACACACACACATACAATGTCAGGAAGGTTTGGCATGGGTTAACCCACTGTTGTGTGCAGAGCATATGGGAGATTTTGGGGCGTCTTGGAGTATGTGCTTAAAGGAGGCTTTTTACTGGTCAGCTCTGATAAGAATTCAAAAACAGCCGGCCCGGAATTTCACTTTGAGAGGGAAAGGCCATTTTCATTTTGCAAAGGGCACTTCCATTGGAAAATCTTTAAGTCTATGGGAAGCTTTTGAAGGGGAACCAAGGCCAATACAAGGGGCAACAGAGGCCATGGCCTCCGTGGCCTCCTTGTAACTCCAAGCTTGAAACAGAGAGGAAAACTGTGCATGAATACCTTCTGCCAGTCTTCCCCAAGCCCTGCTGGTTGATGATCACCATGGTGACGACCTCTCGGACAGGTCGGTTGCAGTGGACGTGGAGAAACTCCTGCAACTGTGTGGTGCTGGCCAGAGCCTGCGAGCTGTGAGGAGTCTCGATGGCATAGATGCTATCGCTCTCACGGATCTCAGTCAGAGGGAGACTGTCTTGGTACGAGCGGTAGAATCCATCGAAATAGACTTCCGTCAGGACAATCTAAACAGAGGAATCAAAAACAAAAACATGAAGGAATCTCAGTCAGAGGAAGACTCTCTTGGTACGAGCGGTAGAATCCATCGAAACAGACTTCCGTCAGGACAATCTAAACAGAGGAATCAAAAACAAAAACATGAAGGAATCTCAGTCAGAGGGAGACTGTCTTGGTACGAGCCGTAGAATCCATCGAATAGACTTCCGTCAGGACAATCTAAACAGAGGAATCAAAAACAAAAACATGAAGGAATCTCAGTCAGAGGAAGACTGTCTTGGTACGAGCCGTAGAATCCATCGAATAGACTTCCACCAGGACAATCTAAACAGAGGAATCAAAAACAAAAAGGACAGTGCACTTACAACATTACCGGCTGGTTTGTTGTGGCCGAGCGGTTTAGTGCATCGGAATAAAATTCTGGTGGCTAAGTCCAGTGGTCTATTGTTTTTTCTCAACACACTTTGTAAGATTTACTTTACTTTTAAAATTTTGTTAAAGTCAAAACCTCCTCCTAAAAGTTCAGCAAAGGGAGGAAAACACAAAATCAAGAAAATATATTTTTGTCAATTGTAAAATTATTTTTGATCCAGTTCATAGCTTACCCTGTGCTTTGCCCGGGCTGTTGGCCTGTAACTTATAAATTACCTGCTTTTGATGGTCTACATTCGGGAGGATAAAGGGCGCTTGAATCCTTTAATTTATATTTTAAACTTCCAACTTATTGGGTGTAAATTATATATATTTGTTTTTATTTAAATGTTAATCTCGCATTTTGATTTGTGTAGTTGGCTGAATTGTGTAATTTCGTCCACTTGCCCAGTATTGTCTATTTTTGGTAACTAATTATTTATTATATTTTAAGGCACTTCTGCCAAAATGTTGTCATTGTTAGTACTTTATACTTGATGTATTTTTATTTAATGTGAGGGCCACAACGGATCAGCTCTGCTGGATGGGTCACCCTCATGGTTTTAAAAGTAATAAATAAATACCTGTGACCGAATGGAGATCTCCTTGAAATTGAGCCCCTGTCTTCTAATGTACAGAACATTCATTGTTTAAACAATTGGGAATTCTGTGCATCGTTATCAAAACAAGGAAGCAATTTACAATGTTACAATGTTATTTTAAAGGAGTCATTGTACGTATGTATTTTGACATTTTCACCAACTTCCTTAGCCATCATGGCGCATATAGAATATTTCTGAAAAGACTTGGCGTGTCGTGGCCGAGTGGTAAAGCGCACCGACTCAAGCTCTGGTGTTTCTGATCAGCAGAGTGTGGGTTCGAGTCCTGGTCTTCACATTTGTATCCTTAAGCAAGACACTTTAGCCCGGTTCATACTTCCTGCGAATGCAAATGCGAAGCAAAATTGACGTGAATTTGACGTCACAACTCTGTTTTCGCTGCGACTATTTGCAAAAGTTGAGCACGGCTCAACACTTGCGAATTATTCGTTGCGAATTTGTGACGTCAATATTCGCTTTGCATTCGCATTCGCAGGAAGTATGAACCGGGCTTTAGGCTACAGTAACAATTATTACTTCGTCCTTCAGATGGGACGTACAGTAAAGCTGTTAGTCGTGGGTTCTGTGTGTTGTGTGAAGCACTTCAAAGAACGCCAGGAGTGTCAATTATGACAGACAGTGGTGCATTTTTATTACCTTACCTGTGTACTAGAGAGACACAAACATGTTTTGCCAATCTTAAACATTAAAGATGCTAGGTCCGATTATTGGCTGATTTTGAATTCATTTTTAGATACAAATTTTAAATAGATATTTCTATAGATTCAAGAAAGCTACAAGCTTTTATAAAAGGTACTGCACGAGAAAAATCCACCAAAGATAAGTGGTACATTGTAGTTAATAAAATGAATTGTTGTCGGGATCTCGGCATCACCTCCATCAGCAATGTACGTGTACAAACAATGTTGCATGTTACTTGTATTTTGTGCATTGTCCATGGCATACATGTATGCGAAAGTAACCGCATGTTTTTTGTTGAAGCGACATCATCTATCAAAATTCGGTCAGAGAAAAAAATTATTACTTTTTTTATATTATTATTTCAGCAAAAATTGGGCCATGCAACTTTTAATGTCATAAAGGGAGAATTGCGCAAAAAGAGTTGCAAAGAACCACCTGTAGCAACCAATGTGCGAGTAAACGAGAAGAAATTGACGGACCTTACAAAGAAAAAGGTATTCCCTTTAAAGTTGTTGAGCACAAAACAACATCAAAACATTTCTCTAGCTTTTTAATTTCCCTGATGGTACAAACAATGTCACATGTGTGTATCCTTTGGCATGAATAATGTAAATTTATATAAAAGCAGGTGGTTGGAATATTTTCATAATGTTGCTGTTTCCGCCTCCCGCCCAACCACCCTCCTCCCCCCACAACCCGATGTAAATTAGATTCCGATGACAGTCCCACGACCTGGAGCTAAAATGCTAAGATTGATCAACGCCCCGCACTGCTTATAAACTGTCATAAATATAAAGGTCACTTCCTGATCATAACGATGGAACAGTTCATTCAATCAAGATGAAATTGGCTCCTTATTACGAGACGGAGGAGACGAAGGACGGAGGAGGATGGAGAGAGGGAGACTGATGAGGGAGAAGAGGACGAAGCCGTGAAGAGGAATGAGGCGGGGGGTATCGATTGCCGTTTTAAGTTCTTGAGGGTTGACATGGTTTGAAGAGATTATATTTACACATTTACAAAGTGTGGTTTTTCTTTCAAATATTGAACTTTGATTAGTCAACAATTTTGCCTTTAAGAATAATAATAATAATAGTGGCTTCTTATATAGCGCACATATCCGTCACTCAGTGACGCTCAAGGCGCTTTTAACGTTCATTATTTTCCTGCAAGGTATTGTGGAGCTACGTTTTTGAAATATGAGACCAAGTCCTTTACATAGCACCATGTAATGGTTTACAAGGTGCTGTGGCGCAATATGCTGCCGATCAAACCAGGAACACCGGGGCGAACCCCTTCTCTTTTCGATAAGTGCACTGGGGTCTTTTACGTGCATTACACACACACGGGACCTACGGCTTAACGTCCCATCCGAAGGACGAAGCCTTTCCCACAAGTCCCCCGGAATTTTATCACAGCCCTAACTCCTCGTCCTAGAACAGTTTCTGGTCGAAGCCGGTGGTAATTTAGGCAGATCTGACTTTTCATAAGGAACAAAAGACAATTGCCTCCATGCCCCTGGTAATTATTTTGGTGTCCATAGAAATATGCTACTAGATTGATAGCTTCCCTAGCATATGTTTGACGCCATTTAAACTCTAAACAATCCCAAATCATTAGAAATCCTATTCTGGAAGTTGCCTGACTTTGTAGGGTGTAGTACTTTACGATATGGTACTGCAGGGAAAAAAAAAGAATGCATGAAATAATTGGTCCAGGCATACCTATTACCAGGCTTATCAACATCCAAGATTGGAGTACCGAGTTACCAGAGAGTGGGGTATTTTGGAGGATTTACGAGGGTCTGGAGCCAAACTCGCTAGAAGGGTTAAATTTAACGAGGAAAAACTGCCAAGCCTTGTCAAGATGTAATGTCCTTTAAAGCTAATGTAAATGACATTGACAACATTAACTACAATGTACAAGGAGGCCAAGGCCTCCGTTGCTGGTGGTCTTGGCCTTGGTGCCCCTTCAAAAGTTCCCCACAGACTTTAAGATTTTCCAATTGAAGTGTCCTTTGCAAAATGAAAATGGCCATGCACCCTCAAAGATAAAATTCTAGGCCTGTTACTTTGGGGAAAGTGTACTCTCCGCTGAATATTTCAAAAAAGATGTGTACAGGGTTCTCCCCATTCTGGACCCAAATTTTGGAAGTTTGGCCGAAGCACGCTGAATTGAAACAAGGTCTTCGGAATATTTTCTACTTGGTGTTTATCTTGGTTTTAAAAGCCCTACTGTGCAATCTGGAGCATTGGTTTTCTCTTGATTTTTTAAAAATATTATATATATTTTTTAATTATATTTTGTGTGCGTATCGGCCAAATTTTGTTGCGTATCGGCACGCAAATTGCACCTAAAGCCCCCATTCGCTAGCTTGTGCATGGGGAGAACCTTGGACCACCTACATTGTACAGTACACCTGTGTAGAAGACTACATTTATCTTGCAAGTCCCCAGCTGTATATGGTCATCAGACTACTGACAAGGAATAAGATTGTATGGAAATGAAAAATCCTGAAATTTGATAACAATTTCCTCTGGTTGTGGAAATGAAGCTCCCTGAATTGTTACATGTTAGAGGTTTTCAGACTCTCTACATCAATCAAATCTGTGATGGAAAATTTGCCTCTTTCAAGAAAATCTGAAGGCGCAGGGAGATCAGTTAAAAATCCTGTTGAATCACATGCTTGTGTTTTAAAAACCAACCCCAGCCACCTAACAACAACAAAAACTGCAAGTTTTGTATGATTCTGTGTAAGACTGAAGACTGCACTAATAAACTGATTAAGCCTATGGGATCAGGTGTATACCACCGTAATCAGAGTCCAACAGTTTGGGTAATGAGTAACCACAAGGTGTTGGATTTTGTTAGAGTGAGGGAGGATCCAAGTAAATCACTCAAGGGAGGAGATAGAGTTTTCAGGAAGATCAATTATTGGGATCCTTGAAAAATCTTGTAACTTGAAAACATCCTTGTGGAATATATTGGATAAAGGATTTAATTAGGGCATCAGGTGTGTAAGGAACTCGGGGTTGTTAATCAGTTGTAAAGCTCATTGTGAGAGTGGGGGGGGGGGGGAGAGGAGGACTCAAACTACATTTACGTAAATCATCTGTTTAATTAAAGATCTGCTACATCTTGCAATGGGCCCAATTTCATGGCACTGCTTACTGTGGAATTCTATTACAGCTTATAGAGTCATGTGCTTTACAGGGCACAGTAAGCGCAGAATTCTGTGGTAAGCAGAGCTAGGAAATTGGGCACTGAATCAAATTTCATAGAGCTGCTTAAGTACAAAAAGTAGCTAAGGACAACAAAATGATGCTTACCAGAGTAAGGTTGTCAGCCAAAATACTGTGTAACATGTACCGTTTGAGACTGTATCCTGCTTACTTCTGCATAACAGAACATTTTGAGCAGTATTTTCTGCTTAAGCAGCTCTATGAAATTGGGCCCTGGTCAGTGAAGATGTGGTCAATGTAGGGGTGTAATTATGTAAAAATTTGAAACCCCTGAAATATGGTTAGCGGTCTCCTCTTGGGCTAGAGATGAATGCCTCCAAAATAAATACAGGGAATTATGTTTTTAGAGGTGTACAGACTCTTTATACATCACCACTACCATGACTACAGAAATCGACAGTCAAGTGAGGTTTGAGGTGACACCGTGTGCAAATCTCTTGTGATTAGTGGTTGTTCTGAGAAGACCCAGTGGTTTGACAATTCAATGTTTTGATCACTATGCTCTGATTGTCTTTAGGAGAATGACTGGACTCTGTTGCTGCATGAAATCTACATGTTTGGTCTCAGGTGCTATGTTTGTAATACATATTCACCACTTTTGAGAAAAGTCTTAGGGTTTAAAAATCCTGACAAATAAGAGGCTGTTAATGAGTCTCTGCTGGCAACCTGATTTCTAGTTAGCAAATGTTTCCAAGTGAGAAAATTTATCTATATGTGCATCACGGCTTTACCAGCACAATGAAAACCTCACTGAAAAAGTTAAGGAAAAACCCCTAATAGTTACAGGGCTCAAATTTCAAGAGACAGATCTTGTAGCTTGGGATTTTCAATACTGAACTTACCCTTGTTACAGCCATACTGCACTGCCTAGACACTTCCGACCTCAAATCAGCAACTGTGGCATTGATGTCCATCACGACGCCAACCCTGACCACTCGTGGCTCTCGGTCCATGTAGACGACAGCGACAGCCATGACCCGCGTCATGCGCTGTGGGATGGGCAAGGACACACACAGGAAGGGGTCAAAGGTATTGCTCTGTCGGCCACAGTGGGGGCAGGTCAGCGACGACCGGAACTGGGCCTGGAACAGGTCATGGATGAAGCTGTTGTTTCGACGCATGTGATTTGCCAACATCTCGGCCGCCAACAGTTCGTCGTTCTTGTTGTGACGATTCTGTGAATGGAAAACAATACTAGAAATTCAAGAACAGTTTTGTTTTCGATATCCCAAACCATCACGGGCTATTAGAGGAATGAGGTTGAAAGAGGGTTCCAGAGTTATAAGACCTCAAAGGCATGGTGAGATAACTTTAGCAGATCTACAAATAAAATTATTATTGAAACTTCAAGTCCCTTGTGTAATTTATTAGGATCCTTCCTCACTCTGACATAATCCAACAGCATAATGGTAACTCAACACCCAAACTGTTGGACTCTGATTATGGTGGTATGCCTGATCCCATGTAAAGCATAATCAGTTTACTAGTGCAGTCCTCAGTCCAGCACCATTCAGTAACTCAACACCCAAACTGTTGGACTCTGATTATGGTGGTATGCCTGATCCCATGTAAAGCATAATCAGTTTACTAGTGCAGTCCTCAGTCCAGCACCATTCAGTAACTCAACACCCAAACTGTTGGACTCTGATTATGGTGGTATGCCTGATCCCAAAGTATAATCAGTTTACTAGTGCAGTCCTCAGTCCAGCACCATTCAGTAATTCAACACCCAAACTGTTGGACTCTGATTATGGTGGTATGCCTGATCCCATGTAAAGCATAATCAGTTTACTAGTGCAGTCCTCAGTCCAGCACCATTCAGTAACTCAACACCCAAACTGTTGGACTCTGATTATGGTGGTATGCCTGATCCCATGTAAAGCATAATCAGTTTACTAGTGCAGTCCTCAGTCCAGCACCATTCAGTAATTCAACACCTAAACTGTTGGACTCTGATTATGGTGGTATGCCTGATCCCATGTAAAGCATGATCAGTTTACCAGTGCAGTCCTCAGTCCAGCACCATTCAGTAACTCAACACCCAAACTGTTGGACTCTGATTATGGTGGTATGCCTGATCCCATGTAAAGCATAATCAGTTGACTAGTGCAGTCCTCAGTCCAGCACCATTCAGTAACTCAACACCCAAACTGTTGGACTCTGATTATGGTGGTATGCCTGATCCCATGTAAAGCACAATCAGTCTACTAGTTTGGTCCTTAGTCCAATAAAATCAAACAAAAGATGCAGTTTGATTTTGATGGGTTGGGGATGGTTAGGGTAGTAATAAGGGAATAAAAGAGTAGTGACACGGTCTTAATCGGCCATTTAAAACCTGCAGGGTCGTGGTCGTGCGATTAAGGACAGAGCTGAATGCGAGGTCCTTTATCACACGGCCACGACCCTCCAAGGTTTTAAACGGCCGTTTCAGACCGTGTCACTACTCTTTATTCCCATTCATTAATGCCCTTTTTGTTTAAAAGCGTTACAATGTCAGAAAATCTGTCAAACTTTTCTGTAAAGCTATCAATTCCTGTTACATGTATGTCCTCCGTTTTGTGGCTCTGTTTTGCAAAGGGTCAAATTGCATGCGAGGCTTTACGGTTATGCGTACGCGTGCGTACTGGTCAATAGATTTTAGATTGAGTACATGTACCTGTATACGTCTCGTTTGCGTTACGTGTAAATTAAAATATGTTTAAACACTTCTCACTGTGTTTATATCACACGTTTAAACATGGCCACGTGATCTCCTCTCGACCAATCAGAATGGATAAATTGTCCCGAGTATTTATGAATAGTTATTATGTACTTATAAACAAGGATCTTATAAAGTGCACTTATCCTATGAAAGAGATCAAGGCACTTTGTAGCGTGTCATTGCCGCGCGGTCTCGGGCACCAGACTCAAGTTCTGGTGGTTTTATGTCATCAGGGCATGGGTTCAAGTCCCGGTCATGACACTTGAGTCCTTGAGCAAGATGCGTTACAATAATTGCTTCTCTTCACCAAGGGGTATTAGGCCTAATGGGTACCTGTAAGGGTAGAGGTTGATATTGTGTGTTTGGAATAGCCTTTGAAGTGCCACTCTGGGCTGTATACTCTTCAGGCAGATGAGAAAGATTGCAGGAATGTTATTAGCACAATGACCAGGGCACTAGTTATGTAGAGAGCAGTGATACAACGTTGTTGTAAAATGCGCTACATATTAAAAATTTGTTATTATCATTAAGAAAATGAAGGAGTGGCAACTAGGTTTTAAACGGCCATTTAATTTAAGACAGTGCCACAACTCTTTTATTCCCATTCATAAATACACTCTTGGGGGAAAGCATAAAAATAAAGACAAAACTGTAACATTGAACAAGTCTTTTTGTAAATAAATTAATTCTTGTCCAGAGGCCACTTCGCCAAGGATCAAGTTACATGCAACGCTCAACGGTTGTGCGTACCCAGGCGTACTTATAGATTTTACATTATTCGTATACTGATTGCGCTACGCATTATTAAAGGAAGGTCTCTTCATTCAACCGTTAGTGAAATTTGGAAATGAATTTCACCATTTGTTTATGGTTAAACGGTTAACCAGTTAAATGTGTCAATGTACATCTAGTTGTACTTGTTTGAATGACAAACAGTAATGAACAAGCACAAAATGTCTTATTCCTTTATGTTTTCCACTGAATTGTTTAATACTATAAATAAAAAAAATTGAAACTTTGCTCACTGCTTGCGGATGAACTGCAACAAAGTATTTCCTTCTATGGGTGAAGCACCTTTATTTTCAAGTTTCAATCCAGAAAACATCTTTGAGACCTTCAGGGGGTTGGGGGAAAAATTGACCCTGATTTTCTGTAGAGATTAAATGTTAATTCCATACAGAACCTCCGTCCTCGTCTTGGTCGTCATGGAAATACTGATTGTTTTTTTCGCCAAGGGAGTGTGGGACTAGGTCATCATGGAAGCAGAACGGCAAATGGGGGGGGGGGGGAGATTGAGCTGATTTCCTGGAGGAGAAAAGTGCAAGATTCAGCGGGTGTTTGTCGTTGATGTTTACAAGTGTGGCTTGATAGAAGGTGGCCGACAAAACCCAGGAGGAACGATGGTGCTTTAGGTGTTGTTGAAATTGTTTTTCAGGGGACTGTTGTTGTTGTTGTTGTTGTTGTAGTTGTTGTTGTTGTTGTTTTCATTGATGTCATGGTTTTATCCTTTTGTACAGGTCTTGGTATGGTATTGACATTTTGCTGTGACGCTAATTAATGACGTCAAAGATGTTGTCGTTATTGTAAGTATTCACATTCAAATGAGAACATCTGAGCAAAAACACAGCCAAAAAGACTTAAAGGGATTGTATACACTTGGTAATTTGAACCCACTGTTTGTTTCAATCCTACATAGTTGTAGACATACCATAAAACTACATGTAACCTGTGCACATTTCATTTCAAAAGGTGGTTGCGTTTTTGAGATATTGCCCAAAATCTGGAGCGGTTATATGTCCACGCAGGAAGAATAACCTGCAATCTGAGAAACGTTACTGTAGTAACGCTTCTCAGATTAAACTTTTGAGGAATAAAAAGTGATATCTTTTTCCATAACCGCAGTACTTGGAAGTGAAAAGTTTCTCAAAATGCATAATACTATCCAAAGCTGCTGTACTTCTTACCAAGTAAAGTTTTTATTGCCATTAATTTTCAGATTCATTACCAAACGTATACAGACCCTTTAATTATAAAAACTTTATATCAAGAAAAATAAGGGACGTAGGTTGTCGTTGTACGTACATGTAGCTTGAGCGCAACATTGGTTATTATAAAGACAAGTATCCACACTTTATGCATGAAATAGCAAACCTGTGAAAGTTTAACTCAATTGGTCATCAGAGTCATGAGAAAAGAGTGGGGGAAAAAATCTTATGTTTTCACTGTAAACATTGAGCTTGGGATTTGTGAGATCAAAACTAATTGTTTTACTCATTTCTCAAAATTTATAGCATTTCAGGCAAAAATACTTCAAGGGAAGTTTTCCAACATTACCAAGAGAAACAATTATGGTTAAGTGCCTTGCTCAAGGACACAAGAGTCTTGACCAGGATTCGAACCCACACTCCGATGATTCAACCGATGCAGTAGACAGCTCGGCCATGACACACCACTGTGCTATGCCGTTTTTGAATTGGTGGCTATGGATGTTACTATGGGTGTTCCTATGGGTGTTGCTATGGCAATCCTATACTTTAATGCATGTTCATGTGATGATCAAACCATAGCCACGTGGCGTTTCGTGGCTGAGCAGATAAGAACACCGGACTCAAGCTGTTGGTGTTTCAGATCAGCAGAGTGTGGGTTCGAGTCCCGGTCATGACACTTGTGTCCTTAAGCAAGACACTTAACCATTATCGCTGCGTCCTTCAGGTGGCACATAAAGCTGTGTGTTGTGTAATGCACATAAAAGAACCCTGTGTTCCTGGTCTGATCGACAGCATAATTGCGCCACAGCACCTTGTAAACCATTACATGGTGCTACAGTACATGTAAAGGAATAGGTCTCAAATACGTACATGTACTTCAAAAACGTAGCTCCGCATACCTTTCAGGAAAAAAATACTGAGTGCTTTGATACGCCCATCGGGTGTGATAAACCACTACATATAAGAACTCAGTATTAATATTCCGCTAATTCAGACATGGCCTTAGTGCACTATGTTGCTGTCTAATGTATTTCAATGTAGCCACACGTATGCTTCTGAAAGCATGGCACTGTTAATTTTGTCTCAGCATTTCTCTGTACATGTATGCATCATTAGGTAGTTTGATGAAATCCCAACAAAATCAAATGAGCTTTTGATTTAGTATCCAATGTCATCATAAGGAAATTACGTCTGGTCTTCATAAAATGAAAATCTATCGAGCAAAACGAAAATAGGTTTACGTGTTTCCATTCATACTGCATGTACGGCCAAGTAACAAAAGTAACGAGTTTCTCATCCGGACATTTTTTTTAAAAGGAGGAGGCAGGGCTTTACTATTTACTATTTTTCAATTTGTTGCTATTTTTTTTCCCAAAATGGCTACAGTATGTATATTCACAGATATTGTGCTATTTGAGTATACTGATGCAATGTTATGACAAAACAAATAATTTGTATCATTTTAGTCCCCTTGCTAAGCAAGTTTCAAAATTCAGAAACGGCTGTTGTATTGCAAAGGTGAAAAAAGAGTCTAGTCAAATTCTTAGGAAAAAACCCCCAAGAAACTTCTTTTTTTCTTCTTTTTTTTCTGAATAGTAAATAGTAAAAAAAAAAGGAGGCGGCGGCCAAAAAGGACGCGGGCGGGGGACGAGAAACTCGTTACTTTTGTTACTTGCCCAAAAATTAAAAAAATATTTTAAAGTTAGTTCCTTCCTGATACAATACCTTACAATTGTAAATTGTTTGCAGCAACCGCGCTGCTAATGACAAGATTCAAACTAGCCTTTTCCCATCGGGCCTACCTACTCGGTGGTCTAGTGGTTAAGATTTCTGCTCTAAGAAGACGGGGGTCGAGGGTTCGAATCCCACCTGATTAGTATGCCTTTGGATTTTTTCCGCATGACTTGGGAAATTACTGAGTATACAGTACTTATCACTCATCGGTGGACAGTACAACCAAAATATTATAATGTAATGAACAATATGCCATCATGGTCACCTACAAAATATCTTCAAAGAATATTTAAAAAACTGTGATGGAAAATATTTTCTGTTTATTATCAAGTAAGGTTTGCGGTGACACCATAATGTGCACAATTCTCTTTTGAAAAATGTGGTTCTAAGAAGAACCGGTGAAGAACCACCAGTTCTTCTCAGAACCACCGGTTCTTCTCAGAACCACCGGTTCTTCTCAGAACCACCGGTTCTTCTCAGAACCACCTAGTACCGGTAGGTGTGCAGCTTTACCGTTCTTAAAGGCATCGTACACATTTGGTAATTGTCAAAGACCAGTGTTCTCATTTGGTGTATCCCAACATATGCATAAAATAACAAGCCTGTGAAAATTTTGGCTCAATTGGTCGTCGAAGTTGCAAGAAAATGATGAAAGAAAAAACACCCTTGTTGTACAAATTTGTGTGCTTTCAGATTATAGGAATAAAAACTTCTTGCAAGAAGTTTTTATTATTTTAATGAGAAATTACCTCTTTCTCAAAAACTACGTTACTTCAGAGGGAGTCGTTTCTCACAATGTTTTATACTATCAAAAGCTCTCTGGTGCTCGTTACCAAGTCAGTTTTTATGCTAATATATATTTTGAGTAATTACCAAACGTGTACAGTGCCTTTTATAAACGTCTAAGATGTAGAATGAAAACAACTAAAATCTGTGCAGCAAAAAAACCGAACCACTTTAAAGTGAGAAGTGCGTTACCAACACAAATCAAACATTAACAAAATAGTTAGGCCTAATGGCCTGACGTTTCGAGTCTTTCTCGAAGACTCAAACATCACAACAAGCAAGTTTTCAACACCTTACATATTGTTGCCTTACAACATGTACAAATTGTACACCTAGAAAATATCTGCTCTTTCATATCGAAATATGAAAATCTGTTAAGGAAAAAATTATTATGTACTGGAGCACAGCGTTACCATTCAAAATCCAGATTTATGGGGAAACGGGAATGCCAGCACGCGGGAGATACTTAATTGGAGAGGCTGGATGGTTAATGGTTTTGAGCTTGATGATTGGTGGGTAATTACCATAGCGATAGGCAGGTGTTGAAAAGACTGTCCTGATTGGGTTTCGGGTGGGAATGCAGATGTGGCTTGCTTAATAATACATTATGGGATATTGAGGACGAGTCCAAGGGCTATCGAATTATATGTATAGCTTTCTCTTTAGCTATACATGTGGATAAAACTTGGATAAGGTATGTAACATTACGCTGTGTTGTACATACGTACAGTATGCATACTAGCGTACATACGTGTACACATTTGTAGGGTTACTTATGTTAAAAAACATAGGGTTTTGGTGCCCAATTTCATATCATAGAGCTGCTTAAAGCACAGAGAGTGACTAAGCACAAAACAATTTTGCTTACCAGAATATGATTACCAGCCTAAATATTACCCACTTTTTTCTATACAGCATTAATTACCTTGCTTGTGTGTTAATCATTCAGTCAATTGTATAATTTAACAGGTTATTTATTTGAGTTCTTGTAAAGCGCTAGAGATAACTTTATATTAGGCGCTATATAAATCAAATATATTATTATTATATTATTATTATACATGTATCATGTTACACCATCTGTGATCGGTTTACTGCTTGGTCTTGCTTAGCAGAAATTTGTTAAAAGCAAACTTTTCTGCTCAAGGAGCTTTAAGAAATTGTGCCCAGATTTTAAGCCTGCAAAAATTGACGGACAGTGACAGTCATTTTGTGTAAAATAACAATAATTATGGAAAGCGGTTTGGCTGAAGAAACATGTTTCGTGGTAGGCATTTTCCAGTACATGATGTCAAGGAAGTTAAAGACTTTAGTATGAGACAGTGAATGAAAACAACTTCCAACAATTAGTAATACTTAGTTAAAACACACAAGTGAGATATTGTCAGGACCAACAATAACTCATGTACTGTAAACAAGTTGCAAGTTACATGTACAAATACTTGTGTGTGGCATGATACACAAAATTTCATTGTCGGTTTTGAAACTATCAAGTAATAAACCACAAGGGAAAATGACAGCGTAAATTTTAAATAATTTGTGGTTGAACAAAGAAAAAATTACAAAAGCGGGATTTGAACCTAGGACCTCCTTATTAATGTGACGGCGCTCCACCAACTGAGCTACCTAGCCCTAATGTTGGCAGTCTCCCTATTTTGTCAATATCTTTGTCCGAGGGTGCCAGTCAGAAGCCATTCAATCTGTAACTGCCGTGTAGCCAGGGATCACACACCCAAGTTTACGACACAACCTGGGAAGCGGCAGCAGAGGGATCCCCTGAAGGGGATGCGACTTTTTATTTCAAGTATATCAAGTCATAAACTATCAACTTTTGGAGAAACAAATCTAAATTTTGTGGTCTTTCGGCAAAAAAAAAATCAGGCATGAAAAATGGAGTGTAATACTATTGTCAATTTAAAATGTTGGCATCTACTCTTTCTCGTTTTAGTTTGAAAAGAGTATAAGGAAATAAATGTACTGTAGAAAACATGAAAAGTAAACATGTAAAATTGGGCGTCAAAAATTGAAAACAAAGTATCCATGCAAAGCCGGATACACTTCTGGCTAACTGACCTTGATTGGCTGCTATTTAAACTACACAAATTGTTATTTTCTACACGTCAGTCAAAGTTTTGGAAACGTGCATTGTTATTGTTGTAATATAGCGTACACCGACAAAAAAGATGTATGAGAAATGTCAAGGTAAACACATGACTAACTGAGTCAGTACATCCTTGGATGCAAATTAAGGTCAATAATAATATGACAACTCATCACCGTACAATAGATGTCAACAGACTGTGCAAGTCTCACACATATTTGAACTTCCGGGACCATTGTGGTCCCAATCATAGTGGAGTTTTACGTGGGCGGGATTTTGTTTCGTCAATTATTTGAGGTTAACGTAGTTTATGGCTATGAAAATTATATGTTGTTGGGAATGTAATACTAAGTGATTAACAATACGAAAGTCAAATCAGTTCAACAAAATAAGGAAGAAAACCTGAGAAAAAGACTTGAATTCCGTTTCTGGTTACTGGTAAACAATAAGAATTTTGCCCAACAGACGGTCATGTTGTCATTAAACATAGACGCACACATTCGGGTGTGATTGGCAAATGGGGTTTCTAACAATAAGCATCGTTATTAAAAAATGTTAATTTGAACAAATTATTTGTCTTATACAAAAATTTAAATTTTATTTATAACAACTTGCTATGGGTATTTTTATTTTCAAGAAATTTGTATAAATATAATTTTAAAAGAAGATTTGATTTCATAGAAAAATATCGTCTTCGCCCAAATTTTGTTTTTTGTTTTCAATACGTCCGCGACTTGCACAGTCTATTTCAGCTCATCTGGCTGACTTAGGAACAGTAATATTACCCCATTCACAATGATGTGTACATCATAATTCAGGACCTCCTAATTCTGTAGACATTTACAGGCATGAGAATGGGCGATGATGAAAAAACAGGAAATCTATTTCGTACGAAAAAAATCTGAAAAATCGAACGCCAAAAATGCATGTCCGTGGGTGATAGCGGTTTAGATAGCGATTAGGTTTTCGTGACTACACAGTAACTGGAGCGTCTTGGAACCAAGACTAATGGAAGCCGGGCGGCGATTGTTAACTTGCTGTTTTTTCACGAACAGTGTGTCGATCTGCGATATACATGTACGATTACAAAGGTAAACTCACAATTTATGATTAGAGAAGAAGGATTAGTGCAATCCAAATGTATACACCCTACAACTCAACCCCCAAATTTTATATCAAATTCACACTGAACTCAAAGACCACAAATTTGAAAGGGAAAAAACAGGAATTCCTGTTTAAACAGGAAGATTCTCATGCCTGCATTTATACAGGCCCAGGGCTAGAAATATCCACTGAGCCACCGACCTACATAGTATAATAATGGATCATTCAGAATTATCAATATTTTTTAATTTTCATTTTGTCCCCCCCCCATTTTTTCATTCACCAACCGACCCTTACTTTTTATTCCCCAAAAATATTGTCCTTTAAAAAAAAAATCAAATTTCAATTTTCAATTATTTATGACATTATACTGCCCCAGTCGATCCTTTTTTATTATATTGGAGGATTGTAGGTCATCCAGCATTCATTAAAGGCAGGGTCATCTTTTGGTTGTTTTTCATCGTAATGCTGATTTATAGGCAAAATTATCAAGTAAGATACAATGAAAGTTACCTGTGAAAGATTCAAGTGAAAACAGAGCCTACGTGTAAGAAAACAGCCGAAAACTGTCAAGGTATTTCGCAAGAACGTCAAATCCATCTACTTTGTGTTTATATTGGTTTTAAAAGCCCTACTGTGCAATCTGGAGCATTCTATACGATTTTCTCATGATGTTTTTTGTGAAATTGTATAAAAACTAATTATTTTTATCTATTTTCTTTGTTGCATATCGGCCAAAATTTGCGCGTATCGGCACGAAAATCGTGCGTATCAGCCCGATACGTTACCTTGTGCATGGGGAGCATCATGCAATAGTAGGAGTATTAACACTTCACTTAACAGTGTGAAAAGTGCTACTCATTGTACATGTAGGAATTGTGGTGTACATTTTGGGGAAAAAACCCAACAACAACAACAAGTTTTTCCCTTGCTCCTGTGTGATTTTATTTGAATTCATGAGGCATGGGTGCATGGTAAATAAAACTTAATTTTAATTCCTTTCAGCCCCATGTTAATGTACACACATGACCTTGTCACTCTACAAAGACAGAGCATTTAAAGGCACTGCAACACGTTTGGTAATTACTCAAAATATATATTGGCATAAAAACTGACTTGGTAACAAGCAACAGAGAGCTGTTGATAGTATTTTTGTGAGAAACGACTCCCTCTGAAGTAACGTAGTTTTTGGGAAAGAGGTAATTTCTCACAAAATAATAAAAGACTTCTTGCAAGAAGCCTTTTGTTCCTATCTGAAAGCACACAAATTTGTACAACAAGGGTGTTTTTTCTTTCATCATTTTCTTGCAACTTCGATGACCAATTGAGCCCAAATTTTCACAGGCTTGTTATTTTATGCATATGTTGGGATACACCAAGTGAGAACACTGGTCTTTGACAATTACCAAACGTGTTCAGTGCCTTTAAGCAGAACACTTTTAATTCTTTACTCTCAAAGAAAGAAAGCTCAAATGCATTAAAAGTTGTTGAATAGTAGACGGATGTACATGTACCTCACCAGGGACACATACCTAGTCACCAGGAACCACAAAGCTAACTTACTATGTTAGGCCTTTAGTTTCCAGGAATTTTTGCCGTCATCATAAACAAACAGTCATCCACGTTTCAAAGTCTCTATTGTTCTCTGACAAAACATTTCAAGGCTGGACGTGTTTATGAGTTTGGTGTACTTGGTGGGGCGCAGACGACCTCAAAAATAGTAAATGGCAGTTAACGGGTGTCCCTCATGGGCTTATTTATTTATGTTTAAAATTAATTTAAATATGTAATTAATATTTTAACTGGTGGCCCATTGAGTGGCAACCACTGGTCCCAATATACATTATGATTACAAATAATGAATGTTATGAGTGAAATGGTGAGAATATTTTCATGAGTTGAAAGATGGAATGTTCCAATCAACAAGGCGAGTCGGAGTAGAATGGAACATTCTATCTTTCAAGGAATGAACAATTTTTCTTTGTTCGACCTAAAATTATTTTAAATTTACAGAACTTTTAGGTATGGATTTGAAAAGTTAAGCACTCCTTAGTAAGTCTTCACAAGATATAAGTGTTGGGAAAAACACTTCAAACACTAGAATGCATGACTTGCTTGGCTGTGGGGTTGCTGGCCCAAAAGCTAAAATTACTGGACACTGGTCAATGGCTCAGTGGTTATTTCAAGTCCGTTTTGAAAATTACAAATTGAAAATTACAAATTAACCAGATTCATTCTGAAAGACTCACTGATTATAAAGTTCATACCACTATTTGGAAATATTCAGACTGTCTGAAACCATGGAGGTAGAATTGAACACTGTCAAGAAAATAGCATTTGAAACCCCACAAAACACTGTTGCTTATTCTGATTGCCGAGATCGAAATAACCCTTAGTAAAATATGAACGTCCTGAAATGTGTACAAGATCACTGAACAAACAAACAGTTTTTTTCATTATCCTACAGGGCTCGAATTTGGGAGAAAAATCTACAAGACTGCAGGGTTTGTAGCTCAAAATGTTTACTGCATCAGACATTTTTGTACGAGACCAAAATCAAAATGACAAAATACCCTTCCCGAGTCCTGACAACATGCATTTAACTGGATATTTGAACAAAAAAGCACTTAGACATGTAAGAGAAGATTGATCTCCAGGCCTGGAATTTCATCTTTGAGAGGGCAAGGCCATTTTCATTTTGCAAAGGGCACTTCCATTGGAAAATCTCAAAGTCTATGGGACACTTTTGAAGGGGTACCAAGGCCAAGACCAGGGCAACAGAGGCCATGGCCTCCATGGCCTCCGTGTAATTCCAGGCCTGGATCTCATTTATCTCTTTGGGTATCAAGTATTCTTCATTACTAAACAGAATTGAAAGGTATTCCAGACTCAAGGTCAACATTTGAACATAATTTGTTTCTGTTCAAAATATTACACAGTGAGGTATTGACTCAGTTAGTCAATTGTAAAACACCCGACTGCCGGACTTGTCTGGTCATAAGTTTACTGGCCTGACACTAAAACCACGGGTCTGCAGTCCAGAGTAAAATTTGAGCCCTGTCCTCACTAAAGTATGATCCCCTGAATTTGATGAAATTTGGTTGTCTGGTGGGTGAGTTTTGGTTTTGTTTTGGTTTTTTTGACAACTTGAGGAGGGAAATTTAAATTGACTCTTAAAAAAAAAAGTACTTTACCTTTAATATGGGTAAGAGTATCGTAAAATATAATTGGAAATACATGTACAATGTATAAAGATGCTGAGCCCTACAGGCACATCTATCTAACGCACACTAAATTTGTCCATTTCACTTCTCCATGAAGCCGCCAACCCCCCCCCCCCTACACCCCCGTCCTCCCCCCCTCAACCTGAATCACGATATTAAGTTCATCAATGCCTGCCAGCATGGAACAAAGCCAGTTGAGGGTAATGAAACAACATGTATGTCGCTTCGGCGTTATCATTTCATTCAGGCCAAGATCGATGGGGCACGGGAATTACCGCACGCTGTGAGACAAGAACGCCGTGTGTTATATCAGCAGTAAAATGTGCAAAGGAGGGTTGGTTACAATGGCTAGAGACAGGGAGAGGGAGGAAGTGAGTGGAGTGCAATTAAAATTCAATATGTAGCCGAGGGTTATTATGTTGTTTATTGTAAAATGCGCATACTCTGTCAACACGATGAATGTCACCACATCGTTCAGGAAAGCAAATTTCCTATGTATTTTTTTTGTTTTTACTCTGATCAAATTTGTTTTTTTTTGTTTTTTTTCAACTGGCTATTTTTTAGGCCTGGATATTTTAGATTGAAGGGGTAAGGACATTGTGCTTTTGCAAAGGGCACAAGTTACCATTTTAATTACATGTAAGTCAATGAGAATATTTTAAGAAGGCATCAAGACAAAGAGCAGGGGGTACTGAAATGATGTACTAGGCCTGAACCAATGCTGTATTGTACATGTTATAATAATTAAAGCATTAAAAAAGCAATCTACATACTTGCAATACCAGTGTGGCGGGAGATTCTGTACCCCAGAGATTCTGTCCCCCATACGACAAATTGTGTAGAAATTTGAAATTACATCTGATAGCGCCCTCTTTTGAATAAGCTTCCTTCAGCCCGTGTTTACCATAATTATGGGAAAACACAAGCTTGGAGAAAAAATCCCCTAACTGAATTTTGTTTTGTGAAAGAGAACATAAAAGGAGTCGCGTTACATGTAAATTACTTTGAGTTTTCAAAATAAGCAGAGTCAAATAAGTCCATTCAAGAGAAAAAAATGTTTATTTAAATATATATATGAATTAAAAAAACAAAAATTACAAAATGAAAAAAAAACACCTTAAAAAAACCCTACGGTATACATTGAAAAATACAAACAAAATTTCAAGTAAAAATCTATTTTAACAAACTAGTATTTTTAGATTCCCTATTTTCAATTCTGGTTATCGAAATACATTTGTATGTATTTATTACACAATGTGCCAATTATAATGACAACGTGTTTGTTTGGTTGCTATAAACGGATCAAGGCTACGACACTCAATCACTGATTGCAAAGCGGAAAGCATCCTTGGGTTATAAAAGCCCAAATGAAGGACTGACGTTTGTGAATTCTGAACATCTATGTCGGAAATGCCAAGTGGGTGAAGTTTTCAATTTCAAGTCATTTATATATATATATTTTTTTAAAGAAAACAAATTACCAAATATGAACAGCGTGACATCCATGGAACTTGACTCTGCGATTCAATTTAGCTACCGGCATGAAACTGGATTTGATATTAGGCAGATAAAGATGTTTTGAGTTTTTAATAATTTATGGGACATGTATCGTAGTTTATTTGTGGTAAATATACAAAGTTACTTGCCAATTCAATCCTCTAACGTGTTGCAGGTAAACTAAAGTCAACAGGCCGTATAGTACATGTAAATATGTTCATTGTCTATAGATACATTCTGGGAAAAAAAAACCCCCCATTACATTGATTGGGAAATTTGTTCTCTACATGTACACATTACATGTACTACAAGACCACTTGCCAGACTTGTTCAGTTTTAAGGCTACTGGACTTGGGCCAGCATGTTCAACCCCTGATATCGAGGCTTGAGCTCCATGGAAAGCATGTATTTGTTGGTACAGATCTTTCGCCAGTTTCAGAAATTTACAGGACAAGATTACGAAAAAAAAACCAGTGCTGATTATCAACGATGATTTTCATCCAGCAATCGAGTCGTTTGATTTGTTAAGATCAGGGAAACATTACAGGGTAGTTACATGTAAATGCAATACAGAACGATTCAGGCAAAGTTTTTGACCCCCACCACAATCAGGGGACTGAACGATGATAATGAGGTAATTTGTCTGCTCCCCAATGAGAGATCTTCTCTCATTTGTAAATGTTTACTTTTCCCCATATGTTTTTAACAATTTTGCTGTATTTCTTACTTTAATAACCTTTTTTTAATGTATTCTTAGCATGAGATCCACTACAACTTCTATTGTAAAATAGCAATAAACCAAATTCAATTCAATTCAATTCAAAATATTATTATACTTTGATGCGATTCTTTTTAATTCATTTCCACCTTAAAATCAAAGTAAAAATACTGGCTAAACCACTTTCAGAAATGCCATGGCTGCAAAACAACAACACCACATGATCTGGTGGTGTTGCCACCCCTGACACCTTAATTGAGGGGTGCGAGTCATTACTGACAAAAAGGAGATTTTAACAAGTTTAAAGGCACTGAACACGTTTGGAAATTGTCAAAGACCAGTGTTCTCACTTGGTGTATCCCAACATATGCATAAAATAACAAGCCTGTGAAAATTTGGGCTCAATTGGTCATCGAAGTTGCAAGAAAATGATGAAAGAAAAAACACCCTTGTTGTATAAATTTGTGTGCTTTCAGATAGGAATAAAAACTTCTTGAAAGAAGTTTTTATTATTTTAGTGAGAAAATACCTCTTTCTCAAAAACTACGTTACTTCAGTGGGAGTCGTTTCCTACAATGTTTTATACTATCAACAGCTCTCCGTTGCTTGTTACCAAGTAAGTTTTTATGCTAATATTTGTTTTGAGTCATTCCCAAACGTGTACGATACCTTTAATTGAGGGGTGCGAGTCATTACTGACAAAAAGGAGATTTTAACCAGTTTAAGGAGATAATGTACAGCATGTTGAGGTGAAATTATGGCATGTCCACCTTTTGATAGAAGCCTCCCCCTGGGGTTATTAATTTCAAGCTTTTGGAAACAGTGTCCTCAGCGGAAGTAGATCAAAGAACACGATCTCTTTGTTTCTGAAGAAAATAACAGCTCCTTTTTTTTTCACCAGGCAGACATAATAGTGGGGCAGATGGGGGAAATATTTGGGGGAATTGTGCCTTTGATAGTACAAGCATGGAATTTGGCACACAGGCAGAGTATGTCATGAGAACGATATTTTACTACATTAGGCCGTCACAGATTTGTTCTTTGAAAAAACAGAAGTAGGTAGAATAACAATCTTCTTTTGAAATTTCAAAATGGCTGCAATTGCTCGTTATTCTCATGTATTTTTTCAAAGGACAAATCTTCGATGATGGCCCTACAGCCAAATAATATCTTTCTCATGACACAGGGTTTGCCCTTAACTTTTTCAGTGACTAGCCAGCAGGACCAGATAGCCTGTCATTTCAATAGTTCTGTCAGCTTTTTCACTAGTCCAAATTTCAAATGAATTCAGGTGCTTTTCAACACTGAACTAGCCAGCTAGACCACTTAAAGTAAAGCTTGCCTAGTCCTAATGTGTTTTAACTGGCATCTAGCCAGCAGAACACTCTCTTAAGGGAAAATGCTGATAGTGTACTCTGTGTGCCAAATTACATGTTTCTGTCATCAATGGCACAATCCCATCACCTATCTGAAATACTTTAAGGTCTGTATAGTCTTAAATTTCTTATCTCTGTTGATTGCAATTGCAGGAACCTGCCTTAATCCCATCAAAAATTATCCGATGCATGCATCATGATCTGTACAGTAGGATCCTACTGCCTCACTCCTCCAAAACCAATCGATATGAGGTTGTAGGATCCCTACTGCCTCAATCCTCCAAAACCAACCAATATGAGGTCATGTAGGATCCCTACTGCCTCACTCCTCCAAAACCAATGAATATGAGGTTATGTAGGGTACCTACTGCCTCAATCCTCCCAAACCAACCTATGAGGTTATGTAGGTTCCCTACTGCCTCAATCCTCCCAAACCAACCTATGAGGTTATGTAGGATCCCTACTGCCTCACTCCTCCAAAACCAACCAATGTGAGGTCATGTAGGATCCCTACTGCCTCAATCCTCCAAAACCAACCCATATGAGGTCATGTAGGATCCCTACTGCCTCACTCCTCCAAAACCAACCAATATGAGGTCATGTAGGATCCCTACTGCCTCACTCCTCCAAAACCAATGAATATGAGGTTATGTAGGGTACCTACTGCCTCAATCCTCCCAAACCAACCTATGAGGTTATGTAGGATCCCTACTGCCTCACTCCTCCAAAACCAACCAATGTGAGGTCATGTAGGATCCCTACTGCCTCAATCCTCCAAAACCAACCAATATGAGGTCATGTGGGATCCCTACTGCCTCACTCCTCCAAAACCAATGAATATGAGGTTATGTAGGGTACCTACTGCCTCAATCCTCCCAAACCAACCTATGAGGTTATGTAGGATCCCTACTGCCTCACTCCTCCAAAACCAACCAATGTGAGGTCATGTAGGATCCCTACTGCCTCAATCCTCCAAAACCAACCATATGAGGTCATGTAGGATCCCTACTGCCTCAATCCTCCAAAATCAACCGATATGAGGTAATGTAGAATCCCTACTGCCTCAATCCTCCAAAACCAACCAATATGAGGTTATGTAGGATCCCTACTGCCTCAATCCTCAAAAATCAACCAATATAAATTGACACTACAAACCTGATCTTTGAAGAAGTAGTAAAACACCTGTTATGATGCTAAATATATTTTCAGAAAATTACAAGAAAGCTAAAAACATTTAAACGTCAGAGGGAAAAAAATGCAGTATGCCACCAGTCCACTTGTGCCTCAAAACACTATCTATGTTGACCTGCACACAAGTAGTTAAAACTAAAGTACCATACCTTCCAAGTTCTAGGCTAGCATTGGGTATAGGTTCCTTGTGTTTGTACAGCTGGTATTATGTGAAAAACCCATGGCTTGTGTACTACTGGGGAGTCTTGTGGAATGAGCCAGTAAGGGAGGACAGTGCGCTGATTGAGGAGGGGTGAGGTGGGGTACTACAGTCTTCTTACTAAAATCACTGTCCCACCTAGCCCTGGCCCATCTCAAGTTTCACAGGTGTTGCAACTGGAGTGAGTTGGGGCCTGTATTAATTTGAGTGATCTCCAGTTGGGCTGATTCAGATTGGAGTAAACACCAAGTTAGGCCTATCCTAACTTGGACCATGGATGCTTGGACAAACTCATCTGGGTCTGTCCAACTTGGGTACATGCTGAGTTAGGCTTGTCCTTTGTTCAAACTGAATGCATGCGCATTTGGGGCACTTTTCCAGTTGGGTCATAACAAGTTAAAGTCCTTGCTCAATGGTTTAAGTAATGGTATACATAGTCACAATCATTCAAGTTCTCACATTTTCAAGAATTGTTTTCAAACAAACCATGAAAATGTCATCCTATGTAAGCATTAGCAATTGAAGGATTCTTTACAAGTTATAATTTGGTTATCCATTCATCAACTACACCCACATGGCAACGCTTTCAAAAATATTTCTCAGTGTAAACTTGACAACTATTTTTCAACTAGTTTTTTCAATTGAAAAACTGGACATAGTTATTTTTTAAGTAAATCAAACTTTTATAAAATTTAGTTTCTTAATACTAATCGTCGCAATAATATGTCACAGTTTCCACTTTCTTTCAGGGTACATAAAGCACAAAACTGTTGGCCCTTAATATTATTTAGTACGGCACATTTCTTGAAAACTGGAGGATTCAAACTACAACTGTATATCTTCCCCAAACCTTGGACGTGGAAATGCAGTAAACTCTAAATCCTTGATCCAAAATCTACTTGAAAGACATTTGGAAAAAGATGCCCATTGCAATTACCATTTTTCGGAGTAACTATAGAATGCAGGGCCACTTGGTGTGTGGACTATATTTCCCTTTGTTAAACAATCCCTCTTCACCAGTGTGTTCTTATATACAGCTCTGAAGTGGCCCTGCATTCTATAGTTGAGCTCATTTTTCAATTGTAATGGCCCAAAACATAATGTTTGAATACTACTTTTGATCGTATGAAGCAAAAGTGGCAGTCAACGTTTGGCATCTTTTCAAAAAATTCCACAGTAATGTATTTAGTAAATTTTGTGCACATTCCTGTAGGCATACACAGGATAAACCACACAGGTCTGCTTTGAAAACAACAAATTGCCAAAGACTAAAGGTGGCGGTATACTGCACTTTTTCCCGACGTTGGACTACAAAAACGCACCTTCACTTGTTTGTATTTCTTCTTTGGAGCACAGTTGAGGTCTTCATGTACTTTATCCAAAAGCCAAATGAGAAACTCTTGCGCATCGTGCTGATCATTCCCGCGGAACTGACCGCTGTACTTTGACACAATCCGTTTGAATTCCGTGGTGTGTTGCGGCAAATACTGACATGACCAAACTGATTTCATGAGTAATGCTAGCTGCTCGGTGACTTCTCCCCTCGTACCAAACTTTTTATTGTTTTTCTTACTCCGCCGTAGGTCGTGTTGGTATTGCTCTAGGACGAAGTATTCCGCTAATATATCCGTGTTGCTCAGACATTGGATGATGGCATTCATGAAACAGGTGTTTCCATGGTTACGCAGTCCAGATAAACCAGGAACTTTGCCGTTTAGTTTGAGGTGATTTGAAGTCAACGGGGATAAGTGAACCCCTTGATTGTGATTTAAATTATCGACAGCATCGCTCGTTTGAACGTTTTTCATTGTCCTTTCGTACCCAGGGCTTTTTGACTCGTCCATGTTACGAATCTGTCGCATCATCTTCTGTATCAGACTGCCGAATGCGCGGAATGACGGTTTGTGTGTTTTCTTTTTGTGTGGACTCAGGGAGTTATTTGTGGAAATGCTGCCGTGACTTCCTAAGCTAGATTGCTTCGGCGATGACATGCCAGACGTATTTAAGCTCGGTGATGGCGACCTTACATTATCATTTAACATCTGCCTGTCTGGGATTTCATTGATGTTTCCATGGATGACATGATCCTCACGGTAACCGAGCGACTGCTGCTGCTGCCCTGTCGCATGTAACCCCCCAGCAACAAAACTCCCACGAACATTCTGAGTTCTGTTCACCCCATTTGCCACTTTCCTCGGTAGGCTGGACGTCTGCTTGGGCCAGAAATCCTCCTCGTAATCATAACCGCGTCTACTGTTCGTGTAAACCCTCTCCCCAGTCTTAAACGACCTGGGTAGAGTGGCATCTCCACGGTACGCATAAGGCCGAGTCATCGTAGGTTCGTCGTACCCCGAGTGTTCACCATGGATGCACTCAACGTCTGCGAGCGGGGCAGACGATGTTTCCAACGGGGTGCTCATCATCGTCGATGGGTAGGTTTATGAATAATTCGTAACAAAATTCTGATTCTACCGCCTCGAGCCAAACCACCTCCCGTCCCTGGATACTACCTCACCGATCAGTTGCCATACCTGCTACGTGACTTGACGCTTCGTTAGAGTTCGTCCCCCTTCAGACAAACGTAAAACATACCATGAAAATCAATCTACGGTTTGCCGTGTTGTTCTTCGTATTTTTGTGATGGCGAGAAACTGCGGCCATTGATTTCAATCAATGATGGAGGGGGAAAAAAATGCTAAGGCAACAGCGCCCTCTGTTGAAATTATTATTCTCCGGGCGGGGAATGATTAAAATCGTCCCTACACATTCCCCGGAGAAGTTCTTCAATCAATTTGAGAAATGGAGCATTACCAAATCTTAGCGGCTTTACTGGATTCCAACAATTTGTTTCCTTCTTTGAATACAACTTAATCCCAGAAAACAAACAGCAAGCATTGCACACAAATACACATAATATATGTAATCAACATTTGGAAAAGCAATGATGATTTGGACGGTTTTGGTAAGGAATTAGGTTAAATAATCAAACAAGGTTTGAAAACAATTTTCATGGCTGAACAAAATTCGAAATTCGAAATTCGAAATTCACAGGCCACTCATTGATAATGCACGGCTTCAATCTGTCTCCAATAATTTAAATAAATTTATCACAACACAGACAGGATATTTGAGACAAGTAGGTGCCAGGTTTTAATAATTAACAAACATCACTACCAACGAAAACACCTCCTACAAGAAAAAAATATATCTAAAAACACTTGGCATTTCTGCAATTGGTATTAAAAGATCCACGCTGTGTATTACGTTAGTTATTCTAAAAAGTCAAAATTTATGGCAATGATTAAAAATGCGACTGAAAATTGCCTGAATTTACATCTTGCACGACGAAACACAGTTAAGAAGATTTAATTTTTTTACAAACCGTCTGGGCCCAATTTAAAAAAGCAGAAGATGCTGCTTGGCAATTTGTTTTTAAGCAGAAAATTAAAGGAGCACCAGTCATTACAATTTAAACTATATGGCATTTTGGCTGGTACACAATTTCTGCTAAGCAATTTTGTGTGTGCTTAACAAATCGTCGGAGCTGCTTTATGGAGCTGCTAAAGTACAAAGGAGCTAATCATGATGCTTACCAGAATAAGGTAACCAGAATAAGGTAACCAGCATATGTACCATCTGTGATTGGTATCCCTGCTCATTTTTGCTCAGCAGAAAAATTTTAAGCAATATTTCTGCTTAAGCACCTCTGTGAAATTGAGCCCTGGGCCCAATTTCAAAGAGCTGCTTAAGCACAACAAGTATCTAAGCACAAAAAAATTATGCTTACCAGAATAAGGTAATCAGCCAAACTACCATGTCACATGTACAATTTGCGACTGGTATCCTGATTATTTCTGCTTAGTAGAACATTGTTAAGCAATATTTTCTGCTTAAGCAGCTCTGTAAAATTGGGTCCAGGTCATTACTATTTACACACAGTGACTGTAGATGATACTTTGTTACTTTTCAATGAGCGTTTTGTCAATGATCTGATTAAATACACTACACACAATGCCCATCAGTTCACCATAGATTATGCTTACCGCATCAAAGATGCTTAACTAGAAATGGATAGCTTAGCATAATATGATGGGTACCAATCAAAAACAGATATACTAAACAGGGCTCTTGGTTACCAGGTTTTAAAAAGGGTCCCCAAGGTCTAATTGAGTTTGGTGACGCACTGATCTTCCAATAGACAGATCCTACGAAAATGGGGAAAATTAAGTCTCTAACCTCACGTTAAAATGGTGTAAAATGCCACTGTGTTTGATACCCTTCAGGTGCAATTTTGGTCAAAATCCAAAAACGTTCAACCACGTCACATTTCAAATGTATGATCTGTACATTTTTGTAAAGAGAATTGTCAGTTCGTTCCTGAATTTTGATGATATTCAATCAAACCAATATTGAACGTGACCTTTTGACTGGCGCAAAAAAATCCTATTTGGAATGTACAGACTAATACAGACCCATTTGTTTTTGATGTCCGATGATGTCATCTTTCAAATTTCGCTCTAAAAGAGTTATCAAATCGAATGGCATTTGACACCATTCTAACGTAAGGTTAGAAAGTTGTAATTTTGTCCCCACTTTCATGAGGACTCTATTGGCAAATGAGTGCGCCACTAAACTCAATTTGACCATGGTGCCACTCGTTAAGTATTGAATAGCAGCTTGTTTTACTAAACAAGTTTAACTCTGCTAAACAAGTTTAATTTACTTGTTCATATTTGGGTCTGTAAGGTTTAACATGCTCATTGACAGAAGAATTAACAAGGACTTGACAAATTGTGTTAGTCTGCAAAAACTTAGAACTGGTTAAAAACACTCTTTCAAAGCTAGAAAAGACTACACTTCCAAAACAAATGACAGCGTCTTGGGCGTCACCAGAGACAATAGACCTTATGCACATGATGTCATTTCAGTAGGGCGCCCTCGCTTAGAGGTCAAAAGGCGCTTGTTCATTGGCCAATCTTGTGCGCCGTGCGTACAAATCTGTGCGTTTCAATTTTTTCGTCATCGTTTTACCTCTAAGATGGCGGCTGGATGACGTCAATGCATAACGTCTATTTAAAAAGATCACTAGAGATAATCAAAACATTTCACTCTGTCTTTATGATGACATGATTTCAAGTTTTGTCTAATTTTGCAAGAAAGCATCACCATTATGGTTTTACTTCAGTTCCAGACAGTATTTGTATCCTCTTTGAGATTCAACTTTTCATGAAGAGCAAGTAATGTCATATGACAACGTTATCGTTTGTAATACTGGCAAGGATAAAAGCTCATGGTAAAAATTTAGTTTTGCGAAAAATTCTAAAATTCTGTTTAAAAACTTTCATATTCTTACCCAAAAATATTGTCATATTTGTTTGACGACCTTTGTTTTTTGTTACCCTGTGTGTTGATATGACTCACAAGGGTCTCATTTCAAGCCATGGTGTGAAAACAAAGATAAAGTACACTGTGTGAAATCAATTATTGCAATTTAAAATTCTAGGCTTAAGGTAAAAAGACAAAAAAGGTTTACAAACTTCCCCTCATATCAACCCATATCATGGCACATATCAAATGAAAGCTACATACGTAAAAAATATACGGTATGGAAATTACCCCAAAGAGTGGAACTTAAAAACAACAACTAGTTTAAATAAAAAGAAGCACTTCAAGAAACAGAAAATTACTTCAACATGAATGATTAGTAATATTTGCAATACACTGATGTATATACAGCACTGTACACGCAGTGTTTTCCGTTTTTAGTAGACTGTGCAAGTCTCGCGCGCATTTGAACTTCCAGGACCATTGTGGTCCTAACTATATGGAGTTTTACGTGGGTGAGATTTTGTTTCGTCAATTATTTTAGTTTTTAACATAGTTTATGACCATGAAAATTACATATGTTGTTGGGAATGTAATACTTAACAATAAAAAATATGAAAGTAAAATCAATTCAACAAAATAACGAAGAAAACCGTTGAGGCGTCAGTGTCCCCTGTAAACTGTGCCATGTGTAAATTTTACGCTGTGTGACCATCGCGAATCCGCGTCAGGGGTTTTAAGATCAAATAAGCATCCTTGTCCTAGAGTTTTAATTTTTTTTCAATAATAATTAACACATTATTTGTGTATTAATTATAAAAGCGAAAACTAATTTTAAATAAATTGTAAGGAGTATTTTTGTTGTTCAGATTTTGTCATTAGATATAATTTAAAACAAAGATTTGATTTCAGGAAATGTTTTTGTTTTCTTTGTTTGACGTGTTCTGATACGCAAGAGACTTGCACAGTCTATCAGGTTTTTACTCCTAGTGTTATACGCGAGTCCCGGACCCGGACGAGCTCGCTGTTGCTGCATCATCGTGGTGTCTCCCCTCCTCTGGATCGTCCCCAGCCTCCCTCGCCTTTCGGTGGCGGCTACGGCGTCCGCCCTTCGACCCTGGGCCCCCGGGGTATCGCCCCGGCATGTTGTCCGGGGGTTTGGGACCGGCTGCTTGACCTCTACCCTTCCCAAGCTTCTGCTTGTTCTTGAGCACGTTGAGCGACACGTGGGGGTGGGTCTTGGTGATGCGCCCCACGGCTTTGGTTCTGCCTTCCCTAAAAGGCAAACAAGACGTCAATAAAAGTTAGGTCGCCATTCAAGTTTTTACATCATAACGTCAACATTCAATCCAGCCTCAGTGTAGTGAATATTAAAGGGAGGGTATACCTTTGGTAATTACTCTTGGTAAGAAGTACTGCAGCTGTTGATAATGTATAGCATTTTGAGAAACAAAGGAATGTGCTTTAGAGAGAGAGATTCAAAAACATTTCAATCTGAGAAGCGTATCTGTATGAAATTGTGTATTCCAATTACGGATTATTATTCCTGCATGGACATAACTGCTCCAGATTTTTGGCAATATCTCAAAAACGCTACCAGCTTTTGAAATGAAATTTTCACAGGTTAGTTTTATTGCATATATCTACATTCATAAAAGATTAAAAACAATTGAACGGTTCAAAAAACCAAAGTTACAGTTTACCTTTAAAGTTGCAATGAAGAAATACAAAATGGCTACTATAATATTATCAAAGTCTACGGAGGGACAAATTCAAAACTTGTTCCTTTATTTCCATTAATTTTGGGTTGAACAAAGAAAACTTGACTAGAGCGGGACTTGAACCTAGATTAAAGTGATTAAAGGCATCATACACGTTTGGAAATTGTCAAAGACCAGTGTTCTCACTTGGTGTATCCCAACATATACATAAAATAACAAGCCTGTGAAAATTTGGGCTCAATTGGTCATCGAAGTTGCAAGAAAATGATGAAAGAAAAAACACCCTCGTTGTACAATTGTGTGCTTTCAGATAGGAATAAAAACTTCTTGCAAGAAGTTTTTATTATTTTAGTGAGATATTACCTCTTTCTCAATAAACTACGTTACTTCAGAGGGAGTCGTTTCTCACAATATTTTATACTATCAACAGCTCTCCGTTGCTTGTTAACAAGTAAGTTTTATGCTAATATATATTTTGAGTAATTACCAAACGTGTACGATAACTTTAAGTTCACTTTTCTGAAAGTCCTTGGCTTCACAACCACAATTAGTAAACCAAAAATGAACCCAATCCACATGCAAAGCTCTGGTTTCATAGAAGTGAAAGGTAGGGAAGAAACCACTGAGCTGACTTGAATGACCAAAGACAGTGTCTAACCTGAAGACCATGCGACTGTCTGGATGAAGGAACTCTGGGTTCTTAATGAACCTGAAGCGAACTTGGGCCTTGTCTCCGGTTCGTAAATGCTCTTTACTCATGAAGATGATGGATGCTGTTTGTCGTATGCTCCCAACGTGAACTGAGAAGAAAACAAGAACATGAGTGGACTCAGATCAAAGACGAACTTTGTTTATGGTTAAGGGCCCTGTACACGTTTGGTAATTACTCAAAATATATATTATAATAAAAACTGACTTGGTAACAAGCAACAGAGAGCTGTTGATAGTATAAAACATTGTGAGAAACGACTCCCTCTGAAGTAACGTAGTTTTTGAGAAAGAGGTAATTTTTCACTAAAATGATAAAAGACTTCTAGCTAGAAGCCTTTTATTCCTATCTGAAAGCACACAAATTTGTACAAGGGTGTTTTTTCTTTCAGAACACTGGTCTTTGACAATTTCCAAACGTGTTCAGTGCCTTTAAGGGTGGGTTCCAGTAATTCCCCCCTCGAGGGTTGGGGTGTGACTGGTCCCCTGCTTGCATATAGACTGGTTCTGGGCAGACGTTTGCTGTATCCACTGTTTATTTATAAGATTTGAATTAGTCACCAGGCAATAAGCCAACTGGGTCCACTTTCATAGAGCTGCTTTTAAAAGCAGAAAATATTGCTTAACAATTTCCTGCTTAGCCGAAATGAGCAGGATACCAGTCACAAATGGTAAATAAAGGCGCTTTTGGCAACCAGCCACATCGACCCATATATGACCACGGAGCACAGTCATAGATCAGAAGAGCATGATTTTTCCACAGGGAGGAAAACCAAAGGGGAGAAAAACCCTTGTGGCATATGGGAGAACCAATACACAACTCTACTCATATATGGCCTTAGCCAGGCATCGAACCAGGGCCACAGGGGTGAGAGTTGAGTGCTCCTTTCAGAACTTACCCATGGCCTGGTAGCGGGTGCTTATTGTCGTCGGGTGGTGTAATACCAGAATCTCCCCTTCAAACTCCCAGCATGCCTCTGGCTTAGACTGGGCCGATACCATCACCATACCTTTCCTGATGTGGGAACGTTTGATTTGCTGGAAGAGGGGGGAGCAAAGAGAACGATGGTCATTCGGTCGTTGATAACTTTACTTATTAGGAGTTAACTTTAGCTTTTGGGATCTAACTACATCCAAGAATGTTTTAATAAGTGTTGACAATTTTATTTTTCTGGCTTCAGTGTGTCTCAGGTTTGTTTACTTCCTATATTTTTTACAAATTTGTATTTTAATGTAAACAACTTTCCCCTCACCCCTGGAAATTTAACCCTGTATATTTCTAGCTTGTTGATAGAATTTAACATTTCAATTTTTTTTTGCAGGTGTGCGTTGGAGACTGTCTACAAAGGCCACAAGCTTGCGCAACGCAATAAAAACATACAGTAGTCTATGTAAAATCTATAAGCACATGCCAAACATAGCTGCGAAGCATCTCAAGCGTCCTATATTTATCAATATAGGACTCCTATTTTAAATTTTTGAGTGTCGGAATAGTATACATGGCAAAATAAAGTATGACACGTGACGCATGTTCCACCGATCAAATGACAAGGGTTTATAAATGCGGTATGCAAAGACATTTATTTGATTGCAAGATTTGTTTGTCTCGGGTATGTTGTGATAAGACTTCTAACCAACCTTCTTAAGAGCAAAGGATGCGGTCTGTCCTCCCTTGACAATCCGTACCGGCATCCGCTTCCGATGGATACTCTTCACGATGACCGGCTGGAAGTTCCCCTGGGGGTCGGGGCCCAGAAGTAACGTGTCGTTCACGCTGATCAGACCCTTTAACGTTGTTCCCGATACAACCGTTCCCACACCCTACACAACCAAATCAAACAGTTATAAAGTGACTTATAAAGATATACGATAGGATAAACAACAACAAAGAAAAATTTACTTGAGCGAGATTTTAACCTGCGACCTCCGGATTAACATGCCAAAGCTCTACAAACTAAGCTATCTAGCCCTAATGTTGCCGGTCTCCCTATTTTGTCAATGTCTTTGTTCGGGGGTGCCAGGCTGAAGCCATTCAACCTGTAACTGCCGTATAGCCAGGGATCACACCCAAGTTTACGATACAACCTGGGAAGCGGCAGCAGAGGGATCACCTTAAGGGGATGCTACTTTTCATTTCAATTATCAAGTTATAAACCACAAGGGAAACTGACTGGGAAATTGTTTTAATAGTTTTGGGTTGAACAACGAAAAACAAATCTGGGGACTATTGGGGACTTACTGGCACTGAATAGGTTTCGTCTATCTGGAACTCGGCCGGCTCGTTCACATCGCAGTGCATTCTGGTTGAGAGAAGGTTGAGGAACGTCTTAAGTAGAGGTAGATTCTCTCCGGTGACATTGGAGACTTGAAAGATCGGGCACACTCTGGGAAAAATAGAAGTCAACGAAAGAAAACTCTTCATTCTGCTGGCAAACGTAATGCAATAATTTCATACTAAGTAATCTGAACGAAGTCAGTGGCGTGTCGGGCCGTTTTGGTACTCAATTTCAACACTGGGATTACTTTCATAAAACATAATGCAGTAGAGCGTCACCTATAACCGAACTTCTATCACAACAAAACTTTCTATCTAACTTCTTCATTTCTCAGAACATCAGCGTTTTGGAAAAAAGGATCTCTTCGAAACAATCTTGGGTAGTTCACCTTTCCGAGCTGAAGTTTGTTGCTGCCATGACGACATCGTCATGGTTGTTGACAAGCACAGGGATCTTTCTGCAACCGGGAGATTTGAGAATTCGCTGGAGCAGCTTCATGGTCTCTGCCAAGACGTTCGGTGGGCACATGTCGATCTTGGTGACGACGACAAAGACAGGTACGCTCAGGGCCAGAGCAAGGCCTAGATGCTCCTTGGTCATGCCGATTATTCCTGCATTACTTCCAACCTAATTTGACCAAAAAAAAGCAAAACAAAAAGTAAAGGTTTTCTTGTTATAGGTCGGTTTATTTCTCGTCTTCTCCAGGTCAAAGGTCAAAGGGCTACTTAGCAAAACCTGCTCCTTAGCAAATTTGCTTAGTGAAAATGAGAGGGAACCAGTCACTTACAATACCACATTAAATTTTGGCTGGTGACCCATTTTTACGTAGCAACATATTTAGGTGCATAGAAGGTCAAAGGTCAGACAGCTCATATGTTTTTCATAAATTGGTGCTTGTTTCAGTGGGAAACTTTTTTACTTTCATTCATTTTTCATGATGGTGGCCCAATTTCATAGAGCTGCTTCAGCACGATGCTTACCAGAATAAGGTTACCAACCAAAATGCCATGTCAAAGGTACCATCTGTGAATGGTATCCTACACATTTTTGCTCAACGGAAAATTATTAAGCGATATTTTCTGCTTAGGCTGCTCTATGAAATTGGGCCATGATGATTTGGTGGAATTACCATAAGCATTCCAAAGTCCGGCGCGTGCCCCGTCATTCCGAATACGGTTGTTTTCAGGTATTTTTCATGTCCAGCGAGGTCGATGAAGGTGATGACTTTGGAGGAGGTTTCACATATTCTCAACCAGTCAAGCGTCCCACCTAAAAGAATTCAATCAACATTGGATGTTAGAAACATTGCAGATTATGAGTAAATAATACTATAGTCTTATGTAGTGCACGTATCTTTTAACAAGGTATTCAAGGCGCTTGAAGAAAGAGAAACATGTGAGACAGGTTTTTGAGATTTTTGATTTATGAGACAGATTTATGTAGCACCTTATAAGCGTTTACAAGTTGCCACCTACTCCTGGGGCTGAAACAGGTTCACCTTCTTCACAGTCCGTAAGGATTTAAGCATGGGTATCATCCACTAGGAGCCTGGCTGCTAGAGCAGAATGCACTACCTTCCCAACTTTTTATGAAGCAATTATGGTTAAGTGCCTTGCTCAAGAGCACAAGTGTCATAACCGGGACTCGAACCCACACTCTGCTGCTGACTACACCAGAGCTTGGGTCCAGTGAACTTTACCGCTCGGCCATGTCACGCCACATTACTTATGGACTAACTAGTGGTTTTGCTGAGACAGGTTTTAAACCTACCATGAGTATCAGGTTTGTTCACAACGTTCCCCTTGCTGTCGAACCCCAGGATGTCGTTCCCGACGCTGCTGGTTCTCCCCGATTCCACCTCGTGCTTGTGTCTGAAGAGCTTCTGGCGGGCCAGTCCCCTGCCATTGTCCAGCTCTGAATGAGTGAGTACACCTAATAATGTACTCTTACCGGCGTCTACATTACCAACGACTGCAACACTGTCATGGGTCAGAAAGAAAAATAATGTTTAGAAAGATTTTAAAGGCAGGGTATACTTTTGGTAATTGTCAAAGACCAGTATCCTCACTTTGTGTATCCCAACGAAAAAAATGTATAAAATAACCCAACAGTGGAAGTTTGAGCTCAATTGGTCATCGAAGTTGCAAGAAAATAATTTTTAAAAAACCACACTTGTTGCATAGAACTGTGTGCTTTCAGATGCCCGAGATAGGCTTCATGCCTGAAGCCTTTCTCAGATTCAAATCTTTTGGTGAAAAATTACCTCTTTCTCTAAAACTACATTACTCTAAAGGGAATCGTTTCTAACAATGTTTTATAATCAACAGCTCTCCAGTGCTCTTTACTAAGTAAGTTTTTTATGGTCATTAATTTTTGGAGCAGTTACCAAAAGTGTACCCTCCCTTTAAATTCGAATCCTTATAGATAATAAAATACAAGAAATAACTGTTACTGCTCTAGCTCTAGCTACTGGGCAATCTCGGTGGTCTAGTGGTAAGACATCTGCTCTAGAATGGCAAAGGTCATGGGTTCGAATCCCACCTGTGGATCTTTTTCACAGGACTGGGGGAAAGACATGGGTAGGGCCTATTCGCCCCTTGCACCGTCATTCATTTGCGTGTAGAGCCTCGAATTGGGGACATGAAGCATGAAGTCAAGGCTCTACCCGTGCAAGTACAGTGCTTTACACAAATCGGTGTATGGGTATAAAAGCCAATTGGTAAGAAATAATCAGTTTTTTTAATCAGAAATATTTTACAAAACTTGATTCCATTAAACATTGTCCTGATGTGTGAAAATTTCATTTCAAAAGGTGGTAGCGTTTTTGAGAAAATGCTGAAAATCTGGAGCAGTTAAATGTCCACGCAGGAAGGATAATCTGCAATTGGAATACACTATCTAGGAAACGTTACTGCAGTAACTCTTCTCAGATTCAATTTTTTGGGGATAAAAAGTGATATTTTTTTTTCAATTTTTCCGCAGTACTTCAAAGTGAAAAGTTTCTCAAAATGCATTGTACTATCAAAAGCTGCTTTACTTCTTAGCAAGTAAGTTTTTTTGCCATTAATTTTCAGAGTCATTACCGAACGTATACAGACCCTTTAACACACATCGGAGTATAGTTAAATCAAAGTATTATTCTTTATCCCTGATGCAAATGATTACATCTCTTAAATTCTCCTGACTTGCCAAAGTCAAAATAACAAAAAATAGGAACCTGCAGAAAATCACTGAAAAATTTGTGTTGTGTTCTCAAAAACATCACCACCTAGTTAACTCTTTCATGCAATGATGTAACTCCTATATTTACATTTTCTTCTTGAACCCTGACTACTCACCGAACTTCAACAAAGTCTCGCTCGTCGGCGCGCTTCCTCACAAGAAAATCAGCAACAAAACCTGTCTCTAGCTGGCGCTCACGCAATAAGACCATGTCTGCACCTAGCGACTGAGATAAACAATCCAAGGTAGCAACAGAAGCATCCATTTCCTCGCGGGTAAGTCCACCATCTTTACCATCTCCTAAATGCATAATAAAATTGTTATTATATAAGTTACACTAAACACAGGATACATTAATCAAAGGCAACCCTCCTACTGTCTGACCATTCAATATGATCTGCTGTGGTTTTGAATGATAAACTATGACAGCCTGCAGTATGATATTAAGTGGTGAATGCATCTACACAGTATACAGTCAACCCTCCTACCGTCTGACCATTCAATGTCATCCACTGTAGTTTTGAATGATGTACTATGCCATGTATGCCAGCCTGCAATATGACAGTTGTGCCACCATACACAACCCAAGCAGTTGAATGGTTTCAAATGGTTGGTCACTCGGAATAATCTGAACTATGCTCATTTTCATAGGTGTTTGGGAAGGGGGCCACATTTCCATGGTTTTTCTACAGATTTTTTAGTTCCAATATTCTTGAACCAAAACAAAACTGTTTCGTCATCTATGAATTAAGTGGTAAATGGACTCGCATTTCAAACTTTGCAGAGTCTTTCTCAACAACACACGTAGGTCTTGGAACCAAAATTACCCCTTGCCAAGTTAAATTTGCAAATTGAGCCCAGATCCCCCCCCTCTCCCAGGGGTGAAAAAAAACTACAAGATCCTGACTCACCGCCCTGTCCGATCTCATACACCGTCTCTCCTTGTCCATCATCCAATCTCTGCTTCAGCTGTTTCTGTAGTAAATCATACATCTCCGTACTTGGGCCCACCAGTTTGTTCTACATTTTAAAGACAAAATGCACCATTATTTTGTGAAACAAAACTCTAGGTTCTGAAAAATTGTTGATCTCTCAGACCAACGTGATAATTATACTTAATGGCAATCAGTGCAATTCAAATAAAGAGAATAACTTTTGGACACTGTCAAACTTTCATCAGTAACAACAGTATAATTTGTTATTACCCTTACACCGATGTGTATGTAAGGGTAAAAACAAATGGTATTCTTTATCCCGATGCAAAGTTAACAGCTATTAAAGTAACAACAGTGTTTACCTTTTACCCAGGGCTTGAATACCCCAAATTCCACAAGACTGCAGGGCTTGTAGCTCAAAATTTTTACTGGACCAGTATTTAGTTTACAAGACCAGAATCTTATCGAGAAAGAACTGTTTAACATGAGAGCTGTTTTTATTTGAACAAGCACTAAGAGAAGATTGATCTCACTTGTCTTGTGGGTAAGTAGGCCTATATTTTGATACTCAACAGAATTGAAAGATATTTACCAGGCTCAAAAGTCAACGTTTGAACATAATTTCGTTTTGTTAATGTTATTACACAGTCAGGTATTATTATTGAAATGAAAAACACAAGACCGCTGGACTTGTCCGATCATTGGTTTACTGGCCCAACACTAAAATCACTGGACTCAGGCCTGCGCTCCAGTGTAAAATTCAAGCCCTGTTACCAAAAATATTTTAAAATGGCAGACCTGTTTTATCTTTGAGAGGGCAAGGCAATTTTCTTTTTGCAAAGGGCACTTCAATTGGAAAAACTTAAAAGTCTAAAAGAAATTATTGAAGTGGCATCAAGGCCAACAGGGCAAAGTCCTCAAATTCCAGGCATTTTATGGGTTTTTATTTGTAACAATGATCTTACAAAAGACATCCAAACTAAAATATCAGACTTGTTCCAAAATTCTTTTTAAATTGTGGCCCATCTGACAGGGTTGTCAACAGACCAGATAATTAATGAGCAAATTCTTTTAAAGATGGTTAACAAAATGAAGAAACGCAAAATTTGAAAGGGCATCACTTAGAGGGAAAAAGTACTTTCAAAATGTCATGGTCTTCCATACCTTGGCAGAGAGTTCATTCAAGAGTTGTGAGTCACCGTTAGTTAGGTCGTTACTCTCCGGTGTAAACAGGTGAGCACCCTCTGGCATATCAGGGGTCGTCGGTGACTTCACATCTTCGTGATCGGGGAGAAAGTTGTTTACTATTGCAGCACACATTTTGAAGTTGGGGGTTTTTCTTCTGCAGGAAAATTGTGTTTCTTCAGATTAAACAATTTTTTTACACACAAAAAAGGAATAAAAATTACAATATTTTAATGAATTGGTTCAAATGATTTAGTTTAGGTGAAATGATGTTTGTATTTTAGTCAAGACCCTATTTCCCAATAAATGAATCTACATATGGTAATCTGTGGTTGCAAAAATCGAAAACCCTCCATCTTCCCAATGCCGTAGAACCTTGCACTTCCAAGATCTCAACCAATCAGCGTAAACCAAAACGCTGTGTAGGCTTGGCGCTCGTCTTTGTGCGCGCAGTGGATAAAGTGTATTTAACAGATTTGCGCAATCTGCAGATTGCACTGTGATTGTGCAATTCCATAAAATGCGCTCAACATACACATGGCAATGAGTCTGCAAGTGCAAGTGGTTTGGCTTAATGCTGATTGGTCGAGATCGTGCAAGTGCACATGTTGACAGACACTACGGTTCAAAAAACAATTCGGTCAGTCACTGCTAAGTTTTTGGTAGATTTTTCTGCCAAATATTTTCTCAATGATGTTTAAGTGTTCTAAATTGATTCATTACACATTAAAGATCAAATCCGTGTTCTAAGAATGTGTGTCATGATATTTAAAAGTGGTAAAAATTTTGCAAATCTTGTCACTAGTTGGACAAAAATTGTCAAAGATGCGGAGAAATTGCATAGGTCTTTGATTATTTTGCACACGGCTACATAACCCACTGGTCTGTGACCGTCGGGAGGATGGAGGGCTACGATTATCGCAACCACTGGGAAAAGTTACTTTAAACAAACAGCTATAATAACAGTATTTTCTTTATAAACATTCTAGTCAAGCTTATTAACACGAGGCAAATGGGGCCTGGAGATGAAGAGATTCCTTGACTTGAGGTGGTGGTCCATGGCATCAGAATTAGTGTAAACAAAATTAAGTTGCAATGTCAAAATAGTACAATCCTCCTGTAGTAATGATATTTATCTTGATATTGATCTTGATTAGATAAAATGCTCCAACTGGGGCAACACTCAATGCAAGATTAGAGATTGAGATGGGAAGTTTCTTTTAATTAACCAAAACTTGTTCAAACAATTTTTGTAACCAATTTTTGGCATCCCACCTTGTATTTTTTGTTTTTGTTTTTTTAAGAAAAAGAAACTTCTACCAGGTTTATAATGTCCTATGTTTTATATGTAAGGATATTAATGTAAGCACATTCTGCCGTACAACGGAAGAACTCACTGCAGACCAGAGGTAAGCAGGTCCTCTTCACACTTAGACTTCAGTGACAGTCAGTGTCTTTGCTGGCACTCGTCGTCTCGTGTAGTCGGCTGATCATAAACTTCATAAAATAAACATTTTTCTTGATGGAGAATTTATCACATGTAAACTGCTTTGGTGGCTCTTGATTTGCTCGGTCGTAATATAATACATATCCAGTGATACAAATGTCAAAAGGAAACCTCAAATGAATGGTTGAACAAGTTGAACACTCACTGTGTGTTAACACAAATGTACTGTGGATGTGGGTAGTCCTTCTCACTCTCCAGGCTCAGGTGTTTTTGTCCGTGATAATCTTGCTTTCGGTAGAAGAATCATCATCGAAGTAACATTTATGCAGCTACTACCGTCTCCTTTATGTGTCCATCAAGTGATGCAATAAATGGCAACCTCTACTGCCCAGGGATGAGTAACAAGTATAAGGAAGTCCTGTCAGAGAGACGCAGGAAAGGTGACTTTTGAAGACAGATTGGTTGGCTCTCTGCTTAATTGTGTTTGTGTCGATAATGCAATTGGCAATATCGTCATACAGCAGCTATAGATGGACCAGTGAGCTTTTTATTTAGGGAATGTGTAAATTAATTAAAAACAAATTATACAAGTGTTTTATCTCATATACATCATTTACATCAATTGTTAGATATTATGAAATTATAACACTATTTTTAACATCTATTTTGAAAACATGTCTAAAAAATAGGATATGATTTTGATTAATTCTTGTCGGAATTTCGGGACAACCCCTAAACATTATTGGTATGACCCATAATTTCTGCAATTAAAGGTTAACTCTTGAGGGCGCTGGCCTCACAACAAAAACATGCACAATTTTTGAGGCCTTGGAAAAACAATGACGAATGGTTGTGCAATTGCAGCAAAGTGCAGGGACGCATGAAAAATCATTGGGCGAAAACACTTGCGTATACACAATAAATTAACAACACAATACATTTATTTTATCTTTAAAATTGTCATGATTTAATGATATACGGATAAGCTGTCACACATGAATTAAAAAATTGTGTACACATAAAAAATAAAAAACATAGAACGCCTTCTTCTCAGTGAAGTTCTTTAGAACATTGCATTTTGACCACAAACATTCAATACAATTTGCTTCATTAACGAAAGATGCATGCATTATTTTATGTTTACAAAGTAAACATTAAAACTGAGCATCACAGGCATTGTTAAATTTCAATATGATTTTAGTTAAGTTGTCTGCAGTTTTTGCCTCGCACCAATACTTTCCAGTAGGGAGGCCTACGGTTGGGCGAAAACTAAAATCATTTCCTTTTTTCCCTGACTGCAATATAAAAAAAAAACATTCAATCTTAAATTTCCTTACAAATTATTACAAGAAAATGTATGATTATCTCTACACATGATTAATAATTTAAGGTGTACATGGTACACATAACATTTCCATACTTGCTGAATGCCATTTAATTCATTTAAGTATTGGTCATTTCCTTTTACATTTGCAAGTATACTTTGCCATTTTTGTCAAGCACAAAAAGGATTCTTTTAACCAGAAAGGTACACCTGAAACAGCACACAAAATTGCCGCTTCAGTTCTGTCATTTCCCCCAGGGCAAAACCCCAATAGAACTTTCCATCGTACAGACATCTCGCATTTTTCCAGTTTAAATGCATCATACACGTTTGGTAATTACTCAAAATATATATTAGCATAAAAACTGACTTGGTAACGAGCAACAGAGAGCTGTTGATAGTATAAAACATTGTGAGAAACGACTCCCTCTGAAGTAACGTAGTTTTTGAGAAAGAGGTAATTTCTCAGGAAAATAATAAAAACTTCTTGCAAGAAGTTTTTATTCCTATCTGAAAGCACACAAATTTGTACAACAAGGGTGTTTTTTCTTTCATCATTTTCTTGCAACTTCGATGACCAATTGAGCCCAAATTTTCACAGGCTTGTTATTTGGGATACACCAAATGAGAACACTGGTCTTTGACAATTACCAAACGTGCTCGATGCCTTTAAAAATCAACAGACCAAAAAGAGGCTGTAGGGAAAATAGTCAGACACCATCTTGTGTAAAGTGAGAATCGGTATGCATTATGACTGTAATAATAGCACTAAGTACAGAGAACTTGACAAAAATAGTGGTAGCGTAACAGTCACACAATCAGTGCTCAATTTCAATAGCTGCAAAAGAAAATGTTGCTGAAATTTTTTTCACCTCACCAAAAACAAGTGGGGCACCAATAAAAGTGGTAAGAATTATCAGTCCTCCATGATATTGTATGGTATTTTGGCTGTTAGTAACTTTTTAGTGACAAGCAGAACAGTTTTGTACTTGGCTTATTTTCGTGCGTAAGCAGCTACATGTAGCTGTGAAATTTTAGCCCTTATGTCAATGGGTTCAAAATTTGTCTAACAAAATATGTCCCGCTGAAGAAATGTGAACATTTATGAAAAACCCAACTTGGAAACCTTATATTAATGTTAATGCAATGATTAATGACTTCCTAAGTCATGAGCCATAAACATATAAAATACAGGATCAAAACTTGCTAGGGAAAAAAACATAAAAAAGCAAAATTTATTACTTTCGGTCCAAAGCTCACTGATTTAAAGTTCATAATCAGAAACAATCTTTCAGAGGCCATATGTGATGCGATCAAGCAAATTGAGTCGTTTGTCAACCCAGGTCATTTTTCATGTTTTTATAAATTTGAAAAGAGCATAATCTTTGCTTTAATACTGTTAAAACCCCATGTTGATACCACCTTTGGTTCAAAAGTTGTGAAAGTAGAAACACCAAGAGATGTGAGAAAATGAAACTGAGAAAAGGGGGTTTAAAGTTCAGTTCTTTATTGAAACTACATCAGCACATTTTCTTTCAATGCTAATTTTAACCCCTTTTTGATGTTATTTAGCAGGAAGGAAGTTGCCAATATAAAATAAGAGATATTTTGGCATTTAAATTTACAAAAAAAAATAGTTTGGGAAATTTCACCCCTGTTAGCCTGTTTTGGCTTGTTTCTCCATACTGATATTTCCGACAAACGACTCATTTAGCTTGATCGCATCACATATTTTCATTTGAATTAGTGACTGAGTCATGAAAATGGCATTGGAAGACGCACCCCCCCCCAAAAAAAAATAAATAAATAAATACATAAATAAATAAATATATAAAATAAAATAAAAAATAATAAAAAAATAAAGTAAATAAACAAATAATTAAATAAATAAATAAATACATCACATACAAATTTTTAAAAATAAAAATAAAAAACCCCTCTGTTTACACACAAAAAAACTGTCAAAACATTAACCATTTTTCATTTTTTTCACAAAAAATGTGACCATCAAATATGATGAAATATTCCCAGTTACTTGTATGGGTTTTTTCTTCCAGAAACCAGTTAATATACTTTCCCTTTAAACTCAATGTTATTTTTGTTAACCTGAATAAAAAAGCACTAAAAAATCACTGAACCTCAAAGATTATTAAAAGTTTGGCCAAAATTATAGCATTAAAAATACAGAACCATATTTGGATCATCATCATAAAAATATACGCGCACTTTATGGTAAAGGGCACAGTAAAATAAATCTACCTAAAAATAATTCATGAATAATACTGCTTCTAAATCCATTTTTAATGCCATATTTTTTTGAACAAATTCTGCAAGGATTTAAAAACCTTTCATGTTTCTGGCAGGACTGCTATGTTTTTCCTTTCATATGATAGATGTTTTAGTACTTATAGTGTACAAATAATACCTATTGGACTGTTTTCATAAAATGATAAAGCTGCGAATAAAAATCACATATTGCATGACCGAAATATTATATACTATACTCTTTAGATATCTTTTTTACAATGAAAGAAAGTATTGAAAAGTTATTTCTCAAAATTATTATTGACAACAAAATGCGATACATTTTACAAAATACTGGTGAAAATACAGGGTGAGCCAAGGTTCACAGAAATTCAAAATTTAAAGGTCATCCAGAGTGTGAGCGCGTATCTAAAAAAATGCTTAAAAAAAACCCACTATTAGTTAAAAACATTCAAAGATAATTTAAATGGCTTTTGTTTTCTTTTAGCCTAAAAGCCTAATCATCCACACATTGTTTTTTGTTTTTGTTGTTGCATTGTGCCGTTTTATTCTTCACTTTGCAAAGTCTACTTTAAGCATTCTGTCCCAATCTTTGTCATAATTGATGATAACTCCTATAAATGTGTGTAGTTGCAATCGAGACTTCCAATTCCAGTTCTTTTCTAAAATTTGAAATGTTGGTTTTTGTCATTTGATGTACAATCTAGTTGAGTAAGAGAGATTTCATGTACACGTACATGGTGTTACTACAAACCCAACTAGATTGTATCTCCACCATGCAAAGTTTCAAATCCTACTCATGCACATGGTGTTACTGCAAACCTTACTAGATTGTATCTCAACCATGCAAAATTTCAAATCCTACTCATGTACATGGTGTTACTGCAAACCCAACTAGATTGTATATCCACCATGCAGAGTTTCAAATCCTACTCATGTACATGGTGTTACTGCAAACCTTACTAGATTGTATATCCACCATGCAAAGTTTCAAATCCTACTCATGTACATGGTGTTACTGCAAACCCAACTAGATTGTATCTCCTAAAAGCAAAGTTTCAAATCCTACTCATGTACATGGTGTTACCGCAAACCTTACTAGATTGTATCTCCACCATGCAAAGTGTCAAATCATAATCATGTACATGGTAATACCAAAGCTGCCTAGATTGTATCTCCACCATGCAAAGTTTCAAATTCTACTCATGTACATGATGTTCCCGCAAACCCAACTAGATTGTATCTCCACCATGCAAAGTTTCAAATCCTGCATATTATGTACATAAATGACTATTTTGGTGCCCTAAAAACATACAGGCACTGTTATTATGATTTAATGTTTTCATTTGGCGCCCTATTATAGTCCTTGACAGCATGACATTATTTGAGTAGGGTTTCCTTGACTGAAGGTCAAAAGAAGGTTGCCCATTGACCCCTGTGCACCGTGCGTACATATAGGTGCCTTTCCATTGTTTCATCATCGTTTTACCACTAAGATAGATAGCAGCATGATGACGCCCATGCATAAGGTCCATTGCTTGCCTGTCACACAGCACATACTAATGATCTTCTTATTCTATGAGCGCATCATACACTGCACGCATACTATCAAAGACACCAAGGGAAAGTGGATCAGAGGTACACGTCCAACGCTCACGGTAGTTGCGTGCTGTTTTAAAGGCTGTATCTGATCATTCAAAAGCCTAGTGATGACGTCACGTGTTTGGGCTTATCAATGACCTAAATTTGAGCAATAATTTAGAATAATTACTAATAATATTGTATTAATCTTGAGGGTTCTGAAACCCTAAGCCGGGGGGAAACCAATGTTACAATCATGGACAGAAAATCAAATTCACCTACTATGGCGGAAGTTGGATTTGAACCCAGGCACACAGAAGTGAGAGATAGGCAATAAAAACCCAATCTCTAAAACTTTGATCAGATTATGACCAAGTAGGGTTTTTGTAATTATATTTATTTATTTATTTTAATTGTACAGTTGGATTGTGGTCCGTTCTCTTATGGTAAAGACAGTTACCGATAGACACCATCTTTAAGGGCAACTTGGATTTTGGCTTCGGGTCGCGCAAGCATTCTAATTTTTCTACGCAGCCAAGTGGTTCATCAACCAATCATGCAAGGCGCATACAGAATTTATGCAGAAGGCACAGCTGTGCGTTCAAAAAATGATTTACTTGCCCATAAAGATGGCCGACACTACACTGCGTGACATCCAGTGGGAACTGTCTATAGAGTTGGTACTTAAAAACTTTTGCTTAGACCCTTGCATTGACAACACGCCTGGCTAAAGTCTGCCCATGGTCACCCATTTTGAGCCCCAAATTGCATGTCAAGATACGGTGCAGGTCGCCAAAATGCACTGCACAGAAGTAAAACACAAGAAATCCATTTCCCAAGACGGCATAACCAAGGTTTCTTGCGATCGATGACGTCAATAACCACATTTGAGACCATAAGGAAACACCTTTTGCGTATCTGCAATATTTGTAGAGCTGTACGTGCATCTTGTAAGTTTGCATTGGTAGTGAATTAAACATCACAATTAAAAGTAATCCAAGATGATACTCCAAAAAAAGATCATACTGATGTCGACTCGTTGCATTCACGTCACCATTTTGAGTGTCAACAGGTAAGTGCGTAACGACCCGACGTCTACAATTCACACTAATCTGTATAACACACACGGACACTGACTCCCAAAATGGCGCAACCAACATTATTGTGATGATGGCGTCAGGTGTATTGGGTTCATAGAAACCTTTCTTTTGTTTACAATTAGTGTTGACCACCATTTTGTATGGATGACCTTGAGTATCACAAAATGTAGTTAGCACAAATATGACCTTTTTATTTAAAACGTTTTATGAAGAATATGTGCGCTATTTGTTTGGGGTAGCACAATTGATTTATCAGGATACATGAGAAACTTAATAGCATTTGTATTAAATGATAAATGATTGTATATTTTGCAGTGGAGGCCACCCGTACTTTTGCCTGACAAGGTTGGCAAAACTTGCGTCTGTGACATCGCAAAAGGAAGGTCTTTCTCAAAAGAACTTAGTTGAACCTCATAATCCGTCGTATGTTGGTGTGAGGGGAACCGGTTTACGTCCTGCTAACAGCTTGTTGGATTTGTTGGTGTTAAGAGCTCTGCTCTGTTTCCTGGTAGGTTCGTCCCTGGATTGGATTAGGATGAATGGATTTAAGGATTGGATTAAGAATATAGAGAGCATTGGATTGAGAGTGCAGCTTAAATAAAGAATAGGATACCGAACAAAGATTGGATAACAGACATAACATTACATTTTAGATGAATACCCAATCCCAATGTATTGTAAATATAGCAATTAGTGTACAGTGCTTATCACACATCAGTGTTGGAATAAATTAAACATTTGTTCTTTATCCCCGAGGTAATTATTGCATCAATTAAAACATAATACCAGGCCATCCATCATTATCAGTATTGAGCTATTACAACTGTTTTTGCATAGGCTGGTTTTATTTTAGGTGTAGTGGGCGACATGGTAGGGTGAGGTAGGGTGGGATTTAGATTTGGGTGGAATTTGTAATTGGGAATTGCAGTGTACTTAATACTAAGAATGGTAGAATATTTCAAAGTGTTTCTTTTCCTGCATGCAATCAAGGCTGGTTCTGATTCGGTGAATGCCTTACTTGGGCCATACAGGGCATCCTGATGGATGCACAGAAAGGCGAGGTAGGAGTGAGATTAGGGCGAGTTGTGCAAGATTTCTGAAGAATCAGCATCACAACGACTGGTTTCCAGGCTAGCTCTGAATCAGTGAATGCATTACTTGGGCCAAAAAGGGCAAACCCAATGGATGGCACAGTAGGGCAAGGTAGGGGCAAGGTAGGGAGGTAGGATTGGGTCCAGATATGCAAGATGCTTGGAGACTGGCTTCCAGGCTAGTTCTGTCACTTGGGCCATAAAGGGCAACCCAATGGATGGCACAGTAGGGCAAGGTAGGGGGTGAAGGTGGGATTGGGGCAAGATTGCAAGATAATTTTCTAAAGAATCAGCACTACGGAAACTGGCATCCAATTTTGTGAATTGATCACTTTGGTGAAGAAGAAGGTGAAACACTGGATGGCAGGGCAGAGCAAGGCAGGGGCAGAATGTGGGTGAGGGCAGGATTGGGGTGACCTGTGCAAGACAATTTTTCTGGAGGGAGCAGCGTCAAGAAGACTGGCGACTTAGGCTGGTTCTCAATCAGTAAATTTGTACCTCTGGGTGCAGAGGGCGCCATACTGGTAATAATAATAATAATAATAGTTAGTTTTTATGTGGCGCTTTTCACGCCCGAAGGGCATCCCAAAGCGCTTCACATTATTACCCCTGGTCACTGGGCCTGAAATCATTCCTTAAACCATTTCACCATCATGCGCTACTCGGCTTAATCAATCACAAGAACCATCTCTGCCCTCACAGGTACCCATTTACCCCTGGGTGGAGAGAAGCTTATGGTTAAGTGTCTTGCTCAAGGACACAAGTGTCACGACCGGGATTCGAACCCACACTCTGCTGATCAAACACCAGAGCTTGTATCCGGCGCTCTTAACCGCTCAGCCACGACACTCCACAGTAGAGGAAAATTTACGCTTGGGGAGAGATTAGTCAAAAGAAATTGCGGAAGGATAAACCGTATACTCACATGAAAAATGGTAGAATACCAAGTAGTACTTCTTTACATGGGTTATCAGCAAGTTCAGCTGTATTGCTTACACAGAAGTTGAGGACACAACGAATGTAGTGCTGTAGTTTTTTCCTTCTTCCTTCAACAAATTTGGAATCCTGGGTAGACAAGAGGGAACAAATAAGACAACTTTTAACAGAAATAAACAATGAAAATAAGTTCCCATCCTTCATAAATACTAATAAACTTGAATTTTACCACTGAAGAAAATAATGTACGGTTATTATAATTGTTACTATTATTATATCTTTCTGGTAATGAAGCAAGGGACCCTCAAAAGTGACTAGCACTGTGACCCGTAGGCCTGAACATACTTATGTCATGTATGTAGAGAAGATGATGAAAAATGTCAGTTTTGGATGTGGGAGGAAAACCCCAAATAGGGAAAACCAATGCAATCTGGTAGGGACTGGAAACCCAATTCACATGCAAGACTCCAGTCCGGGATTAGAACCAGGGTCAACCAAGGTGAAAGGCAGGAAAAAGACCACTTTAGCCAACCTGAATCAGGCATGATATTTTGCCCTTAGAAAAAAAGTAGGAAACTTTTATTGAGTACAAGAGCTGACCTATATGTACACAATAGTATAGGCTTTTTTAAGGCTATCTAGTAAAAATTTTGCTGTAGTTTTTCTGAGGACAAAACAAAATCGGAAATCAGATTAAAGTAGGAAGAATATCATGCCTGCTGAATGTTCGAGATAATAGACTTAGTTTCTTAAGGTTTAATTAGGGTGAGAATTTTTGTCGGTTCTCACAAACTTTGTTCAAGTGGGTTTACCTTATTTCCAACAGCTTTCTTTGGAGGGAAATCAAAGGTGTTGATGATTGCATTGGTCTTTCGCATCTTAAGATGAAGTTCTCTAAACTCTGTGTACCTCCTGTAGACATTCCACTCTTCATCTCGGATACGGACATAGATCTAGGAGAAATATTCATGGATATAGTATATAAATTTACCCTCGAAGTGATGACGTCAGATATTTGGGCTTTTATATGTTCGGCCTTTACATGGCTTAGGCTCGACCACATTGAATGCCCGATACTTTATGGAGGCAACCGAGGCAATCGCCACCATGCCCATGGTCATTGCCTTGGTGCCCCTTAAATTGTTCCAGTAGAAAGTTACATTTCAAAAATAATGTGGCAGGCTAATTATCATTACTTACAGCTGAGAAGCTGAATTGCGAAGGGCGTGGCTACAACATGGTCGAGCTGCAGGCGTGTAAAGACACCTTTTGGTAGCCAGCCAGCCACATCAACCCATATAATGACCATGGAGTACAGCCAGAGATTGAAAGTGTTTGATTCTTTTCTGAGAGGAAAACTGAAAGACACGGAGAAAAACATGCGTGGCACAGGAGAGAACCACTGCACAACTCTACCCACATATGGCCCTAGCCAGGAATCGAACCAGGGTCACCTTGGTGAAAGACGAGTGCTTCAAACACTAGACACCCACGCCACCAGACGAATTCCCTCATAGAGATACCCCTTTGATAAGGGAAAACTATCTAGCCTGTTTAACGTAATCTAGTCTATTTAACGTACCTGGTAGACATGGAACGCATCACTCCCTTTGCCTCTAAGGAAAGCAGACGGGATCCAGATGTTCACTAAGGCTCGTTGGTTCGACTGAAGAGAGTCTCTGTACAAAATTAGAACAATGAAGACACAGCACTAAAATACAGGCATGATATTTGGTCCTTAGGAAAAAATAAGGAGCATGTCATTGAATACAAGGGCAGACCTACATGTACACATGGTGTAAGCTTTAGAAGACTTTCAGGCTATTCAATCTATTTAAAATAAAATAAAATTCCAAGGGCCCCAACAAATCGGAAATCAGACTAAAGTAGGAAATATCTGTATGATCATCTCAACGTAGAACAGCCTAAAATAAGAAAGACTTATCGAATCTGTGAATAAGTTATGCTTCATAAAGGTGAAATAATTTTTTGAATAAGAGCTTTTTTCCATTTTGAACTTACGTGTCTGTAATTTCGGCTCCAGCAACGCGGTTTTCATCATGGGGTAGCTGTGGAGGGTATAATCAAATCAACAACTTAAAATCTATAATTATCTCAGTGCATTGTCGTCAACAATTCTGAGCCACATTATTAACGGGCATAATACAGTCTAAAATGGGTTTTAAGACCAAATTAAATTGAGAAATAAAACTTTGCATATCCACTTTCTTCTTCCAAAATGAGCACCCCCACTCCCTTTTCCCCAATAATACTCACAGGCCCTCTAAGATCAACCAGCTCATCCTGTAGCCTCTTGACGATGTTATCCCGCTGTTTGAGTTGTCTGCTGAGGTAATCGTTGAATTCCATCAGCTCACCGTGCATCTCGGCTACTTGTATCAACTTGCGCTCATATTCTGCCTCTTGGTTACTGGAAGAAAAAGTAAAAAGGATCAAAATATCCTTTTTAAAATATCCACTTGGGCAATTCAGATTAGACAATGCACAGTGAGTGATGTTTGAAAGCTTTGCATGATGTGGATAATAAGAAAAACTATAGTAGCAAACTTGCGGGTACAACCATGTATAAAACTTTTTTGGGAGAAGTGTTGGTTCTAAGAAAAACCAGTGTGGTCTCGACATTTCTAACAGTATTATACTCTGCTCGTCTTCTTGACTCTTCAAACAGCATACTCTGCTCATCTTCTTGACTCTTCAAACAGTATACTCTGCTCGTCTTCAGTTTTTCCAATGCACAGTGGTTTAAGACCCGGACATTTCGTCCATGTTTTTTTTTTTTTCCTTCTTTTTTTCATTTAAATCAGCTTAGATGTAGCTGGAGAGAAAGTTTTTCAATGAATTTGGAACAAAAACCACAAGGTACTTTAGTTGTCTTTTACGTTTTAGTACACGTATGATAAGATGCAAAAAGTTATATTGCGTATTTTTTTGAGTTGGGTATAATAATAAAAATGATGCTTCAAAAATGGGTCTCATAAATGGGTCTCATAAGTTTCAAAAACCTGTCTTAAAAATCGTTCTCTTTGTTCAACCGCCTTGAGTACCTTATTGGTAGATAAGTGCGCTCTATAAGACTCCGGTATTATTATTATTAATATTACAGGGAGTAAATAACCTGTTGTTATCTGCTTTTATATTTTCCTATTTTGTTTTTGTTATTTACTCGAAATCCTTCCTTTTACTTCAAAGGGCGAAGTTTGTTAATTGAGTTTGTTTTTGCCATCATGGAAAATCATTGGCTGAATAATAATAATAATGGCTTCTTATATAGCGCTCATATCCATCTCTCAGTGACGCTCAAGGCGCTTCAACATTGCGTGGGGATACGTAAGTATGAGACCTATTCCTTTACATAGCACCACTGCGTAATTGTTTACAAGGTGCTGTGGCGCAATATGCAGCCAATCAAACCAGGAACACTGGGGCGAACCCCTTCTCTTTTCAATAAGTGCACTGGGTTCTTTCACGTGCATTACACAACACATGAATAACTGTTCTTGTTTTATTTGGAATTTAAGGTACAAATACTAACCTTTGGAGAAAGCCAGGTTTTGGGTCTGGGATCGGAGGCTGTTGCTCTTCAACACGTATACCTGGAAGACCTGTCACAAAAGATGGAACAGATCTTTAAAATAATAATAATAAACAGCTTTTACAAAGCGCCCTCAACCAAAAACAGGGTCCCGAGACGCTTTACAGAGGTTTAAAAAATTAAAAAATTATTTTATTTCATTTTATTAAATAGAACAATTTAAGAAACACAGAGCAAATTAAGAAAAGGTAATTTAAGAAATACTTAGGAAAAAACATAAAAGGCTATGACATAGGCAGATGATAAACTTTAATAAAACACAAAAAGGTTCTTTTTCAAGATTTTGGTCCAGTACCTTTAAACAACCAACTAGGCACACTCATAGAGGGCTAAATATCGGAGCTGGTTAAGCAGAAGAGTACGTCCAATCATTTTCTGCTGAGCAAAACTAAGCGGGAAACCAGTCAAAGACGGGATGTGTAATATGGTATTTTGGCTGGTAAACTTATTCCAGTAAACAAAAATTTTTTGTGCTTACCTACTTTTTTTAAAAACTGAAACAACTCTGTGAAATCGGGCCCAGATTACAAACATTTGGTCGTTGAGTTACCATAGAGTGAAATATGGCGGAGGATTCGGAAGGGTCGCCAGCACAAAGGCACAAGGGGAGTTAGGCCGTATCTGAATTGGCGGCTACAGCTACGGCTACGGCTGTTGCTAAGGGTGTTGCTAAGGACGTCCTATACTTCAATGCATGATGACGCGGAAATTTAGCCGTAGCCGTAGCTGTAGCCGGCATTTCGGACACGGCCTTAGGATTAAGAACACTATCACAAATGACGTAGCATTATCCTATAGACAGTTTTTGAAGTAGCAATTGGACAGATAAAGAAGAGATGGAAACAAGGACAAGAAAGTGGTGAAAAATCAAACATGAAAACCCTGTACTCCCTTGGCCCACTTGCCTACAGGGCCCAATTTCATAGAGCTGCTAAGCACAACAATTTGCTTAGCATGAAATTTCTTCCTTGATAAAAACAGGATTACCAACCAAATTTCCATGTGTTGCATATTGCTTGTTACTGGTATTCAGCTGTTGTTTGCTTATCCTGAAAATCACGTGAAAATTTGGTTGGTAATCCTGTTTTTATCAAGGAAGAAATTTCATGCTAAGCAAATTGTTGTGCTTAGCAGCTCTATGAAATTGGGCCCTGGTGACCTCAATCCTCCAATACCCTCCTCTCCTATGTCACTCCACACCAAATTGGAATGCCTGACCCTGTGATAAGCAATCATTGTTTGGGCCTACTGACCCCAATCCTTCAATTTGGCAATTGGATATAGAAGGATTTGGGACTGTAAGGGTTATCCCTGTACTCCCAAGGCCCACTTGCCTACAGGTTACCTCAATCCTCTAATATCTAATATCCTCCTCTCCAATGTCACTCCCCACCAAACTATTTGGACTTTAGATGAGATTGTAATGCCTGACCCAGCGATAAGCAATGGTTCTTTGGGTCTACAGCCCTCAGTCCTTCTGAATCCTTTATTTCGACAAAGAGGATGTAGAAGGATTTTTGGAGGGTAAGGGTTGACGTAAAATGGATACTGTACGGATTCTACCAGAGCCGTTGCGACATAGAGGGACCAGTTTTCTTTGGTCAGGTGGTTGCTGGACGCCATTTTGGGTCCAAATGCAGCACAACACAATGCGAAGTCTAGTCTGGCACCCTGTGTTCACCCATGTGTTTTTTTGGGACACAAAATGGCTTATAATCGCAAGTTGTCGCAACTCTCTCAAAATACAGCTCTAGATTCTACCTTCAATTGCTTGAGAGCCATCCCTCCGTAGCATCTGAACAGCTCCAACATACTTCTTCAGTTGGTGTTTTAAGACATCGTTCTCTCTGTAGAAATCATCAATAAAAAACCTTTCCTTAATTCACATACAAATTTAATACATTGTGCATTTTACATGTTTTACATGATTGTAAGAATAATAGCATTTAAGTTTGAAAGTGTAAGTGGTATATAATCCGAGGGATTGTTTTTTTCTGCATGAAATTTGAAGAGAAGAGAAAAATTGCGTATGAATTTGATAATTATTGTCATTTGTTTTTTGTTTCATAGCATTACACAAAACAACTAAAAGAAAACTGAATACAGTTTGGCAGGTAATTTTTTAAGAGGTCGACAAGTTTTTACTCGCTTTTAGTTTTTTAAGTTAAGTTAAGTCAAGGTTTGCCAAGCAGCAAGGTTGTATTTTTTCATGCAAGTTCTAAACTTGTACAAGGAGTTACTTAGTGCTCAACATGGAAAACAATTCAACACAAAGTCGAGGCGAGCTGAGGCTAAACAGTCAGATTTGTTCTCAACTTTTAAAGGTTTTGGGATGTTTTTAACGGAAAGGTATTTATGAATAGGAATAAAAGAGTGATGACTCAGTCTTAAACGGCCATTCAAAACCTTCCAGGGTCGTGGTAGTGCGATTGGCTAGGTCCTTTATTGCTTAGATCATTTTATTGCTTAGATCATTTGATTTCTAATTAAGGACTATTGGTATATTTGTAAAGCGCCATGAGCACAGGAGATGTGCGCTATAGAAATAAATGTTTTTTAATTTTTTTTATGGCCATGACCCTGCCGGTTTTAAACAGGGCGTTTAAGACCTCGTCTCCACTCTTTTATTCAACCACAGTGGATGATATTGAATTGCAAGACAGTAGGAGGGTTTCGTGTGTAGATGGTGGAGTACCTTAAGAGAGCACCAATTTGTGCTTGAAGTTTCTCCTCTGTCTCTTGACTACACCCCAGGAGCTCCTCTAGTTGACCTTTGACATTGCCGGAGTGTTCCATCTCACTGTCTAGAAGATTCCTTAGAGACCTATGAATCAACGGAATGAAAAAGAGATCTTCATCCATTGAATGGAAAACATACTTAAAGGGCGTGCACAACATTGGTAAGATTGAAAAAATAAATGTTCACAGATTTGCACGTATAACTTCAAAATGGTATAAAGAATAAAGGTGGTTATGGTGGAAAACTTCCCTTGAAATATTTTTGCCTGAAATGCTATAGTTTTTGAGAAAAGGGTAATACAATTAGTTATGAACTTGTGAGACCAAAAACCTTTGAAAACAGTGAAAACATATGATGGGGTTTTTCACTATTTTCTTGTGACTCCGATGACTGTTTGAGCTTAAACCTTCACAGGTTTGTTACTTCATGTATATGTAGGGTCACACAAAGTGCGGATACTGGTCTTTGACACTACCAATGTAATCCTTGTGATTTAAAATAGAACTGACTTGAACGTTTACTTTAGACAGCTAATGCAAAAAATGAAATCAGTCAAATCTGATGGTTGTGAGTTTGAATTATCCTACCCAAGGTGTCTATGCATTATTTCCCCACAAGACTAGAAAAGCTCTGAGTATGCCTCTACAACAGTGTAAGGCTAAACCAAATCACACAATTCATCGTTTATTTTATCATTTCCCAAAACAAGACAATTTTTTACTTTCATGTTTCAGTTCATATCGGAAATGGATAGCTCACCTGTTTTGCTCTTGCAGATCATCGTTACGGTTCATCATGGCAAGCACTGCTTGTTTGAGTTCATCTTTTGACACAAAACATAGAAACGATATCAGACTAAGGTTTAAACAAATTCCATTCTGATCAGGGGTGCATTCCACTCAGGGGAACCACGCAAATGTTTGCCAACATACACACATGTTTCCAAAGGGGAACGCGTTGGGTACAAAAAGGATTTTGCAATGTTTGCAAAATTCACCAAATGGTGTCGAGGCGGTGTTAGTGTATGTTCTCCATTAGTTATACAGGATTGGTAAGGATAAAAAAGCTCATTATTTAATTTTAGTCTGAAAGCTTAACCTGATTATGAAGTTCATAATAGAACCGTTTTTTTCTGTGAAATATTTCAGAAGACAGAATTTCGTTTCGGATACTCTTGATGAGTGCAACCCAAAGCCAAGTTGAAAAGTTACCGCTTGACATTGTATGGTAAGAGGCCAGCGAGTCCTCCGGTGTCCCTGGCTGCATCGTATTCTCCAGGCTGTCCTTCAGGCTCTTCTGAGCAAGGAATAATCCAAGAGCGGCGTTTTCAGTCTCGGCGCCGAAGCCCAACATACTGGAATCGGTGGACTGCGTATCTGGATTCAAACAAAATCAAGTATCAACTGAGACCCTCCTGGGCAGAAGTTTGTCAAATCACAGTATTATGAAAACATATGTATTGAAGTACATTTTCTTGGTTCAACCCAAAATTATTTGAAATACAATGGTCTAATCATGGTTTTTATTATCCCCTTGCACCAATGTCACTTGCGGCATGTCTGCCACGCTCGCCTTTTTGGGAGTCAACACAAAATGGTGTGAACACGACGTCGCCTTAAATGCGCACTTCACTGTATAACACATGGGGACATTGACTCAAAAAATGGCACAACCGAGATTGTTGTGATGATGATGTCAGGTGATCTCGATCAATATTTGTTTTTATATTTTCCCAGCATACAGGGGCCGAAAAAGTACACATTTCTGACCAGCCAATACACCCCCAACATGTCTTCCCAAGGGACACGAAAAAACTGCATGTCTGCTTACGCTTTCTACAGTGTGCAAAACGGAGTTATTCCAAGTCACTCCAATACAATCCACTCACATGGCCCAGACTCTGCTGCAATGTGGATGGGTCAAATTGTCTGGTACCTGTAAAACACAGCCTGCATATTGCACTGTGATGGCTGTGTGTTGTTTGCACCAGTTTCTACACATGGTCGACACCACACACACACACACACACACACGGCGTCAGTTTTGTCACTAGTAAAAAAAAAAGTAGTTTTTTTTTTTTTTTTGCATCATCTGCTGCCGTGCTGTTTTGTGTTTTTTTTTTTTGAGTGGTTCTACCTCCTACCTCATACCCCATTACTCAACTTTAAAAAAAAACTTAACACACTTTTGTTTTAATTTTTTTTTTTTTTTTTTTTTTTTTTTTTTATTTTTTTTTTTTTTTTTTGGTTTACAATAAATGACTGAGTGACTCGTGACTGACTCGGACGACTCGACTCGACTGACTGACTCGACTCTCTCGACGACTCCAACTGACTTGAGACTGACTCTGGACGACACTTCGACACAGGGGTCAAATGTGATGAAGTCAATTAATGCTCAGGTTCTTGGTTGGGGTTTAAGGTCCCAGTGCCCCATCCCCCCAAACCCCCCTAAAAAAATAACAACAACAACAAACAAACAAACACCCTAACAAACAAAACAAAACAAAACAGAAAACAAACAAACAAAAACAGAAAAAAAACAAACAAAGCCACACACAATAGGTGAGAGAAACTAGTGATGCATCCGTTCCCACCTGGGACAGTTTCAATCATCAAAATAGATGAATTTGGAACTTGGAATAATTGGAATAAAATTCACCGATCTCAAATCTTCTCGAGGAAGTGTCTGTTTCTCGCACATGATGACAATTTATTTTTTTATTTTTTTGTCACAACTTGTGCCCTACATGTATCTCATGAATTCAAGGTTGTAGCTAGGGCAAATTGATTGCAGGCTGATTTTGTCGAGGGTGGGTGTATTGAGTGCAACGTAGCGCCTCACGGCCGGGGTCCAGGGGCCCGCTTCCTCTGGAAGCTGATTTGCTGAAGGGTTTTAGTTGTTTTTTTATTGCTTTGATGGACTCCCCAGTCCCCAGGCTCTCTCCTGCCCATATTTGTGCCTTTGACAGAGTCATTGTCAGAGGCAAAAACATGTGCAGGAGAGCCATAGAGAATAAACACCTGTATTGTTAAGTAAAATGTTAGGGTAAAATAAATAAAATATTTGCAGAATTTGCAGTGGAAAATATCCTCCTCAAAATATCACCGGAACCCAGGCGCCAGGATCTGCCTGCTACGGTTTGACTGTTGAAAATTCACTTGAAAGTTACGCGAAATACAGACCACATTGCGATCCTGATGTACACAATGCACTCCGTGCGACAAGCAGAGTCACGTCGTTTTCAATTTACAGGCTTACAGTCTTTGTTTTGTACGTGCTAAGAAACATTCAACGCTAGAGGGCGTTTTAGAACAATGCAATAGCATTAAGAGTAAACGCCCTCTATTGATGAAATATTACACGATAGCATACGAAACCAGTTACAAACGCCTTGACGAAAGACTGTACGTGTTTGCGCATGCTCGGGAAAAAAGTGTTTTCCCCAAAAAATGCAACATCACATCGCTGGTGCGCGGGCTATAAAAACCTTATACAGCACTGTCCTCGCTGGTATGCACGCCGATTTTGGAGCCAAAGTTGTGAATTTGAAAAGGGCCATAATGTTGACCATGGATAAAGTAAGTCTCGTACCCACATTTAATGGCAGTGGTGCAAAGGCCACCTGTAACACGCACACACGCACCATTCTTTCCCTGAGAAAGAGTCTAGTATGTTGTTGTAGGATTATTAGTTTATTATTATTATTACGGACGGGTGCTAAACTCAGGTACATGTACATGTAGTATAGCTTACGATGCCTTTAACTTAGAAAAATTTGTAAGATTGGCGCTGATTGTTTTAACAGGAATAAAATACACACGTTGCATAGGAGTTTTTTCTTAATTTTTCACTTATTTCAATGACATTTTTAATAATTTTACATAAATTTATGCCGGTCGGAGTTTGTTAATTTTCATTCGATCCCGGTCGGCTAAAGCTGGGGCAGGTCATGACCGACCGGCGCCGACCATGGTAGCTTCAACGTTGAATGAATTCTAAGACTGTAAAATTTGAAACAAAGTTTTCTTTTTTCAAATTGCAAAAATATGCTTTTATAATGCATGCAAAAAGAAGAAGAAGAATTTGTTTTAAAGTTACTACACAAAAAGG
>CM037475.1:4977142-5002142 GCA_021014325.1 Plazaster borealis | reverse complement strand
TCATGATTTACCTTCTTGTTCCGTCCTAGGTCGTTAGGTCGTGTTTGCTAATTGTTTGTTTGTCCTGTTCCGTCCCCCGTCTGTCGTGTACAGTCTGTTGTAACTTTGATTCTGTGAAGTCCAGTTTCTTGTTTTTTAAAGGCATTTCTATACAAGACTTTGTATTTTGAATATGCCTCCATATTTGCCTCTGCTTCATTGTGTCTCATAATAATTATTATTCTAGTAGCTCTTTATACAGCTTTGTTCAATTGACCTCTATATATTTGACATTTGACATTTATTTCACACTTACAGAATATACATGGACAAGGGTACATACATTTTTGTGGAATTAATACACATTATATGTATTTATACATCCTGTCAGTATGTAGGGAAAGAAAGAAGCTCAGTGCTTTTTAGTTTTTCCCTACTGGACAGACAGAACATTCAACAATGGACAGACAAGAAAACTATAAAATACAAAAATACAATAACCGAAAATAAACAGAGTACAGGATAACAATTAGACAGATGATGTTTTAGTTTTCTTTTAAATTGCATGCAGTGAGACAGATAGCTTTAAGTTTATGTTGAGACTGTTCCAATATGCAATTCCACGTTGTCTAAGACTGCTGTTATGAATTACTTGTATGTACATTTTGCAATATGGAAACAAATTTTCAGTTGAATTGAATTGAAAGAGTGTGTTTTTCAAAATTTACTGACAGAGCTTTAGCCTGAGCCGAAACCATGGTTTCCAAAAGGGCCTTTAGGCTGCGGCTTGATCATCATGATGAAGCATGGGATGCCCATAGCAACACCCTTAGCAACAGCCACAGCCGTAGCTGTAGCTGTAGCCGCCAATTCATACGCGGCGAATAGTTTGACGATAAAATAGGATGGTGAAATATTTCAAGAGTGTGCATTATTGGCTTTCACCATTTGGATTCATGTTGTACATGAACCACTAAAATGAAAGTCGGCTTCTGAAATCCATCACCACACTTTCCCTGTGATGTATTTAAAAAATGTACCGAGTAATTATATTTTAACTCAATTACGTTTTTTCTTTTTTTCTTTTTAAATTTCAGCTGCCGTGAAGTCATTCACATGCGGGGCCTTGTCTGGGATCTGTGCCAAAACAGTAGGGTACCCGCTGGACCTTCTCAAGAAGCGTCTTCAGGTTCAAGGTTTCGAAGAGGCCAGGAAATCCTTTGGCAAGGTGCGGCGTTACAACAGCATGCTGCACTGCATCTCGTGTATCGTCAAGGAGGAAGGGGCCAGGGGGTTGTATAAGGGACTGTCTCCCAGCACCCTCAAAGCCTTTGGGACGGTCGGGTTAATGTTCTGCTTCTACGAGAAGGCCTGTCACGTCTTGGAGACCAGACACTCATAATGCTCGGCATTGTTTGTACAAAGTGCAATTTCTTTATTTTTGTAGATGAATTGCCATCAAAGATAGATTTATGTTACCTCGTTAGTTTGGAATTCTTTGAATGAACGTGAGAACTGCAATAACTTCCGTTCTCAAATGGTGCGAAAAACAAAACCAAAACATTCTTGTCATATACGAAGGAAAACAAATTGTGCCAAAGTAACAATTTTTAGTTATCACTATTGTTCAGTATGTCTCATGCTAATTTTGAGAACTATTTTTGAAGAGTACGAAACAGGAATGTAGTTTCTGTGAAAGTTACCAGAAATTAACAGAATTGCTTTTAAAGCATATTTGAAAACGTGTGTGAATAGATGCCTTTCATTCCCTTAAAAGAAAAGCGTCACTTCTTCAACCTCCTCAGACCCTTTAAATATTTACTAGCTTTTAATTTTTTTATAGCTGTGAAAACTCTTGTGTGAAGTTTGCAAGAGCTTGAAGTACTGTTGAAGGGGAAAACAGTAAAATTTAATATATTTGTTCCAACTTAAAGCAGTTATTATAGCTGAACATCTTTAAGGTTTGTGGAAATTCGCCCAGTATCGGCCCAGGGTAACTCTGCAATGTCAAACACCTTATGACTTTTTGGTTGATTTCCCACGGTGTAATGGAACAAATGGATGTATACCCGTGCACCAGCTACCACTGTTTCCAATGCTTGTAGGACTTTGTAGGCAGCATATAGAACTCGGCCCAATGTAACCATTGAATTGGTCATATGAAAGCCTGCCCTTGGAAGTATAAAAGGGACAACTTCTTGGTTGTAACCGTTCCACCATCATTGTTGTAAAAAGATGGTATCAGATGAATATCCCACCTGCCCTCAACCCTTGGTCAGTTTTGTTAAAAACTATTAAGTGTGGTGATCAGAGCTCAGACAACATTGTTAGATAAGATTGTCAGAACTAAATCTCACCCAATTTTTTGAGTCATCTCAGTTTTTAGTACATCTCTTTAACGTCAACGTTGTGTCTTTGTGAGATAAGATTTTCATAAATAAATCTCACCTGATTTTATCCCACCTTCTCTGAAATCATTGTCAGTTTATAAGAAGTGTCAATCAATGCTCGGGTTTGGAATCATCTTTGAGATGTCGAAGATACGTGTAGAGTTCATCTTTAACATGTCAAAGATGAAACAGTGAGACATTTATAACATAAGATCCTCATAACCAAGCCCACCTTATGCATGAATATTGTGTGAGTAATCAACGTTGTGTCTTTGTGAGATAAGATTTTCATAAAGTCAATCTCACCTGATTTTATCCCACCTTCTCTGAAATCATTGTCAGTTTATAAGAAGTGTCAATCAATGCTCGGGTTTGGAATCATCTTTGACAAGTCGAAGATACATGTAGAGTTAATCTTTAACATGTCAAAGATGAAACTGTGAGACATTATAAGATCCTCATAACTAAGTCCCACCTTATGCATGAATATTGTGTGAGTAATCTGGGACCAGATTCTCAAGGGGGCTGTAAATCACCTAAAGATGAGGAATAAATCAATTTCATCTGCCATGGAAAGTGTGAGAGAGAAAACCCTAAGGAACTCGTCTTGAAGAGGAAAGCAGGACTCGGTGTCAACTTCACCAAGCGTTAAGACACATCGTTAAGATGAGTTTGCCATGGTTACATTTTGCTAAGCAGTTAAAGAGGGTCTCCAGTGTCAAATTTAACTTTGTGATCCACCCTTCTTCCAATATATAGAGTCCTTATGTAAATGGGGAAAAATTACAAGTCTCTAACCTCAGATGAAAATGGTGTAAAATGCCACTGTGTTTGATACCCTTCAAGTGCAATTTTTTTCAAAATCAAAAAAACGTTTGATGACATCACATTTCAAATATATGGTCTGAACATTTTTGTACAGAGAACTTTTATTTATTCCTGAATTTTGATGATCTTCAATCAAAACGGCATTGAATTTGACCTTTTGACTAGCTTAAAAATTCCTCTTTGGAATGTACAGACCCATTTGTTTGTTATGTTCGATGACGTCATGTTTAAATTTCGCTCTGAAAGAGTGTCAAATAAATGAAAGTTTGCAACATTTTAGCGTGAGGGTACAGGCTTGTACTTTTTTCTCCACTTTCATGAGGACTCTATTGGAAAATGAGTACATAACAAAACTGAATTTGACCTTGGAACCCCTCTTTAAGATTGGTAAAACTGTCAATCTGATACTTTACTTCACATTTGCTTTTGAAGTGAGCTTGTTGGACGACATTTGCGTTATCCACCAGAGTGGAACACACCCCAGTTGATGGTTTAGTACCTACTTAAGTTATCAGTAAACAAAATGTACTATGCATACATAACAAATACTGTTCCATCATACGTGTACTATTAATAACACTGTGTGATTTCTGAAATAAAGATGAGGTTTTATTCCAAGTTACTCATGTTGAAGTTCTCAAGAGAGTGTTTGTTTTACTGTCGTGTCAAGTTGGCGTGTCGTGGCCGAGCGGTTAAGTGCACCAGCAGACTCAAGCTCTGGTGTTTCTGAGTGTGGGTTCGAGTCCTGGGTCCAATTTTATAGAGCTGCTTAAGCAGAAAATATTGCTTAAAATGTTTCCGCTAAGCAAAAACTAGCAGGATACCGGTCACAGATTGTAGATGAGAAATGGCATTTTGGCTGGTAAATATTCTGGTAAGCATAATTTTGTTGTGCTTAGCTACTTTTTGTGCTTAAGCAGCTCTATGAAATTGAGACACATAACCTTTATTGCTTTGTCCTTCAGATGAGACATAAAGTCGTGGTCCAGTGTGTTGTGGAATGCATATGAAAGAACCAAGTTACACTGATCGCTAAGAGAAGGGGTTTGCCCCAGTGTTTCTGGCAGTGGCTGCTGAATGCGCCGCAGCACCTACCCTTAGAAGGTGCTACATAAATCGGTCTCATAATTTAAAAAAAATTAAAAACCTGTCTAAAATTGTTTCTGTTTGTTCACGTGCCTTGAGTACCTTAATGTAACCTTATTGGTAGATCCATGCGCTGTATAGACAGTATAATTATTATTATTAGTCAAGCTATATGGTTCTGTGGTATTCTTACTAGGCTGTCAGGGATGACAAATTTCAGACTTTATCTTAATTCAGATTTTGTTGTTATGTCTGCCTGGTGAAAAAAAGTTGCTGTTATTCTTCAGATATTATCAATAAATCCTGCTCTTTGATCTACTTCTCTAGTGCTGAGGATACTTTTCCCAAAAGCTCATTGGAACTATAACTCCAGGGATTGTACCAAAAGGTGGAAATGCCATCATTTCAACATACCTAATAACATTTTGATCCTAGGCCCTTTTCGAAACGACCGGCTTCGGCTTCGGATTCGGCTCAGGCTAGCTAGGCCCCTCAGTTGTTTGTGACTATACTTGTGCTATGCGTTCAGGGATTCAGACGAGAGAACGGAGCCTGAAGCCGAATCCAAAGCCGAAGCCGGTCGTTTCCAAAAGGGCCCTAGTTGCAGACTTTTTTTTGTCAGCCATGACTCGCTTCCCTAGGTTGTCTGAATTTGTTGTGAGAACAAACTTCACCAATCTTCAAACTTAAGATCGTATAACGCTGCAAGGTGCAAGATATACAACTGGAGCTCTATTGTAAGAACTTGAACATGGTGAAGTACAGCATGGGCGCCATTTCAGTAAGCAAAATGTAAGCAAATAGCATTGATAGCAACGGTCATTGTCTGCACTGATCTATTGTTGCATCAAAAGAGTTGCTTACTGAAATGGCATCCAATGCATACATGTACTTCGCATTTCAGCCTGAGTTGCCCATCTTGTGCCTGTGGCACTGTACGATCTTTGCTTCTAACTTTAATGATGAACTTTCCCTATAGTTGTTCAACATTTGCTTTTGGAAGAGTAGTTTCAATTTCATTCAAGCTGTGTAGTTTTTAACAGTGACTTATCCTACCTATGGTTACAAATTCCTGTGGGGAGAACCCATGGGTGAATAAGGAACCACTTTTGTCATAATGAGTGAAAAAAGTGATGGTCTGATACTGTTTTTTTACCCTTCAAATTCAAATTTATTTTTCTATTTAATAATTTGTAAATTCGGACAACATTTGTTACCCCCATTATAATAAGTTGGCCTTTAAATTTGTAGGATACCGTCCTTCCATGCTAATAATGAATTTGCACAGATCAGTTTCCTCCACAAAGAATCTGAAACCCAAAACCGATGTTTTTTTACAGGTGTAATCTCACACATCCTTGTTCCCAAATTCAAACACATTATGTGGATGGCCTGGGTCGTCCTTGTCCCCAAGGTGTCCCACAAGTATCAGGCTTCCAGTCATTCTGTCACCCCCGGACACAGGGACATTACATATCCAGAACATTTCTATTTAAATTATATGCACTGCATATGACACGTTTACATAATTAAAGGAGGCCACTGATCGAGGCAAATTTTATTATTTAATAGGTCATATTTTGACTTAATTTTATAGGTCATATTTTAACTTAATGTTTTGTATTGTATTTGGGGTTGCTTGAAACGTTTTTTTTAGAGAAATCAAACAATCAAAATTTGTACCGAATTCCAAGAGATGTGTTGATATCATTTCAGGAAAATGAAAAACGTTTTGAGCATTCTTCGCTTTGATACACTAAAAAGCCATGTCACACGAGGCAATTAACAGGCAACCAGCTCCAGGCAATCTCCAATGAGAAAATTCAAAAACAAATTTCAGTTTTCTCATTATTTTCTTGGGGATAGTGATTTACAGCTAGAAGAATGTCTCTTGCGCTGCTGAAGTGTTCCTTGTGCATTCAGTGCAATTGGTTGCCTCAAAGTTGCCTGAAAAATTACCCTGTGTGACATGGCCTTTACAGTGTTGACACTTCAACGCTGCTGGTTGTTTTCATTTAGTAATAATAATAATAATATTAACTCTTATATATAGCGCAATTCCAAAGAATGATCATTGCGCTTCAAACATTATTACCCCTGCTGGTCACTGGGCCATATATTTAATTCCTTAAACCATCGCAGCTCCCTGGGGAGTATACAGCCAGTGCTGCCAATGTAGCGCACCAAGCTAAATCAATCACAAAAACATCTCTGCCCTCACAGGTACCCATTTATACCCCTTGGAAGAGAAGCAATTATAGTTAAGTGTCTTGCTCAAGGACACAAGTGTCATGACCAGAACCCGAACCCCCACACCCCTAGACGACTCAGCAACCAGTCTGACATACCAAACCGCCCGGCCACGACACGCGACTGTGGCTGGTTACATTGTGCATTCTGTGCTTGAAGGTGAAGAACAGGATTCGTATTTATTGAACACATTTAATTGATTGGTTTCAATTTGAAAGCCCACTGATTATAAAGCTCATACCATTACAATCCTCCAGAGAAAAATTTCCATCTAAAATGCTGTCAAAGTAAAAAATAGCATTTGAAGAATGGCTGTTGCCATCATGTATTTTTAATAGATGTTAAATTTGCATCGGGGATAAAGAATATTATATTTGGTTTTTTACCCGTACACCGATGTGTGTTAAGCACTGTATACTCAGTACTTTCCCGAGTCCTGTGAAAAAACAATCACAGGCATATTACTCGGGTGGGATTCGAACCCACGACCTTTGCAATTCTAGAGCAGATGTCTTACCAACTAGACCACCAAGATTGCCCGGTAGCTAGAGGCAGTTCGTTAGGGTTAGTTTGATTGTTTTTCACAGGACTCAGGAAAGTACTGAGTATACAGTGCTTAACACACATCGGTGTACGGGTAAAAAAACCAAATATAATATCATGTATTTTGATTGCCGCAACTGCAATTAGCCCAATATGAATGTGCACAAATTCCCTAACAATTTTATAAACTTATTTTTTTGGCTTTTTGGCTTTTGACCAAATGTGACAACCAATATTGATGCATTTTTGTCACTGCTGGTTACATTGTGTAATTAATGGAAATTAGAAGATAGGAATTAATTTACTTTTCCTAAAAAAACCTATGATGAGCTTTTCTTTTTCAAAGGCAGGGTGTACTTTAGGTAATTACTCCACAAATTAATGACCATAAAAACTTACTTGGTAAAGAGCACTGGAGCGCTGTTGATATTATAAAACATTGTTAGAAACGACCCCCTTTGAAGTAATGTAGTTTTAGAGAAAGAGGTAATTTTTCACTCAAAATTTGAATCTGAGAGAGGCTTCAAGCATGAAGCCTTTCTAAGGCATTTGAAAACACACAGTTCAATGCAACAAGGGTGATTTTTCTGTCATTATTTTCTTGCAATTTCGATGACCAACTGAGCCCAAAATTTCACAGGTTTGTTATTTTATGCATATGTTGGGATACACCAAGTGAGGACACTGGTCTTTGACAATTACCAAAAGTATACCCTGCCTTTTAACACTGGTGTTGTCAGAGTGTGGTTCGTTCCAGGTAATGGCACTTCTGTCCTTGAGCAAGATAATTAACCATAATTACTTGGTCCAGTGGATGGGACATTAAACCACAGATCCTGTGTGTTGTGTAATGCATATTTTTTTAAACAAATACACTTATCATTAAGAGAAGGGGTTTCTGACATAATTGGTTGGAGGTTGCAGTGCATCACGATGCACATGTAAACTATTACTAAGGTGCTCCATAAATGGGTCTCATAATTTAAAAGATGAGCAGACCTGTCAGGAAACTAATATTCACTTTGAGATGCCTGTTGATAAAGCACTATAACGCTTTATGCAATGGTCATATTAAAGAGGAAGGGAAATGACCAATTCAATTTTGTGATGTACTCATTTTCCAATAGAAGAGTCCTCATGTAATGTGGGTGAAAAATAACAAGTCTCTAACCTCACGTTAAAACGGTGTAAATTGCCATTGCATTCGATACCCTTCCAGTGTGAAATTTGTCAACATCCAAAACATCTGATGAAATCATTCAGAGATAATGGGTCTCTACATTTTTGTACGGGGAAGTTTTGGTTCATAACTCACTTTTTCAGAGTGAAATTTGAAACATGACGTCATTGGATTTCAACATCTAAGGGATCTTTACATTCCAAGGAGGAATTTTTATCAGTCAAAAGGTCAAATTCAACACTGTTTTGATGAAATATTATCAAAAGTCAGGAATGAACCAAAACATTCCCATACACAAATATAGAGACCCATTTTTCTCAGAATGATGTCATCAGATGTTTTGGATGTTGACAAATTTTGCAATTGACATGATTGAAGGGTATCGAATACAATGGCAATTTACACCATTTTAACATGAGGTAAGAGACTTGTAAATTTTTTCCCCACATGGAAAATGAGTTCATCACAAAATTGAATTGGTCATTTCCCTTCCTCTTTAATATTAATGTTATATAATCTATATAATATAAATATTATACCCTTACTGTTGAATGGTTTTAAATGGTTGGTCAGCTTGCTGGAAATGTTACTAATAGTAGTAGGCTTTATTCAGATTTCAGATTTTCTTTAAAACAGGGTCCAATTTTATAGCACTGCTTAACGCGGAATTCTGCACTTACGGCGCCTTGTAAAACACATAGTTCTAAGGGCTGTAAGCGCAGAATTCCACTGTAAGCAGAGCCAAGAAAACGGGCCCTGATCCAGACAGAATAGTGATGCAGAAAAATTGATAAAATCCTCAGCTAAGAACTTTTGTTTAACATCGACATACAACTTTTGCATTTGCAGACAAAAATAGGGAGTCTTTTAGAAATTTGTACATCAGCCAACTTTTCAAAAATAATGTTCTGATCACTCAAAATCGCGTTCGTCTCAATTTAATTTCCAAACTTCAGACATGATGGGCTTTGAATATACTCTTTAGAAACACAAACTTCAGACATGATGGGCTTCGAATATACTCTTTAGAAATACAAACTTGCACCTTGAAATAATATTAGACATGTGTTGGGTATTCATGTCACTTGATGCCCCGGGGTAAAGAAATGATCACTAGCTAAGCCACCAGAGACAAGGGTTTGGATCCTTTTCCCCCATATCACAGGGTGAACAGTTCTGTGTCAAATGAATAAAATAGTCACGGCTGGCTGGTTGAGGATGCCTCGTTACATCTATAGCACAATATCCACTGAGCGTCGAACCCAAGAAAAACAGGGTTTTGAATGTCAGCAGGATGTACCATTAGTACACGTAGGTCCCTACAATGAGCGGTCATACGGCCCCTACACTTCTATCACAGGTCCTTAAGTACGTGATTTACATACCTGGATGAAAGATGATTTCCGTATTTCTCTACATTGTCTCCCGAGTTATTATAATCGGATCACTAGATAAGAAGATGGCGTCAAGAAAAAAGAGCCAGGGATTAGTACGTGTTACAAGAGACTTTTTATTCACTGGATTGTTTTTGTTGTTTTTTTCTTCGTTTTTTTCTTTCTTTTTCTACATAAAACCTGAGGAGTTTTAAATATACTTTATACAATGTCCATGTGACTAAAATAATTATGACAGTTATTACTTTAAAACACAGAATTACACGTGTCTGTGCTGGATTTAGAATACACAATTGTACACCCCTAAACCATGCTGTATCTAGCTGCTTAGTTCTGCCACACAAAATAAAATAAAACCATTTGTGGCTATAAATGTATAAGGAAGAGTCTGGCACCTTGTCCCGCCCCCCACCACAGAATATTTCCCATACTGTACCATTACTTGAGTCTGGATACCAGACGAATAAACCTAAACATGTTAAAGTTGTTACGTTACAAATTAAATTACATCACTAATTGACCCAAAAAGTACCACTTATTATCAATGACATAGTACTGTACAAACCACTGTACAAGACTGCAAGTGGTTTTTTTGTTTACTTGAAAAGGTTTGAAATAAATACTCCTTCAACAAATAGTACACATTTTTCACAGAAAAATGCAAATTTGTACAAAAAATGGTTAACATGAATGAGAAGGTACAACATTGGTGGTAATTTTTTGATGAATGTTTGCTTGAAACACAGATTATCCAGAGAACTGTATTTGTTGCTTTGTTTTCTTCTATTAAAAAAGAAGAAGGAATGTTTACAACCATAACAACTGTTTTTTCCCGGACAGGGAACACACAAACTGTTGATTTGTTTTACTCTGTGTTTTGTTCAAGTTCTCACAGTGTACGTACATTGTTACTTCATTGTGTTCACTAACTAGATTATCAAAATTCTTTTTTTTTTTCATTTTCAAACTTCAATGTTGTACTTTACCTTTAAAGGTGCATGATCTTTGACTTTTCACGGGGAAAAAATATGTGCGCTAAATTCTTACCTTTGAACCTCAGCAGAACTAACTGCATAAATAATAGGGGTCTAGTAAGCACTCTAGGTGGTCATTTTGATTTTGGCCAAATTCAAAGTTTGGGCTTGATGGCCAGGGGCGATCCGAATTGGCAGCTGTGGCTGTTGATATGGTTGTTGCTAAGGGCCTTCTATGGTTTGGTGCATGTTAATGTGGTGATCTAGCTGCTAATTCAGAGATGGCCTGACCCTAGCCACACCACCACCCCCACCCCCCCCCCCCCCACACACACACACAATCCATCAAAATCAAAGGCTTGCTTTGTTTGATTCTGCTGGACTGAGGACTGCACTAGTAAACTGATTATGCTTTACATGGAATCAGGCTTACCACCATAATCAGAGTCCAACAGTTTGGGAATTGAGTTAATGAATGGTGTTGGACTGAGGACTGCACTAGTAAACTGATTATGCTTTACATGGAATCAGGCATACCATCATAATCAGAGTCCAACAGTTTGGGTGTTAAGTTACCATATGGTGCTGGATTTTGTTAGAGTAGGGAAGGATCCTAGTAAATCACCTGAGGGAGTTGAGGGTTAATAGGCCAGCAAAGGTTCAAAGGTTAACAATTCAATAAACTGGATTGGTGATTTCTTTGAACTTAATTTCAAATTTAACATTGAAGTTGCATGACCCGATTTTGACTGAAAGATTTTATTTATTTCGTTTTTTCTCTGAACGAATTTTGACAGTTGATGCTTTTTTTTAAACGAAAAAACATACAAAAACTTGAGCATGTGCCACGGACAATGCACAAAATACATGTAACATGCAAAATTGTTTGTACATGGCTGATGGACGTGAGATAATGTCAGGATTCCAACAATAACTCATTTTTAGTTTTTAATTAACTACCACTTATCATTGGCAGCATTTTTTCATGCAATAGCTTAAATGAAAGCTACTTTTAAAAACTTTCTTGAATCTATAAAAATAGCCATTTGCAATTTAAATCTAAATTTCCGGGTCAAATCGGCCAAAAATCGGACCAAGCATCTTTAACACGTAACAGCTGACATAAAAATATATTTATTGTTTGTCTATTATTAAAATGGTCGAAATTTCATGATTTGACTTGGAACCTGTCGAAGCCCTATGTAATTATTTGTTTCCATTGATTGCTTTTTTAACTCGTAAAAATCCCCTCATTGTTATTGTTAAGGATGAACATTGTACACAGAGTTAGACACTGATTTGTTCATCAGCACCTGTCAATATTATACATTATAGGTTTGGTTTTTGTCAACGTAATGTTGATTTATAGGCAACATTATAAAGAAAGATACAATAAAAATCACATGTGAAAGTTTCAGCTGAGTTCAGTGTCTACTTGCTGAGAAAACAGCAAAAACAACAGTCACAGTATTTTTACAAGAACATCAAATCCATACACGTTTAGCGAGGTGACAGCGGGTACCAACCGCATCTCTGGCCGCGAACGGACACCAACCCTCAGAAATCCAAGAAACGATTCATGCATGAATCGTCTCTCAGATTTAAAAGTTTTGGGGTGAAAAATTATCCAAACCATATTACTTTGAAGGGAATCCTTTTTCAAAATATTTTCAACAGCTGCAGTGCTTCTCCCCAAATACATATAAGTTTTTATGGTCATTAATTTTTGGAGTATTTACCAATTTATGACCCTACCTTTAAACCTCACCCATAATCAAACTTTACTACATACACAAAACTGGTGAAAAAAGATCCAATACTATAATTCACAGAGTACAGCATTTTGATAACCATTGATTAATTTTAAACTCCTTTGAATCACCTTTTCAGGAAAAACTTCATTCAGAAGAAATAGAGGATTGGAATGAATGTGCACTTCAAAAAAAATAAAAATGCACAGTGATTAAACTTAACAGCGTTCCGTTATTGAGTTGCTAGAGTTGCTAATCTGTTAGTAGAACTAGAGGGAGCACTCACTATGTCCAGGGCTCAAATTTTACACTAGACCACCGGCCAGAGGCCAGTGATTTCAGTGTCGGGCCAGTAACCTCAAGACAGGACTAGTCAGATGGTCTTGGGGGGTTTTCAATTCAACATCTTTGGTTGTTCAAATGTTGAGTTTGAGTCTCACAAATATCTTTCATTCAATCCTGCTGAGTATCACCCATAAAACAGAAGAGATAAATCTTCTCTTGGTGTTTGTTCAAATAAAACAGTTTAGATGATAAAACTGTGTTCTCATTTTGATTCTTCTCATTTTGATTCTGGTATTGTAAATAAAATTCCGGTTCAGTAAAGATTCTGAGCTACAAGTCCTGCAGTCTTGTGGATTTTCCCCAAATTCGAGCCCTGATGTCACAAACATGTAACTGGGTTATCCCAGTACGGCCAAGGCCATGAATGGCTGCGGGTAAACTAAATACAAGTGTCCACTTTTAGAACATGTTGGCAAGGCGAATTGATATCAGAGAAGCCTGTCTCATGCAATGCAGCGTCTTGAAATTACACACTGAACCGCAGGCCCCAGGTCAGTGATTTTAGTGTCGGGCCAGTAAACTCAGGGCCGGAACATGTCCGGCAGTCTTGTGTTTTTCAATAATAATACCTCACTGTGTAATATCTTTCATAAAAACAGTTTACATGTTAAACTGTGTAAAAAGGTTAAGTTTTTCTCATTTTGATTGTAGTCTTGTAAAAATATTTCTACACCAGTAAAAATTGTGAGCTTCAGTCCAGTGAATATTTCCCCCCAAATTTGAGCCCTACGATGGGTCAGCAAAATTTTACCAATTGGGCCGTGTCACATGATTTTGTACACCCTCTAGCTCTTACTCTACAGACCCTTGTCATGGTGTGGCCATCTTGATTTTTTCTCCTATTCAAATCAATGTAACCAAGCCGAGGCTGGAAGGAGAAATAGTCTGGTTCCTTTTTGTACAATGAATATTAGCTTTCAATACTGTTATTGGATACAGGGAACGCAACCAAGATGGGGGGCAGCATGACAAAGGTGTACATGTATTTAGAAATCTGTCCCCCTTGGTACACTCCATTACACCCACTTCCCTCTTCCACACCTCCAACAAACTACACAAAACTACTTACAAAAGCTACCTACTGTTAAGATAGGGTAAGATCCCATTAATTCTTTCATGCAAACGCCACTTTACCTTTCACTGTGAATATATTTACCAATCTTCAGAGGTATACCATTAATTGCAAAAGTTTTTGTTTTAAATTTATGTACATTTTTACAAAATGAACTATAATACCCGTTTTAGAAACACCACAATGTCGAGAGTGAACACAATTTAAACTCTTTGTGAGACTGTACCATCTCCGAAAACCCAAGGTGGAAACCTGTCTCCCTTATACGCACAACTATGTCACTCATAAAAAATCCTAAACGACACCAACATTTATCACATTGTTTGTCTGGTATCCTATTACCAAGTTGCTGACGGTGGTGTAAATGATTTACAAGGAATCCAAACTAATGCATCATATAACCTCGGTTTCATGTACGATTTAAGAAAAACAAGACGGCGCTCCTGTTTTATCCTATCAATTTAACATTTTTTGAGAAGTCCCACTTTATCAGTTAATTTCCAATTCAAATGAGGTGTTTTTTACTTGCAACCCTTCCAGGGCATCAATCATTAAAACGTGAATATGCAAAGGGCAAGCAGAGATACTTAAGTCGGTGATCTTATTCACGGCCACAATGGCGAGAACATTTTTCACCCCCATATCCTCAGACATAAGATGTAATGATGAAAAAAACTGTGATCCCACTGTCTGTCAGCAAAGAGAGAGGGGAGGTGGGAGGGAGTTTAATCTAACACATAATAAATTGTATAAGATTAATGGCTGAGGATTATTTCATGAAGCTGTTTTGTTCATTATGACATCTTGTCAAACAGACAGGCCCACCTGCAAGGATTAGATCTGTTCAGATAATTTAAATGCAGAACTCCGCACCGAGCATATCTAAAGTGCCAAATAAGGCATTTTAAAGCATTTAGCCAATTTCCGCCCATCAGTAGTCATTATGACTCTCTGACACGCCGCAGCTCCGAGCTAAATCGTTCACCTCGATCGAAGACATGGTACAAGATCAAGATTTTTGCCTCCTAGCAACACATAAAAATGTAGTCACCCTTAAAGACTGGCAACAGAAGCCCAGTATAATACACCATTTCCATAGGAAATATAACAGCTTCTTTTTTTTAAACATAGATTGGTGGTAAGCATAAAAAATAAAAACTCAATTAAATTAATACAACCTGCATAAATAAGAAGAAAAAGGTAAGCTAGTAGTTTAATTCCTTTGAGATTACGAGCCTCTTAAGATCGCTTTAAAAGGATGCGTGCCATGACGCCTTGTCAATAAGCCGAGTAAAACTTTATTTACTAATAACAGGGGTGAGAGTCACTGCAAACAAAAAGGTCTGAAACGAGGATCAAAATTTTAGGAGGAATGTTGAAAGGATGGAAATTCCACCTTTTAGTAACCCCTGGAGTTATAGATTGCATGGAGCTTTTGAGAACAGTATCCTCAGTGGAGAAGTAGATCAAAGCGCGATCTTTATATATGTGAAGAAAATAACGGCTACTTTTTCCCAGCAGGCAGAGATGAAAATGGTCTAAATTCAGATTAAAGTTTAAAATTGTTCATCCCTATAATAAATAACAAATCAGCTGAAACTATACCCGTCACTTTCTCCTCTATATTTGTATAAAAAAATTATGTCATTTTAAAAATTGCTCTCCGGGAACGGCCACAAAAACAGGCCTTGCTCATGATGTGACATCACTTGAGGAACAAGAAAACCAAAAAGGTCTGAATTTCATTGCTACCACACAGGCACGTACTGTTGCGATGGCAAAAGAATTTCTCAACATTTCTCATTCCACTAGCAACCGTCATGCAATACATCATGAGCCACCAGGCTTGTTTTTGTGAGCACTCCCCGACAACATTATTACAAATGAAATAATTCAATTTTGAGAAAAAAATATAAAAAGGGGGTCGCAACAGGTTATTTTCTCAGCAGATTCATTATTTGTTAATTACAAACTTTTACATGGCAAATAGACAAGGTAGTACGGCACCCATCCTTTATGTCAGTGTATGTAAACAGTGTTTTGCTTCAACATTTGTCTTAATCACCACCTACTTTGTAGACTTGTGGACGAGTCGTTGTTTGTGGGGTAGCGGCTCTCAAGTGATTATACTGCTCTTGCGATATTGCTGGCTCCCGGCGACTGCCATGAGACCGTAGTCTAGCAAGAGTAGCAGTCTCGCGCGGAGCAGCAGTCTCGTAAGAGTATAGTTGGGAGAGAGCCGTTATGCTATCACTGCAACAAGCATTTAACAACTTGTCCACAAGAAAGACTTGTCCACTAGTCTACCTACTTTGTGATCCATGGATCCAACATGTAGGTTAACATTTTTGTGATGATAACAACAACAACAAAATAAGAACATTAAACCTGAAACCCCAAGTAGAATACTAGCCTGAATTGGGCCTGAACTGGGCACTCAATTTCACAACCTGCTTACCAAGGACTCTGCACTTACAGTCTGGTATCCCAGCCATGGTTAAATCATACTTTAGGAGAGTGCAAAAGGTTTAAAGTGTGGGATACGTGGAGGTCACTGAGACAACTTCAAAATGGGGAGTTTCTGAGTGGTACCTTGGGAGGAGGGGGAGCCCCCTGAAGTTGTCAAAATGTTTGATTTAATCATGATCTTGAGTGCAAGCAAAGTTTCTTCATGGATTGAAAGCTGATCATGTTCTGAACAGGATTTCCATACATGTACTTAAAGGTAGGGTCATAGATTGGTTTTTGTCAACATAATGCTGAATTATAGGCAACATTATCAAGAAAGATACAGTAAAAGTCACATGTGAAAGTTTCAGCTGAATACGGTGTCTACTTGCTGAGAAAACAGCAAAATACTGTCACGGTATTTTCACGAGAATGTCGAATCCACTCACGTTTAGCGAGGTGACAGCGGGTACCAACCGCATCTCTGGCCGCAGCATTTGCGATCGGACACCAACCCTCAGAAATCTGAGAAACGCTTCATGCATGAATCAATTCTCAGATTCAAATGTCTTTGGGGGAAAAAATTTCCAAACCATATTACTTCAAAAGGGAATCCTTTCTCATAATAGTTTATACTATCAACAGCTGCAATGCTTCTCACCAAATTTGTATGGTCATTCATTTTTGGAGTATTAACCAATCTATGACCCTACATTTCAAAGAACAATTTTTTGTACAAAGCCCAATTAGGAAACCCAAAAGTATGATTAAACCTGGTTGGGTTCCTGGACTACAACAAGGGGGTCTATACAAAGGTTTAATTTTATGTGTGCATAACTGCAAGAATTCACCGGTAAGCAGTGTCACGAAATTTGTACTCTGGTCAATTTCAGAAAGAAGAAAAACTGAGCTGGCGCTTAAACTTACATACCTATTACTGTTAACAAGTTTGTCAAAAGAAATGTATCACACATCGATCATAAACAACATACATTAATAAATATGTACATGAATACTGTGGGTTGTTTTGTTGTTCCTCTCTAATATGGGGGGTCAAAAAACTTCAAGAAAAGTTTATCTTTTGGAATGAATTATTCCCCTTCTTTGAACAATCTCGTTTAAGTATTTCGTTTGAAAACAATTGCTGATAACCCGGGTTTTTGTGTGTGTTGTTTCCCCAAATAAAAATTGTATTGCAACCAAGCCTCCCCACACTTCCTATGAAAAACATTTGTGCAGCTCCGTTAAATAGCTCTTCACAAAAGCAACCATCAGTGGTGTATCTTCTAAAAAATTTGATCTCTAGCCACAGATTGTTATTGTTTTTGTATAGAATGAAATCAAACAAAAATGGATCATAAGTTTTTAAGTTTACAACAACAAAAAAGAGACTGAAGATTGAGTTTCTCAGATGTTTTGTTTGACCTATTATTGTGGTATTCAAGTTTGCAAACAAGGTTTTTAACATTTTCTTGTATTGAGAGCCCCTGTATCATCATACAAAACAAACACTATCTGTAAAGCCCTATGGCCTGTTGTTGCAGCAAACCCTGACACTGTGTAAAAGTAAACACCCGGGAGGCGACTTCGTGAGTTTTGACAAAAGCCTCTGACAAAACTGTAGACCTAAATACTTTAAAGAGTCACTGAAGAAAAGCATCACACTTTTAACCAGTGAGTAGTGCAGTCAGGCTGATTGCCTAGGCCCAATTTCATAGAGCTGCTTAAAGGTACAGGAGTCGATTTCACAAAACTCTTCCTAACTTAGGACTAGTCCTAGGCAATGCTAAGAGATAGGACTAGTCTTAATTAAGACCGGTTACTGGTCCTAACTTCAGATAAGACTAGTCTTATCTCTTTGTGAAATCGGCCCCTGGACATGTTTGGTAATTGTCAAAGACCAGTATTCTCACTTGGTGCATCCCAAAATAACAAACCTGTGAAAATTTGGGCTCAATTGGTCATCGAAGTTGCAAGAAAATAATGAAAGAAAAAACACCCTTGTTGCACAAATTGGTGTGTTTTCAGATGCCTGAAAAAAGGCTTCAGGCCTGCAGTCTTTTTCAGATTCAAATATTTTAGTGAGATATTACCTCTTTCTCAAAAAATATGTTATTTCAGAGGGAGTTGTTCTCAAAATGTTTTATACTATCAACAGCTCTCTGTTGATCGTAAGTTTTATGCTAATATATATTTTGAGTAATTACCAAAAGTGTCCAGTGCCTTTAAGCAGAAAATATTGCTTAACAATTTTCTGCTCAGCAGAAATGAGCAGGATACCAGTCACAAATTGTACACGTGACATGGTAGTTTGGCTGGTAACCTTAGTCTGGTAAGTATAATTTGTTGGTACTTGAGCAACTCTATGAAATTGGGCACTGAATATGTTGCTTAGTCAGAATAGCAGGTCTTTTGGCTACAGCTATGGCTTCGACAGTAATGCTGATTTATGGACAGAAACGGCCATCTTGTAATAGCCAAAGCCAGTGCTGTCAATAGACTGTGCAAGTCTCACTGAGATCAAGGGCAGACCTATCATAGACTGAGAGTTGTGTGCGGCGCGTACACGTTTCCATTGTTTGACCTCAGCGATGACGGCCTGTGCAAGGGGTCTATTACACTGAGGTCATGGCCTCTGTTGCCCTGGTCTTGGCCTAATGTAGGTGCCCCTTCATAAATTTCCCATAGACTACACATGTATAAGATTTTCAAATGGACATGATGGATGTGCCCATTGCAAAATATAAATGACCTTGCCCTCTCAAACAAGAAATTAAAGGCCTACCATAGAGTCTAATTCAGCTTTTCAGCTGTCACAAAGGATGATGAGCCTCCAATATTACATTGCTTGCTTGCTTGCTTAACTGTTTATATTGCTTGATATTTGAAATAAAAAATGTTGCATCCCCTTAAGGTTATCCCTTGGCTGCCTCTTCCCAGGTTGTATCGTAAACTTGGGTGTGATCCCTGGCTACTCGGCAGCTAACGGTTGTATGGCTTTTGACTGGCAACCCGAACAAAGATATTGACAAAGTAGGGAGACCGCCAATATTAGGGCTAGATAGCTCAGTTGGTAGAGCACAGGCATGTTAATCCGGAGGTCGTTGGTTCAAATCCCACTCTAGTCAATTTTTCTTTGTTCAACCCCAAACTGTTTACATTGCCTGAAACAAATATTTGGGGACTAGTGACAAGCAATATAGCATGGTATTTTGGCTGGCAACCTGTTATTGCTAAGCACAATTTTTCCTCGCTAAGTAAATCATTTTTAAGTAATCTGAAACCAATATCAATCATTCCAAAGTTCATTATTGTTTCAACTCAATCAAATCTTCTCCGCAAAACTGAAAGTTCCTTGGACAATCCACAGTCTTCTGTCCACTTCCGTTTTCGTTTAAATTACAAACCTCAAACAATAATCGCAACAAAAATTACGACAACTCATTCACGAAAAAACAAACCAATAAACAAAGGTTTGTCACCGAGGCACTTAAAAACAACATCTACTTTACAAATTGTGCAGTAGTGGACTGGACAGTGGGCCCCCTTCGTCACATAAAATGTACAGTCAATAAATGAATAACATATTCAATTGTGTAGTGAAACCTGTATTAGACCATGACGACAATACACAAAAAGGAGTGACTTAAAAACATTGAATTTATAACCTCTGATCGATCGACCATTTAAATATTTTTTTTTAAATGAGTTTAAATACTGTACATTAGGCCTATAAGATGCGTCTCATGTGTGTGTACATGTAGTTGACATCAAAGGGTGCAACAAACATGGGAGAGGGTGCCTCCCTGCAGTGACAACCCGACTACAGCTGCGGCTACGTCTGTTGACTGTAAGCCTGAGCCGTAGCCACCACTTTAATTACGGACACATTCTTACGATTATTCATCACAAAAAGCAGATGAAGGTTTTCACATTTACAAAAGACTTAAAACAGTCTCAGAATAATTTTCCCGATGACATTTTTGTTCACGTGGATGGTGTGTTTCTTGAAAACTACACAGGAAGGGAAAATGAAATGAGTCTTTCGGAAAAAACAACAATGTCTCACATAGCTTCAAAGCTTTCTTTAGGTGGACGACATTTTTGTGATGTTTAGATTTACATTGACTGGATTTAAATCTGAATCTGAATCTAAATTCTATCATGTCTATAGTCGGCAAAGCATCCTAATGGGAACATCCCACCAACGTTTGTGTAGAAGACAATGAAGACATTTCAGTTTTAGACGTGGAAGGAAAACCCAAAGAGGGAAAACTGACTCAGTCAGGTAGGGACTGAAAACCCGATCAACATGTACAAGGCTCCAGTCCGAGAATTGAACCGGGGTCCACAAGAGAGGTGAAAGGCAGGGAAAGAAACCACTGAGCCAACCTGACTGCCATTATTTAAAAATAAATGTGTATGTTCAAATGTGAAGCTTTGAAGACGGACTACTTGTTCTCTGGGAAATAAACTGACTCTAGAAAATTCGTCAGATAAGGCATGATTAATAGGGAATTATTGTTTACCAGAATTCCATTGTGTAATTCATAATTTGAAATCATTCCCTCTGTTATGAATTACCAATGCTGTTCCTTTTCTCTTTAACAATTTTAAACACTCACAAAATAGAATGTGTGTTTTACACTGCATACGTGTTTTAAACTCCACCAAAGTCTGGTAACTCGTCCACTTTGAATGGAGTCAGTACTGCATAGTCTTCACCACCGACTCTTTACACGAGGCACCGATTCAAACGACCCTTTTGCATATAAATGATTACGATGTCACAAGCTCAAACAGCGCCCTCACTGAGGTCAAAAAGGGACAGCCATGATTGGCTGAAAGTTTCGCTTAGTGTTTACAGTCGAGCATGTTTCCGTTGTTCGAAACAGCGCCCTCACTGAGGTCCAAGGAACCAGCCAGATGAACGTTGAGCGTGGCATTTACAGTCGAGCGTGTTTCCGGTGTTTGACCTCGGCGAAGGCGGCTTGTGCTTGGGGAGGGGGGGGGACTTGTTGTAAATTGTAAATTTGCATGTAGAGACAACTGTGATGCTATCCACTAGGACACAATGTACATGAAAAACAAATTAACATTTTCATAACCCGCCGGGTTTGTAAATCTTTCCATCGTCCCAGTGAAAGTTGATTCCTGTCATTTTGTAGAAATTCTCGTTGTGTGGTCTGAAGAACTCTTGCAGGCAACGCAAGACATGTGGGTCAACCTTCTGGTGAGGGCGCCCTTTGTTCTCCCCAAGACACTTCACGTCCCTCTCCCCGAACCCCTTCAAGCACGGGAATCCCTTCGTCGCGTTGAAGACAAACGATTTTTCGTTGATGGCTTTCCTGATTTTCAGGAACTCTTGGACTTTCTCCATCTCCCTTCCCGGGGTTTTCACCAGGTTCTCTCCGTTCACAAAGAGAAATTGTTTGAGCGGGAAATACTTGAGCCAGATCTTCAGATCCTGGGCATAAAGGCCGATTTGTATTGCACTCCACCTGCTGTCTACCTTGCAGCTATGGTAGTCCAGCATGGCCTTGTCTTCGAAGGGCGTGTTCTTACCTTTGCTGAGGGACTGGGCGTGGTCAGAGATGGCGCGTAGGACGGGGTTGCGGACGACTACCAGGAATTTGGTCTCCTGTCCTAAGGTGCGTTTGACGCGGGCTGGCACCTCGTCGCCGACAAAGTAGGAAGGGGTTTTCTCCATGGTGATTTGACTTGGGTAAGAGTATGGCATTGCTTTCCTAGATCAGAGAAACAAAACAGGTGTTTAATTTGGATATATGAGAGATTCAACTTTTGCAGTGACTAGCCAGCGGGACCAGTTATCTTGTTTTGTGGGGTGTTGCGGCTGAGCGGTCTAGTGCACCGGACCAAAGTTTCTGGTGTTGTCAAGAGTGTGGGTTCGAGTTCCACTCATGGCATTTCAGATGCATCTGATGGACCAAGCAACACACAGGACCTACAGTTTTACAACCCATCTAGAAGGGACGTAAAGACATTATACGAGCCATTAAAATCTATAAACGTCAATGAGAAAACATCTTTATATTGGTGTTCATGGACAGAACAACGTGAGTTTGTTGTCAGTTGTGTCAGCTGCGGTGTACTGCCTTTTTGTACGCGCACGCTACACTCACTGGTAATTAACCCTTAAGAGACCATTTATTTCTGTACAATCATCACAAAACGCCTAGACATTGCTTATAAATATTGTTCATTTCTTTTATCAATTTTTGCCAGTAAAAATATCAACAGAAATAACATGAAACAGACAATTTAGTTTTGTGTTTAGAAATTGGGATACTTTGTTTTAAAACATACTACATTGGAAATTGTCATATCCGGACATGACCTTTACTTTGACCTCTTTATGTGAATGGAAGTAGGTCAAACCTTGCGGCCATTTGCGGCCGCTATGGGCGCAAGGTTTCTAAAGGGTTAACAAGACAAAGGGTTAATTATCACTGAAATTCTTTGGGTGGAAATGATTGTGTTTAACACAAAAAAAACATTTAAACAATAAAGCAGAAAGGTGGTTTCTGCAACACTGTTTTCACTGGCATTTGGCCAGCAAATTATCGCTAAGGGAAAATGTCACCAAAGACTGTATGGATTTTTATTGATAGTGTACAGGTGTGTGACAGCTGGTTTATTGATAACGGATTTGGTTATATAGATTCTTATCGACCTTTTAATGGTGCGGCCATTTTGCTTTTCTTCTAATTCAACCCAATGTAACCAAACCGAGGCTGAAAGGAAAAGATAGTCTGGTTCCTTTCATGATGTGAGAAGTAGAACTGCCACTGTCACTAATGTATCCGGGGTACCTGACACAAACCATCAGCATGATAAAGGTCTTTTTCAGACTCTTCGAGAAAAACAGAGCCATGTAGATTAGAATTCTTTGCAGGTCTTTCCAAACAAACTGTCAAATATTCTCACCTGTACCACTCCATGCCTCTGTCAAAGTGTCGATCAAAGAAGTGCAGCTCCTTTCCACTGACCACCACTTGAGGATTGACCCTGAGGAACTCGAGGAGGGCCCGAGTTCCACCTTTCTTCACTCCAATAATGATAGCCTTTGGAAGCCGCCGCTTCTTCTCACCCTCCAGTCTTAGGGGCGGACTTTCCTTTTCCTCGTTGTCCTCTTCGGAGCTCTCATAATCCTCTGTACCGTCGCTACTAGAGGAGCTGAGGTCCTCCTCAGTGGGCGTGTCCTCGAGGGCCTGCGCCCGAACAAGCTGTCGATCAAGAGGTTTCACTGGTATCAGCTGCGGTTCTTGGGGTCTCTCCGGCCTTGTCCCCACGGTACCCGTAACTCTGTTTGGGAATGCCTTGTTGTGAGAGTTTCTGATGACCTCGGCATCATTGGACTTGCCACCAAAAGAGCTCAGCGAGTAGGCCACGAAGGCGATAAGGCACATCGCAGCGAGGATGATGGCTTTCCTCCGGAAGCGCCATCCGACATTCTGAAGTTTGTCTGTCGTGGTCGACATTTTATAGATCTGTCAGAGGTTCTCTCCATTCATGTACATATCGAGAAGTTGCAACTGCATGAATTAGAAAATAAACAAATTAATAAATGAGGCGAACTATCATTTATTTCTGATTAAATTACTAATCTTGCAATGTGATTGAACAGTAAATTTACAAATAATTAACAATGCAATCTGATTCTGTAAACTTTACCCCCTCCCCTGCATATCATGGCCGCCTCGTCAGCCCATACATACGACTGACTGTAAGATTGTAATTGATTTCTTTTATTTATTAGATCATATTACAGGCAAAATATATACATTCTGTTATAAAAATATATACTTAAAGTTGGTCTCCAAGGTCAAACTGAGTTTTGTGATGCGCTCATTTTCCAATTGGAGATGAGAATCCTCATGAAAGTGGGGGAAAAATGACAAAGTTCTATACCACACAGCAAAATGGTGTCATTTTATTTGATACTCTTTCAGAGCGAAATTTAAAACATGACGTCATTCGATATGAAATACATGTACGGACGAAATACATGTATGCCTAGGGAAAAAGCTGGGGGAGTTGTCAATGACGAGCTACATGTAACTGGTCCATGCTGGCTAGTCAAAGAAAAGGCTAAGAACAAACTTTGCTAGTTACCGGGCATGCTCGGTGGTCCAGGGCTCGAATTTTGGTGGAAAATCCACAAGACTGCAGGGCTTGTAGCTCAAAATATTTACTAGACCAGAATTTTTTTTGCAAAACCGGATTCAAACTAGTTGACACAGTTTTCAGCGTGCATTCAGCTGTTTTCATTTAAATTAATACTAAGAAATGTAAGAGAAGATTTATCTCATTTGTCTTTTTAGGCAGTAAGTATACTTCGTTACTCAACAGAATTGAGGGGTATTTATCAGACCCAAAGTCAACATCTGAACATAATTTGTTTTGTTACGACACAGTGAGGTATTGTCATTCAATTGAAAAACACAAAACAGCCGGACTTGTCCTGTCTTGAGTTTACTGGCCCGATGCTAATATCACTGGCCTCGGGCCTGTGGTCTAGTGTAAAATTTGAGCCTTGTGGTCTAGTGGAAGCTCTAGAATGGGTGGGGGGCTGGGGGGCCTGGGTTTGAATCCTACTGCATATTTGAAAAAGCACGGAGTATACATCGTCAGCATTTTCACGAAGTGCCAAAAACATGAAAAATCGACAAAAAACTTATTTTGACTTTTTTGTTTGTTTCGATTTAGTTGATGGGTATCTAAGAATTTACAAAGTTT
>CM037475.1:4926642-4976642 GCA_021014325.1 Plazaster borealis | reverse complement strand
GCGCTTGGTTGGATGTGCCTACTACATGCACAGGTGCAATGTATACAGTTCAAACACCTAACCTTGGCTTTAGGTAAAGAGCAAAACAAAACTGAACGTTGTTTACTCTAATTCAGATATGGTCTTTTCTGAAGCTAGCATTTATAATAATAGTGGACATTTATAATGCACGGTGTTTGTCAAAAAAAAACACACTCCAAAACAAACAAAACACACCTGGTGCATGAGAAATGCTAGAAAAGAAAATCAATCTATTTATTTATGTTGAAAAGACATTTTAAAGGACTATGTACAATGTACATGTACATGCACCATGGTTGTAAATTATTTTAATTTTTTTTCAAAAATAAAAGAAACATCTGTTTTACATTTAAAGGGACTGTATACCTTTGGTTTTTTGAACCATTTGATTGTTTTAATCCTATAGAAATGTAGATTTATACGATAAAACTAACCCTGTAAAAATTTCATTTCAAAAAGTGGTAGCGTTTTTGAGATATCGCTGAAAACCTTGAGCGGTTACGTCCACACAGGAAGAATAATCCGTAATTGGAATACACAATCTGAGAAACGTATGCAGTAACGTTTCTCAGATTCAAATTTGGGAGGATAAAAACTGATATCTTTTTCCATAACCACATTACTTTGAAGTAAAATGATTCTCAAAATGCTTTAAACTATCGAAAGCTGCTGTACTTCTAATCAAGTAGGTTTTTATTGCCATGAATTTTAAAAGTGATTACCAAACGTATACAGACCCTTTAAAATAGATACAACAACATACATGGAGGTTGAAAATATATTATGTTCAAATAAATATATAAGAGAGTAGTTAATGTATTTTTGACAACTATTCTTTGGTTGCTTTTTCTTTTAGAGTCAAACAAGGTAACAATTAAATATGACAATTATTCTTTATCTGCCTGACTGGTCTCAGTACATGTACATAAACACTGGTCCTGCCACAAGCCCATGTAGTGCTTCTTTCTGCGTTACAATAAACATTCATTATTTACTGCCCTGCAAATATCCCAACAAACTGTATACTTTGTGAGAGAGCCTTTAATTTCGTTAATGTAATATGTATTTTGCACACATTTCCTGTTTCATATCACTAGTAATGATAGTAAAATGAAAGCTGCTGACTCAATGTTCATCTATGGGTTTTCCTGAGGGATATGTAGGAAGGTGTTTATAGCATTTGTGCGTTCTGCAGGAAATCTCATCGTTCGGCAGATTGGGTTAAACTTTATACTTTTATCTCAAATAAAATAATGTCTTTCCCTTTTCAGAATTTATAATGATTGTCCATTATTGTCCAAACCTCTGTATATTTTATGCTTTAATTTTTAAATTGTCATTTGGAAATGATCGTCTTCCCAAAGGTTTCCTCAGGCTTCCGAACTCAAGTGACCATGTTTGCTTTTTGAGGCATCCCTGGTTACATCACCAGAAATGTCCTCTTTTACAGAGGAAAAAAGAAATGGATGTTGCAAACTGCTAACGAACCAGAATTACCCAGAGGCCCAATTTCATAGAGCTGCTGAAGCAAAGAGGTGCTCAAGCAGAAAATATTGCTTAATAGTGTTCTGCTAAGCAGAAATAAGCAGGATACCAGTCAAAAATTGTAAACGTTACATGGTTACACTTACAGCTTGGCTGGTAACCACATTGTGGTGAGCATAATTATTTTGTGCTTAGCTACTTTTGGGGCTTAAGCAGCTCTATGAAATTGGGCCCTGTTGTATAAATGCAAAAAGAGGTAATGACCTCATGTTTGGAACCTAACAATAAAGTATTTCTTAAATGTTTTAAAGAAGCCCTTTTAGCCTTTAATACTCAGCTAGGGTCAAAAACATGAGGCTGTTACAACTTTGTTTGTTTTTCTTACATCAGAGAGTGAAATGCATACATGTAGAAGGTGGTGTAATGGGTTCAATTTATTTTATACAAATATTGGATGCATTTGAGTGCAGTGTATAATCACGAGGTGAAATCTGAACTATTCCATTTCATGAGGCAAAGCCATGTGAAATGGAAAAAGCCAAATTTCACCGAGTGAGAATATTCTGCGACAATGCATGAAACATAGATCTTTATCATTTGAAATTTGTTCACAAAATAGACACTGAAATTCGTCCACCCCAAACCCTGAAAATTATTCTTAAAATACTTGTGAACAACGTGGATGACTCCATGTAGACACCAACCTTGTCTGCTGTGACACGACCTTGCCTTGTTTGGATAAATGGGCAGTGATGGTTATTTTTGAAAAAATGATGAGGTGTCCAATAATTATCCATATTGGACTCCATAATTAAATTTTGAAGTGTCGCAGCAGGATGTCAAATTAAAGGATGACACGTGACGCGTGTTTCACCAATCAAATTACAAGGATCTGTGTGTGTGGTACCGGTGTAATAGGTTTTGTCGCCGTTGCAATGAGTAATTAGAAACCCCTCCACATTAATGAACACTGTAGGTTAGATTAGTTTTTGATCAGGGTCACTGTAGTAAAATATTATTATGCAGGTTTGGTAATTAACACGTATCGGCTGGTGTACGATGTTGATGATGTTAAATTTGTGTGCGTACGCCAAGGAATTAGAGCCATTAACTCAAATGCCTTCCATATGCTGTTGATGTTGCTTGTCAGCACCACAACGAATAAGCACGTGTCGCGACAAAATTTACCAAATCAAACAATGGGAAAGCTGATAATTTTCCATACAAGCAAAATGGAGTGCATCATGTCACCTGGGTAAAAGGCATGATGTAGTTAGCATTATTTCTTGTGTCATTCATGTAAGTGTGTGATATATGTAGAGATATGGTAATTACATGTGTATCACTAATAATAAGTATTTCACGTTTAAAGAGGTACCATTAATGTTGCTGACAAAGCACAATGGAACATAGATTTGTGCAAATTAGTTTAAACACAAATGTTATCATCTGCTGAGAGTTTTAAATAAAATTGTGCTTTTGACTAAGATTTAAAATTGGAAAAAAAAAATTAAAATATTGTGCTTCTGACAAAGTGTGCTTCTTAAAAAGATTTAAAATTTGATTAAAAAAAATTGTCAATTTTTTTTGTTTTATTGCTTTTAAAGGGAATTTAAAAATAAAGAAAACCTAATTATAGGTACACATGTGATATCTTGTGTAATGTTATCTGTGTTTATGGGATTTGAGGCATTGCATGGTGAGGTAGGCTCATCAATATTTGGTTTGTGGTAACACCATGTGTATATCTACCTGCATTCTTGTTTTCATCTTGATATAATTTTGTTGGGAGTAGACAGTGTTAGACAAACTGCTGTGCTAGAGGTGTGTTCCTTTTCCAAGTTGTGTGGTTGGTTGCCTCCAAGTTGCCTGTAAAAATTACCGTGTGTGACATGGCCTTTAAAGAAAATGTACAACAATGGTAATTGTCAAAGACCAGTACCCACACTTGATGTGACCCAACATATACATGAAATAACAAACCTGTGAAAGTTTAAGCTAAATCGGTCTTCGTAGTCATGAGAAAACAGTGAAAAAAACATTATATGTTTTCACTGTTTTCAAACAATGGATTTTATCACCAGTGATAAAGCCAATTGTTTTACTCATTTGCTAACAAATATAGCATTTCAAGCAAAACTATTCGTTTTTGCTCCCACATCTAAAACTTATTTGTCTTCAACACCTGAACTCTACTTTCATTTCAGGCCTATGGGTCACAGTGATAGTAGCTTTTGAGGATCCCTAAAGTTTATAACCAGAGAGATATAAAAATGAAATTATAAAAATATTATATTCTGTTGGAAATTTGTTTAATGTTTAAAGGGGCACCTTTGCCCTGTGGCCAAGACTAGGGGCAACAGAAGCAAGAGGCCCCCATTGCAATTCCAGGTGTGTTCCTGTAAAATAGTTATACCAGGAAATTTGTTCAGTATTCTGGTATGTTTTTTTTTTAACTACTCGTATCAAGTTCAAACTAAAAGTCCATTTATTCCTCGATGTGTAATTGCGACAACACAGCATACAAGCTTCCAATTTCGCATAACGTTTTTTTCGTTTATACCCTGATTGTAATGAGAGGATTGTACAAGGCCTCGGGTATAATCCATCGAGTAATGTCTATAGGGCATTGTGCTCCGCTGCAGCTATTAATTTATTTATTGAGTTGCCGTCGGTGATTGAAGGGTTTTCTGCAGTATACACGCACGTGTAGCTCGCTCATGTTGTCAGTCCATGTAATTCGTAGGCGTTTTTTGAAAATGTAATAAGTCAGGTTTAGAAAATGTGTACCTGTAGGGGGCTGGCAATTTTTTTTCTCCCGAAAAAGAGAGTACTTCCATTACAGAAATGGTAATTATAAAAAATAGATGATTGTTTTGCGTTTTTTTTATATATTTTTTTTTAAATCTAAAAGCGAGTGTTATACCAGTATGAATCATGTAGAGTTGTTTTCTAATTGCATGGTCCAGGTAGGGGTGGGGGTGGGGGGGGGGGAGGTTCCTTGAAGATCTTCTGTTTACCATTGCTCATTTTTGAGGACTGCAATCAAAATAAATGTGCACAAATTACATTTACAAAAGATGAACGGCTCTCGCTGTTTTTGTTTGCTTTTGCTTTAATTTTGTCACTATAGAGTAGGATCACCGAAATTTGATGACATTTTCACAGGTTGGTTGGACGATGTGTTTATTGAAAACTAGAGGAAATTGGAAATGGCGTGTCTTGGCCGAGCGGCAAGCGCATCGGACTCGAGCTCCCGAACGCCTAAAAAAACCATTAAAAAAATATCTGGATACGCCAGAGCCATGGTCCATACCATACAACTTGAAACCATGATCACCAAACAGAGTTAGAATTGAATTTCAAATGGTGCGTACACGTCAATTCCACTCCTTCCTGTATCTGATGACCCGAGAGAAACGCTAGTAGACAGCCGGCTACCTGTGACATTTAGGTGCAGTTTTCCCTAATTTGATTTTTATTGAACTGCGGAGTCGGAGGAAGCAATCACACTTAAGGGTGGGCTGAAAAGTCAATATCTTAAGGTACATGTACAATATACAGTTACTAGGGAAAAAAACCATATAAAAAAGCCACCAAAAACCTTGCATATTATATTTGGTTTTTTCAGTTTTTTGCAACTTCAAAAAATTAAATAATAATGTGACCTGGAGCTATATTTCAAAGAGAAAAACAAAACTGCTTATAAGTTATCTTTTCTGAGCAAAACAATTACGGTAGGGCACCAGTCTCAGCAGTGTAAACTGGATGGCATTTAAAGCTGGTTCATTCTTTCTCCTTGGCAACAACTTTTCTGTGGTAAACAAATTAATTGTGCAGTTACCAAAACTCCCCAAATTACTCCAGAAAACTCCTCAAGCGCAAAATATACTTGCTCACCATAAATATTACAAGCTATATGGTACATGTACATGCTATGTTAAATTTACTGTGTGCAACTGGTTTCTAAATCAGCAGAGCAAAATTAAGATACTAAAATAAAAAAATTGATATTTTCCCTACTATATTTTATTTTCTGGTTCCAGAACAATCTGATTATGATCGCATCTTGTCAAATGACACATGAGTATTATCATAGTTTATTACTAATTGTTCTGTGGAGGTAGAATCAATGACGTCTCTATTAGCTGGCGACAAGGAAAATAAAAATTTAAAAAAAACCACAAATTTTCCCTTCTTTCATAACAGGTTTCAGAGCAATCATTCTGTCAATGATCGCATCTTGTAAGACCCTAAGTCCAATTGGAAATTATTTTATTGATCTATTTTTAACAATCCTTTGATGAATTCTTATGAAAGTCTCCAATTATGGTCTGATCTTTATTGAATGTGATGACAAGGAAAACTATGAAAATACAACTAAAAGTCAAATCAACATTTTTCCTACTTTCATTTCTGGTTTCCGAGCAATCTGTCAATGATCAAGTCCAATTGGCAATTATTTTATTAATCTATTTTTAACAATCCTTTGATGAATTCTTATGAAAGTCACCAATTATGGTCTGATCATTATTGAATGTGATGACAAGGAAAACTATGAAAATACAACTAAAAGTCAAATCAACATTTTTCCTACTTTCATTTCTGGTTTCAGAGCGATCTGACAATAATCGCATCTGACAACGTAACCAGATCAAATTACATTTGTGAGTAATAGTTCAGTAAATTCATACCCACCTAAACCAACACAACAAGTACTAATTCAAGCATCCATAATTTGGTACAATATTTATTGTACTGAGTAGGCCTATACAGTGCTTATTAAATATACAAATCGGTGTAAGGTTCAAAACAAAATTATATTCTTTATCCCCGATGCAAAATTAACATCTATTATAAATTGTTGCGGTACCGCTGCTAAAACATAGGATTCGAATTGCCTCTAGCAACCGGTCTAGCTCGGTGGTCTAGTGTTATGACATCTGCTCTAGCAATGCAGGTTGTGGGTTTGAATCCCACCAGAGTGATTTGCCTGTGGATTTTTTTTCACAGAACTTGGGAAAGTACTGATAATACAGTGCTTAATACACATGAGTATTAGGGTCAAAACAAATTATATTCTTTATCTCCGATGCAAAGTTAACATCTATTAAATATTTATTTCATTAATAAACATTCAACAGCACAATAACCAATAACAGGGTTGTATGAATAGGAAACAAGAAGAAATTTTCAGTTTTAGATGTGGCAAAAAAATATCATCAGGCATCTTTCAACCAATCTAGAAAAAAGGTTTGAAGTCGTGAATTTACATTTTGTTATTGTACTCTGGGGGTGTAATCTGAGAAAAAAGAAGGAAAAAACACCTTAAAGCAGAGAACCTGACCTTCCCTAAGCCCTCTGATCTTGTTAGGATTTCCGGCACTTTACTGCTCTACTTTGATCGTCTACTTTGCATGTTTTCAGAAGGCCAGGTTTCTTCACTTCTTTCATTGAATAAGAAAACTCATACATATATAAATACAGCAATTGTTTATTATAATTTCCTCACATTTCGACCCTAGCAGAATCTTTCTTAAAGGTATTGTACACTTTTGGTAACAGCTCAAAATCAGTGTCCACATATTTGTGTGATTCAACATATGCATGAACAAACAAACCTATGAAAGTTTGAGCTCAATTGGTCATCGAGGTCACAAGAAAATAGTGAAAAGAGGCCTTATGTGTTTTTTTTTTTTTTTCAGACATCAAGTTTTTATCACGCGTGGTAAAAACTATTGTTTTACTCATTTCTCAGAAAGGATAGCAATTTAGGCAGAAATATTTAAAGGAACCCTTTCTACCATTACTTACTTTAAATCATGTAAGTTATGTGTGAATCTGTGAACATTTTTGTTTTTCGATCTTACCAATAGCGTACAGGGCCTTTAAAGCCTAAAAAATAAAATTTATAAAACAATTTCAAATTGAAAGCAAAAACCCTGAGAAGTTCAGAAGTTGTGTGCTTTATACAAATCAAAGTGATGCATTGTTTATTGAGGGAACTTACTTGCAATTATGAGAGGTCTCTTTCTGAAATGTCAGTGAATCTATTTACATGTATTTGTAGACAAAATGGACTTATTTTTCCTCCTTCTAGCAGTTAATAGTTTATAATCATGATGTACATGTAGTGCATTCACATGATGTCTTTTTTTCACTCAGTTTTGTTAAAATATTTTTCCATTACTCTTATTTTATTTGTTTAAATTTGTTGTTTTACTTCAAGTAGACCTATTAATTTTGTCTATATAGAATGCTGGATATCAATTCACATTTTGTGCAATGTTTGAACAAAATGTACTTTTTTTTGGTCTTCATTCATGCATAATTTGGGTACGGGGTGAGAGTCATTGCCCACAAAAAGGTCGGAAACTGAAATCCACATTTCAAGAGTCGTGTTAAAATGATGTTAATTCTGCCTATAACTTACTCCCTGGAGCTGTAGATTATTGCAAGGAGTTTGGCAACAGTCCTCAGCACTCAGCAGTAGAGATCAAATGACATGATTCCGTTTTTATCATAACATCAAACAAAAAACTTCTCACCATCAGGCAGATATTAAACAAAATCCGGAATCAGCTAAGAGTCTGGAATTACTCATCTTTGAATTTATCATGATGAAAAAGCATGAAAATTGTTCTCCTGGTGACAAAGTATAATCAAAACAATAACGTGTTTGTTCTTGCGATGAAAAGAAATACACACAACACTCAAACAAGGATGTGTATGTACAATGTACTTATAATAATAATAATAATAATTTATTGATGTGTATTGGGCCCATTCCATGAAATGTACACAGGTGCATAAAAAAATAATCAAATAAGGGGCCCTCATAATTAAATAAAGCAACAACAAAAAACGATAATGATTAAAAAGCAAAAAAAACGGGAAAACCACAAAATGAATGCAAAAGATTTGGTAAAAAGCTAGGATATACCACAATCCATAGAAATACAAAATAAATGATTACATACATGTAAGACCATTACAGAACTCCCCATACAAAATAATGTTAAAATTTACAAGAGATTAACAATACATTAAGACAGTAGACTTATGATACACTAGTACACACGGCATCATTGTCACTCTATTATAATATCTATTTTGGGACTGAAGACTGTTGAGTAGAGGGGAGCAACGAGGTCACTCTCAATCCCAACTTTTGACCCATTTGCGCTGAAAAGCAAAGCATACACGGCCATGTACATATACACACAGCCCCTGTGCAAACGTACTCAGGACTTTCTGGAACACCAATTAAGGTTGTTTGGCCATCGTAATACGGCAAGTAATTCTTTCTACCTCGGCTGAAGCTACATGAGGGGGGGGGGCTCAGTTGGATAGTTCACTGAGCAAGGACAGTTTCCTTCCTCTACACTTCAGTCATAAAACGGACTTGCTATACTCTGGACATTTTTAGATGAGTCATGTAAAAGTATCATGGCCATCACTTAGCCAGTGGAGGAGGAACTGGGCATAAATGAGTCTGCACAGGATGTGCATTACAGAAAGAAAGTTGTGGAAGTTTCATCCACGGGTTGCATTTCATTCTGGCATTAAGACTAAAAAATGTCCTGGAATATTTTACTGTCGAAATCCAAGCTCACAGCTGGATGTAAATTTGTTGTCGGTGGAAAAGTTTGTATTTCCTTATATGATTTTTAGATCAAATAAAAAGCACTATTGATGACACTCTCCGAGTCCACTATATTAAGGCTGGATACTGAACTTAAGGCGAAGCAGATTTTGTGTGTGAAGTTGGCATTTATAGTTTGTCATCCCTCTGTTCAAATGTGGTGAAGTTCACTGTGCAATCATCATTGCTGAGTGAAGTATACATGTACATGTATGTACATGTCTTTCAAGGTTGTTTTTACAAGTGAGTGCCAATCATATGCTTACAATATTTGTCTAAAGTGAAGAAAAGACAAGTTCGGGGGGGGGGGGCTTGTAGAAAAAACTTCTGGTCATCAACCATATATTTTTTTCTTTTGTGGGGGGTATATTCAAGTTGGTTCAGTTGCTTCTTCACTGCCTTTCACCTCTGTGGACTTCGGTTTCGAATCCTGGCCCAGAGCCTTGGATGTGGATTGGGTTTTCAGTCCCTACCTGATTGTGTCGCTGAAATACATTTTTTTTAAAGAGTTTTTTTCTTTGAACGAATGATGACAGATGATGCTGTTTCAAAACGAAAAACATACAAACACTTGTGCATATGCCCTGGACAATGCACAAAATATATGTACCATACATTTGGGATCAGGTTGGCTCAGTGGTTTCTTTCCATGCCTTGCACCCTGTGGACCCCGGTTCGAATCCCACCTCAGACCGGAGTCTTGCATGTGGATTAGATTTTCAGTCCCTATGGGTTTTCCCCATTTGGGGTTTTCCTTCCACATCTAAAACTGAACATTTCTTCTCGTTTCCTATTCATCCTGTTATTGGCGCTAATTGTGCACAGATAATGGTTGTGAGATAAATAATTTAGTTTTAGTTTTTAATTATCCTTTTTGTTTATTGCCTGGAAATAATTCCATTTGAAATGCTGTTGAGGGAAGAGTTTGAGCTGCTCCTCAATTTTTTTTAATTTTTTTTTTTTAAATATTGCCTTACTCACAAGGCCGGACGGCCACTTTAAGGTGAGGGCTACACTTAACTGATTTGGGCTGTCGACCCAAATCAACTGTCACCAGGGGCACGTTGCCACCTACTCCTAGGGCTGAAACAGGGTTAACCCCTTCACAGTCCGTAAGGATGTAGGCATGGGTATCATCAACTAGGAGCCTGGCTGGTAGAGCAGGATGCACTACCTTCCCACAACTTTTTACGAAGCAATTATGGTTAAGTGCCTTGCTCAAGGGCATAAGTGTCATGACCGGGATTCAAACCCACACTCTGCTGCTGACAAAACCAAAGCTTGAGTTCGGTGAACTAGACCGCTATGCCACGACACGCCAAAATACATTCAAAATTGTGTCACATTCCTTTTTTGAGCTTAAAACCTTTATCACTGTCCATATTAAACAGCAACAAATTTGTTTGAACTGGAATGCTATTTAAACTTGTTTATAAAGAGTTTTTTATCATTGTTTTAATCTAAAACTGACATTTCTTCATTGTCTTCTCAACAAAGGTATCTTAAGGCTTACATGTTCAAACAGGGCAATACACATCAAGCATGTACTGCCCCTTGAAAAAAAAACAGTAGGAAAATTATATTGAACACAAGGCTGACATAAGTGTTAAGGCTTTTGAAGACTTTTTCAAGCTTATCTTATAATAATTTTGTACTGTTCCGAGGGCAAAAGAATCTGAAGAATCTAAAGTAGGAATTTTATCAAGCCTGACACTTTTCAGGGTTCCTTAGTTTCATTACCAGAATATAGAAACACATTACAATTTGATATTTATGTAGAACTCTTGACATCTCTGGTAAGAAAGCATTTTAAAAAGTTACTGTTGAAAACAAGCAAGGAATAAACAGACATGAAGCTGCATCATTGTTAAGTTAGTAACAACATGTGAGAAAAATTACTTGAAGTTGAACTTTTGGTTTTCCTTCAAGATTTAGCTTGCCACATTTAAAAGGGTGTGTACAACATTGGGAAGAGTGAAAATTTAAATGTTCACAGATTTGAACACAAGTTACATGGTATAAAGATGGTCATGGTTGAAAACATCCCTTGAATTTATAAATATTCTTGCTTGGAATGCTACAGTTTTTGAAAAATGAGTAAAACAATTAGTTTTGATCTCGCGAGTCCAAAACCAGATGTTTGAAAACAGTGAAAACATATAATTGGGTTTTTCACTATTTTCTTGTGATTCCATGCAATGACTGATTGATGGGCTAAAACTTCACAGATTTGCTATTTGATGTATATGTTGGCTCACATAATGTGTGGATACTGGTCTAATTGACAATTACCAATGTTGTCCCTGTGCCCAAACAGTCCAAAATAAGGCATAAATTTTCATGGCCAATCAAGCTGATTTCCTCTTTCATTTTCTTCTTGTTTGCCAACAGTCCAAAATCAGGTGAGCAACTTTCCAGCTGATCAGCTAATTTCCTTGTTTTTCTTCTTCTTATAGTGCCATAAAAAAATGAAAAACACTGTACAGTTTCCTGGATCCATGCAGAAATAAAGTTGCATGTCTGCAAAATGCATGTCTGCAAAATGCATCACACACAGTGTCGTGTCGTGGTCGAGCGGTTAAGAGCACCGGACCCAAGCTCTGTTTTTTCTGATCAGCGGACTGTGGGTTCGAGTCCCGGTTGTGGCACTTGTGTCCTAGAGCAAGATACTGTACCTTTGTCCTTGGGATGGGACAAGCAGTAGGTCCCGTGCACTAAGATTGGTCATGCCATAAAAGAACCCAGAACACTTATTGTGGAAGAGAGGGGTATAATAACTCCAGTGTTTGTGGTTCGCATAGCAATTTAGCAAGCATCCTTGTTTACAGGTTTCCTCAGGCTTGGGAGCTACAGTGATTAAGTTAACTTATGATGCATCCTTGGTTTCACTACCAGAAATATATAATAATAACAATAATTAGTTTTTGTATGTGGGTCTTCATCAAACTTGACTTGCAAATTTTCATTTTAAGCTTTATAATAATTATGCTTGTACAGAACTATCAAATAACTCCCTCCTTGAGTTACTACATTTTCATTACTTAAAATATTATTCCCTCATAGATTTATATCTCGAATATGACGAGAACAGCAATTTTCCCACGTGTGTGTGCCTGTGAATAGAATATAAGCATCTCTTCCTCGGTCCAAAAAACACACACCCATAGCCTTCAGTCAAAGGCTTGTATATATTACTGACTAGACTGAAACGACAGTGATTTTTCGCTTTAAGGTGTGTACGTGTGCAGCCACTCCCTATTAAAATGTTAGTGAAACCGTCCGTGTATACACTAGCGCTTAAGGGTCCCTCCAGTTCACTGTTTGTCAAACTGATTATCACATACACATTGGGCCATGGTAGTCAAAATAAACCCCCTTACACGGCTTTCTTTCGTGCGGACTAATTATGTGCATAATTTATTGATTTAAAGATCTGCCTTCTTTTTTCCCCAACAAAGTCTAATTTTGGAACTACGGTAGATTTATTACTGTGTGTGCATATTGATTCAGGACACTTCAATATTTTCTGTTTGTTTTAAAGATGATGGGGCAGTTCATGGAGCATTAGCATGCTCTACAGTCAACGGTCCTACTCTGTGCTGTTAAATCACAAACACAACGATTCATAAAGAGATATTCCTAAGATTTATATTTCAGCAATCTTTTTGATTTCAATTCCAAATGGTTGGATTTTATAGGGCACTAGAAGAATCTCTGGACAATCCTGGCCCCAATTTCATAGAGCTGCTTTTAAAAGCAGACAATTTTGCCGCTTACAAACTTTTAAAAAAAAAATTAGCAAGTGACATGGTATTTTGGCTGGTAACCTTATTCAGGTAAGCATAATTTTTTTGTGCTTAGCTACTTTTTGTGCCGAAGCAGCTCTATGAAATTGGGCCCTGTTGAGCTTTTTCCTTGAAGAGTCATCGAAGGGCCACAAACAAGGCATCAATAATCTCCTAGACGGTCCTCACATCTTAAATTTGCACATAATTTTCTCGGGGACAGACAGACAGTGTTAGACACCTGTCTCTTGTGCGAATGGAGAGTTTCTATTGCATGCAGTTACAGACCTTTATCATGGTGTGGCCAACTTGATTTTCTCCCATTCAAACCAATGTAACCAAACTGAGGCTGGAAGGAAAAAATAGTATGGTTCCTTTTTGTATGATGAACATTGGCATCCATAACTGCTGTTTAATAGAGGGAACATGACTAAGATGGTGGCAGCATGATAAAGGTTGTAAAGCAAGTGGACAACATTGGTAATAATTGTCAAAGACCAGTGTCCGCACTTTCAATGACCCAACATGAAATAAAACAAACCAGTGAAACTTTAAAGGTAAGGTTATACTTTGGTAAGCTCCAAAAATTAATGACCAACAAAACTTGCTTGGTGAGAAGCACTGCAGCTGTTGATAGTATATGGTTCGGCTAATTTTTCACCCAAAACATTTGAATCTGAGGGCTGGAATTGGGGTCTCGTGGATCTCCCATCAAGGGATGTCATGGTTATAGGGATGGTACGGGGAACCCGATGTACTTGGGTGGATGAAAAATGGCCGTGGTTCCACGACAACATGTTTAACGATACAAAAATATTCAACATGGATGGACTATAAACTCTAAGTACATGTCTTGAGTGCGTTTTTCTATATACAAACAGTAAGTAGTTTTGTATTCATACATTAATCATTTTTTCAGATTTCTGAGGGTTGGTTTCCGTTCGCGAATGCTGCGGCCAGAGATATGGTTGGTACCCCATGTCACCTCGCTAAACGCGGATGGATTTGACATTCATGTGAAAATACAGTGACAGTTTATTTTGCTGTTTTCTCAGAGTAGACACTGTGTCGGCTGAAACAACTTTCACATGTGACTAATAACTGTATCTTTCTTGATAATTTTGCCATTAAATCAGCATTATGTTGACAAAAACCAATCTATGAGCCTACATTTAACCAAAAACTTTCATCCATGCTTTTAACAGTCAGCAATCTCAATTTTTATGAATCAAAGCTTACTTCCTTCTAAAACCTTGACCTGTGAATGATCAGGAATCTGTTCACAGGACATTCCTTGTGTGAGTTCAACACAGTCTCTTACCCTGGAGACCTTCCTACAATCCTAGATGAACCTTGTCTTGAGTCATGGCCTTCGAAAAAGTCATCATGCAAGAACCTCAGTCATAAAAATCTGGGTCCAATTTCATTTTTTCAAAATGTTGCTTGAAACAATTTTCTGCTAAGCAAAAATAGGCAGGATACCAGTGACAGACGGTACATGTGACATAGTATTTTAGCTGGTAACGTTATTCTGGTAAGTATAATTTTGTTGTGCTTAGCTACTTTTTGTGCTTGAGCAGCTCTATGAAATTTGGTCCTGATCTTAAAGTATTCAATCATTGCCTTTGGTTAATAAGTTGGCCCTACAGGTTTTGTTTTCCCCAAGTGTCAAAAATCCAGAAATAAATTACAGAATGTACATCTATATGCATAGAGAGTCCTTTCTCTACGATCTATGTAAAACAGACCACAGTTTGGGACAAATATTCCTGTCTAGATATGAAAGGTCATAGAAGTATAGCTTTATCCACAAAATCCTGGAATACTCCAGACCTTGAAGTGGAAGTCTAAATTTCCGTTCTCCCCTCAGACTAAAACTTTCTCCCACATGCCCCTCATTCTGGAACAAGTATTGGGTCCCAGAAAGTTCCTCTGGGGAAAGAAATCCTGCATACACAAGTTTGTACCTGGCAACCCCCAGCCTGAAACAATGAATGAGTCAAAGAAAACGCCACCAGGCAAAAGCTATCAACAACTTGAGATTCTGTTTTTATAATGCGCCCGGCCCCTTAAAAAAATGAAATAAAAACTGTTTAAGGTATCGTACACGTTTGGTCATGACTCAAAACAAATATTAGCATAAAAACTTACTTGATAACAAGCAACGGAGAGCTGTTGATAGTATAAAACATTGTAGGAAACGACTCCCTCTGAAGTAATGTAGTTTTTGAGAAAGAGGTAATTTCTCACTAAAATAATAAAAACTTCTTGCAAGAAGTTTTTATTCCTATCTGAAAGCACACAAATTTGTACTACAAGGGTGTTTTTTCGTTCATCATTTTCTTGCAACTTCGATGACCAATTGAGCCCAAATTTTCACAGGCTTGTTATGTTATGCATATATGTTGGGATACACCAAGTGAGAACACTGGTCTTTGACAATTTCCAAACGTGTTCAGTGCCTTTAAACGTTGTGTGCACAACACTGGTAAGATTGAAAATGTAAATTTTCACAGATTTGCACATTTACATAGTACAAAAACTTCCTTTGAAATGTTTTTGCCTGAAATGCTATAGGATGTGACAAAATGAGTAAAACAATTAGTTTTAGTTTGGCAGGATGCTTACTTAACGATAGAAATTACACAATTTTTGTCAGGGTCATTACCAAAGTATGACCCTATACCTTTACGTCAAGGTTTCAGGAGGAAGTAGTCCGATTTTATACAAATTTAGACCTGAATGTGGCTATAGGCACTGTGTATTGCTCTGTGTTGACCAAGATAGGACGTGTTGCTTCACGTTGTTATTGCAATCTTGCAAGAAGCCCATTTACTCTGGAGTCTTTTTGAATAACACAATTTGAAGAGTACAGTACACACTGGATCCTGCAAGTCATGCATCCCGACTACGATATTGTGTAGTGGGCATTTAGCATATATGCAGCTAAAGACCAATCCATTTGCGGATGTCCTGTATAGCCAGGTTTTCCCAGCTCCATTTGCGGATGTCCTGTATAGCCAGGTTTTCCCAGCCGTAAACTGTGACGCAAAAACGCCATGCGTAAATTTATTTATACGCATCACAGGAATCTTCGGCCAATGGTGTTCATGCAACTATTAGAAGCGCCAGTGTGACGCAAGTAAAAAGGCCTTGCCACAACGCACCCACCTGTGTAAATGCATCTGGCGGAAACCACTGGTACATGAAATATGAAAATGGTCTGAAAATACAAAGTCAGCCCATGTAGAGACTAAGTCTAGACAGAGCAAACACAAGTTTTCCCCACAGGGTTAGTCTCCAGAGCTGTAAGTGTCAGTTTGTGTGTAGCAGTGTCCCTTCAGTGCAATAACATGGAAAATAGCTTCATTTACCACTTCAAGACCATGGCCCAATTTCATGGCTCTGCTCGTTGTAAGTGAAAAATTTGCGCTTACGGTTATAGCAAGGAATTTTCTTTTTTTTGGTGAGCCAACGTACTTCACATTTGCAAAGCATTCTTTGCTTACACACAGCTACCCAGAAATTTTGGCGATTGGTAGCCATAAGCACAGAATTCCACAGTAGGCAGAGCAAATTAATTTTTCCCACGTCTTTGCTTACACAGCTGGCCCTCAAAATTTGGCGCTCAACTCTGTAAGCAGAGAATGGTGGCCAAAAGCGCAGATTTCTGCGGTAGGCAGAGCCATTCAATTTTGCCCATGTTTTCGCTTAAAGGTATTATGCAGGATTGGTAGAGCTGACAAAATAGTCACTGACAGTGTTCATGTTTTGTGTAATCAACTATTTAGGGGCCTACATGAAATACAGAACCGGTGCCAATTTGGGCTTAATCCGTTGTGCGAGTCAGGAAAAATAGTGAAAAACCATGCACAATTTTCAGCATGTAAACACATTGTCCTTTGAGTTGAAACAACCAAAATTAATCTAAAAAAGAATTATTGTCAAGATCCCGACACTATCTCACAACCGTTTTCCATGCACAAACAATTCTTATTTATTTATTACACATCCAACAGCACAATGTGAATTAGCGCCAATAACAGGATGTATAGGAAACAAGAAGAAATGTTAAGTTTTTAGATGTGGATGGAAAACCCTAAATGAGGAAAACCCACGCAGTCAGGTAGGGACTAAAAACCTGATCCACATGCAAGGCTCCAGTCTGAGGTGGGATTCGAACCAGGGTTCACAGAGAATGATGAAAGGTAGGGAAGGAAACCACGAGCTAACCTGATCCCCAAAATATGTCTTTTGTGCATTGTCCGTGCCACATGCACAAGTTTTTGTATGTTTTTCGTTTTGAAACAACATCATCTGTCATCTTTCAGAGAAAAATTCTTTATACAAAAACTCTTTTGGCAAAATCAGGCCATGCAACTTTAATACAAAGTATCCTTTCTGCATACAAATCAATCATTAGAAAAGCACCAGGACATTTTTCTTACGTCGTTCATTCATTTAAAGGCAGGGTATACTTTTGGCAATTGTCAAAGACCAGAATCGTCAATTGGTATATTTCCTAACATTCATTTATTAGTTCTCGTTGCACAGAATTGTGTGCTTTCAGATGCCCGAGACTCAGATTCAAATTTGTTGGTGAAAAATCACCTCTTTCTCCAAAACTACACTACTTTAAAGGCTGTCGTTTCTGACAATGTTTTATAATATCTACAGCTCTCCAGTGCTCTTTACCAATAATTAAGTTTTTACGGTCATAAATTGTTTGGAGTAATTACCAAAGGTATACCCTCCCTTTAAATGTTATGGATGAAAGACAAATATACACAAATGCTGGTGGATATTTAATCACGACTTAATTGGATTTATTCATTTTCATCTTCAATTCATTTTAGAGTCTCTATTGAACAAACGGACTTCATACAAAATACGTTGTTTACTTTCATAATGAAAATACATACATGAACATAAAATGAATGGGCAAACCTGTCTGGAAATAAATGATGATAAGCGCTTTGAGACGCCAGTAGATAAAGCGCTACATAAAAACTAGTTAAATATTGGAAATCGTTACAAACATTGAGTAAATTTTGTTTGTATATTTAACAGGCCTGTCATTCTAATACATCTGTTGTACAAAAAATGTGTTTCGCTTTTTGTTATAATCCTTTAAAAAAATATATATATAAAAACAGCTGAATAAATGCTCATTGAAGAAATTTCTTTGCAACATTTACCAACAACAAACACTTAATTTAAAAAGCAAACACCTGCATCAACACACCACGGTAATAAAAAAAAAATTGTTTACCCACAAAAGTTAAATATTGTCTCAAGTATTGCCTAATTCCACAATGAACACATTGTGACTAACCACACCATATGTTCATCTTTCACCAGCATGCTCAATTTAATAGCCTTGAGATGGTTTGTATGAAATATTAAAATGTTATTAGTTTATGATTTGGGAGTGGGTTTCCACAAGGCCTTTAGCAGTGAAATTCCTACCGAGAATCCAGTTTGCATTGTACCCAAGGGACCATTCTGGGGGAACTGGACTGGATCAAGGCTTCGCAGATACCAGGCACCAGACTTTGTATTTAAGTAATTGTTTCCTTGGGAATCGGGCAGTCTCAGCCATCAGAGCAAAAAGCAAATCTCTCTTGGGGGGCAATCGAGCTCTCCACATCGGAATCCAACTAGCAACAACCATCCATGGTATCTTCCATTTTTTAAAGGTCGCCTTATAATTTATACACCACTGTTTTTTTCTTCATTCATTTAAAAGTGAATGAATTTGGTCACCCTAATTTCACAAGGCTTTTTGCTGGTTAGATCTGAACAATGACTGGTTACAATGACTTGCTGAGGTTAAGAGATGGCTAACACCAACGCACAATTTTTAATAAATATGTATGGCTTAATGGGACCCGGGTTTGCTTATCTGGAGGTTGCTATAATAATAATAATAATAATAAATTATAAAGCGCATTTTACAATAACGTATCAATGCGCTTTACATTAGTGCCCTGGTCATTGGACCAATAACATTCCTGTAATCTTTCTCAGCTCCCTGGGGAGTATACAGCCCCGGGCTGCCGTAGTGCTCCGAAGGCTTTTTCAAACATAATATCAACCTCTACCCTCACAGGTACCCATTTATACCCCTGGGTGAAGAGAAGCGATTATAATGAAGTGTCTTGCTCAAGGATACAAGTGTCATGACTGGGATTCGAACCCACACCCCGATGACTAAACCACCAGAACTTGAATTTGATGCTATAAACCGCTCGACCATGACACCCTATACAAAAGCTTGCTTCAAACCTTTTGACATAGCAACTGTCTCTATAGACTTAGGAGTGACTAAGCAAGTCATTGTACCGGACATAATTCAGATCTATGGCTCATTTACGGCAAATTTTGAAACCTTTTTTTCACAACTATGTCTTTCTCATAAGGAACTTGACAATCTCCGCTAGTACGACAACCTTTTTGGAAGAGCACATTCATCCAATCAGAATCTGTCCAGTTAAAAAAACCATATATACATCATGGAACATGTGCTCAAGAGGTGTAGTTTGTATAATATGTACGATTTTGTCAGAATTCCTTTTTAGTTTGCCAAACTGTCTCTCTCTCTCTCTCAAACATCAACAATTGAAGTGGAAACATTTCTCTGGCTAACTGGTATGAAACCCCCTTTAAATAAGGTATTAGTTCTAAACACCTTTGTGATAGATTTAAGATCAGATTTTTCCAATGATTTACAGTACAATGAATTACAACTTGAACATTAATCCTGTTGGTAAGTCATTACATCAAATCAGTGCATATAGCATATATCTGCTGCACGCCAAAAGTTTTCGTGACTTCTGGCTTGAAAGCTGGCATATGTTTGTGTGTAATTTCTACAAAATAACATCAATTTCATAGTTCAAAAGCATTTCTCATGACAGAAAGTTACAATTCTGAAAAGACCTTGAGTCTGTGAAGAAATATGTAAAAGCCAAGTCCAATAATTAAACTTTTCTTGCATGAATCATCAAAGAAAAACTAGATCAGTGCGACTCCCATTAGCCTGTTTGAGATATGGTGGACACTATAGAGTGCACAGTAGGATTTGGGTGTATACAGACAAATTTACCCAAACCAAACAGTGTTATAGTAATGTGTCCGCCATATCTCAAAATGGCCTATGGGCTTCTGGTAATCAGTGGAGCCAGTTTGTGTGAAGTGGACGTGGCTTACAATGGCATTACGTCACACTTAAGGACAGGATTACACCCTTTTTTCCTCTCAAAGAAGCCTGTCAAATGGAGGTGAGTCATTGCTGTCAAAAAATATCTGAAACAAGAATCCCAATTTTTTAGGGGTATGTTATAATAGTGGCATTCCCACCTTTTGATAACCCTTGGAATTATAGATTTCAAGGAGCTTCTGGGAACAGTATCCTCAGTGCTCGAGAAATGCGTGGGAGTGTGGGTTCGAATCCAAGTCGTGACACTTGTGTTCTTGGGCAAGACACTTTACTATAATTACTTCTCATCCCCCAGGAGTAAATAGGACCCTGCGTGGGTAGAGATTGTTAAAAAGAATGATTAGCAAAACTATGCACCCACTTGGTTGCCTGTGGTGCATAGGAGTTGCGAATGTTTTAGGAATGTTAAGGGCCCGACGAACATGTGTAATAATACTGTAAGGTGTTTTGGGGGCCTCCTTGGCTTTAAAAAACCGCAAAATAAATACAAAATTATTAATATTATTACTTTTTTCCCCACGCACGTACAAGAAGGTCTAAATTCAGAGACTGAAATTGTTTAATTCATTAAACTTAGCCCATGGTAGAAACTATTTATCGATGGCACCTACATGTGTAGCACAACTCATGCATTTTGTTCTACACGTGCACCTCCGTCTGTAGCAGGGCTCGAAATTTACACTGGATCGCAGGCCCAAGGCCAGTGATTTTAGTGTCAGGACAGTAGTGGTCTTGTGTTTTTGAAAAATAACACCTCACTGTTATTTTAAATTTAAACTGATAATAATACAAGTATCTTTCAGTTCTATTGATTATTGAAGTATTATCCATAAGACGAATGAGATAAATCTTCTCTTAGTGCTTGAGTAGATAGTATTTTTCTCATTTTGATTCTGGTCCAGTAAAAGTTTTGAGCTACCAGCCCTGCAGTCTTGTGGATTTTTCCCCCAAAAATCTAACCCTATGTAGTGAGGTTGATTGTACAGTGTATGGGTACAAATCTCCTAGTATGGGTGAAAGACCCATAACAGTTATTTGTTGAAAGGACGAAGTGATAAATCTAGCACATTAGTGAAATGGCAAGTTGAATGATCTGGCCGGCTAGTGACATATGGTAAATAAAAAATAAAAGATGAATACGTTTTTATGAAAATGAATTTTGGCAATTATTTTCTACAGTTAACCATTTCACATCGGATGACAAGGATACACGCCAAATTTTTATGGACTGGCCTCCGGGAGACGCTTTTCAACACCCTAAATGACCTTGGAGCGCCCTCTTATTTTTTCAAGTCAGTCGGACAACTGGCATGAATGACCAGCCAGACATTCCATTGTGTAGTGTGCACAGGCATGCAGTTACTGTGCTATGCTACAATTCCCTCATACAAAGAGGGACAGAAGGTACTGGAAATCCTGCTCATAATATCCCTTTTCCGGGGGGTATTGTGTAATTCCCGATTCCATACCTTTGTCCTTTTGTTATACAAATGTGGCATAAAAGAATGGATAGGTTGCCACCATTGTTTATCATTGTATTCGACTCAATGGGAGGCAAGTCCAAGTGTTCTGAGATTGCAGCATACCATGGCAGATTATCGGCCGTTATATCGGCCGTGATTAACGGCCAAATCTGCGATTCATGTGAGTGCCTCATACTTTTCACAAGAAAACATCGAGTCCTGGTGCTTACTATGAGAAACCTTGCTGTCTTTCATTTGATATTTTGAAAGGAAAACATTTTCTCCAGAAGCTCCAAAAAGTTCAGAAAAACTAAATTTTTCAGAATACCGACAAGAAGTGATTAATAGAAAACTCAATACAAGATGAAATCCATATTGGTCCTCCACCACACAAAGCAGACAATATTTCAAGTTTGATGCTCTGACACCATAATTTGCCTCCTCAAAAAAACTAAAAGTTTCACATTGGAAACAGTGTAATACCTTGGTGATCATCAGACGTCCTAACCCCACATCAATGTCTGTGAGTATAAGGATTGTCACACAGACATTGATGGGATGAGACGAGGGTCCACAAGATCCCCTAGCTGTATAACGACCTGCAACAAAAATACAAATTTCAATCAGAACTCATAATATGACAAATAATCAAACTAACAAAATAATTAAAAAACCTTGGGCGGTTTGCTACAGAACCTGCCCTCCTATCAAATACCAGCCCCCCCCCAACCTACCCTTCTTCATTGCACCATTGTTCCATTTGTAACTATTTCTAAGAGACTGGTGCTACCATTTATGTTTCGTTTCAGATAAATTTGGTTAGCACAGACGCTAAGCATTGACGTCATCTCATCACCATATTCATAGCAATGATGAAAAAAACGGATGCTCACAAATAATGTACAGGCAGTGCACAGGATTGGACAATAAGAAACCTTCTTCGTACCACCATGAGAGGGTGCCCTATTTTTCTTTTTAGACCAGTGACATCATTGTTGTGGTGTCACTTTTGGAGGCAGACAGATATGACAAGAACTTTACACTTTAGTTAACACTAGCAGTGTCAGGGCTCAAAATTAACACTGGACCGAAGGCCAGTGATTTTAGCCTCGGGCCAGTAAAAGTATGGACCTCCCTTCAAGCATTATCATTTACTTCAACTGATGTTGAAAACAATCTTCCTCTTACATTTAAGTCAACACTATTGTTGTTGGTTACGTTCATTTCATCATTCTCGTCTCCTTCTTCGTCACCCCACGTGAGATCAAATTTACCCGGTTTGGATGCTCTGGTAACCATGGTGCTGTGACTGAGCTCAATCTCAATCTGGCCGGTTGCCGTGTCAACGCTGAGAACCTTGCCTTCCTACATGTATATAGAGGGAAAAGAAAAAAAGGATAATTGATTGGAGTAATGGCACAACACTGAGAGAAAATAATTTAATAAATCTGAAATCTCTACAGAGTAAACAAAAAGTTTAAATATTTCATTTCTTTCGAATGAACAAAAATACTTTCTAATAGATGTAAAGTTTGCATCAGGGATAAAGAATATTATTTGGTTTTACCCATGCAACTATGTGTGTAAAGCACTCAGTACTTCCCCCTTGAATCCTGTGTTAAAAATCCACAGGCATATTACTTGGGTGGGATTCGAACCCACGACCTTTGCCATTCTAGAGCAGATGTCTTTCCACTAGAACACTGAGCTTGCCTGGTAGCTAGAGGCAGTTCGAATCCTATATTTCAGAATATGTTTAAATATAGGATTTGAACTGCCTCTAGCTAGTGGGAAAGCTCAGTGGTCCAGACGGCCTGGAATTTCATCTTTGAGAGGGCAAGGCCATTTTCATTTGGCAGAGGACACTTCCACTAGAAAATCTTAAAGTCTATGGGAAACTTTTGAAGGGGCACCAAGGTCAAGAACAGGGCAACGGAGGGCATGACCTCTGTGGCCTCCATGTATTTCCAGGCCCGATCCAGTGGTAAGACATCTGCTCTTGAATGGCAAAGGTCATGGGTTTGAATCCCATCCGAGTAATACGACTGTGGATTTTGTTTCACAAATTGGAAAAGTACCGAGTATACATGTACAGTGCTTAACACACATCTGTGTATGGGTAAAACACAAAATCTAACCTCTCTCTAACCTCACGTTAAAATGGTGTAAATTGCCATTGTATTTGATAACCTTCCTGGGCAAAATTTGTCAACTTCCAAAACATCCGATGACATCATTCTGAGAAAAATAGGTCTGTACATTTTTGTACGGGGATGTTTTGGTTCACTCCTGACTTTGGATGATATTCAATTTGACCTTTGACTGATGAAAAAATTCCTCCTTGGAATGTAAAGACCCATCAGTTGTTGAAATCCATTGTTTCAAATTTTGCTCTGAAAAGGTCACAAATGAACCAAAACATCCCTGTACATATTTTGGATGTGGACAAATGTTGCACTGGAAGGGTATCAAATACAATGGCAGTTTACACCATTTTAACATGAGGTTAGAGACTTGTAATTTTTTCCCAACTCACATGAGGAATTTATCTTTTGGAAAATGAGTACATCAGAAAAATTTCCCTTCCTCTTTAAAAAAACTCACCTTGTAGTTGGACAGCTCTGGGCAATAGGACTCCGATAATTCTAGGATCTAAGGATGACATAACAAAGACTCAACATGAGACTATGAACATAATAAGAAATTGTTTCAAATCAACGTTTAAAGGCATCGTACACGTTTGGTAATTACTCAAAATATATATTAGCATAAAATCTGACTTGGTAACGAGCAATAGAGAGCTGTTGATAGTATAAAACATTGTGAGAAACGACTCCCTCTTAAGTAGGTTTTGAGAAAGAGGTTATTTCTCACTAAAATAATAAAAACTTCTTGCAAGAAGTTTTTATTATTCTATCTGAAAGCACACAAATTTGTACAACAAGGGTGTTTTTTCTTTCATCATTTTCTTGCAACTTCGATGACCAATTGAGCCCAAATTTTCACAGGCTTGTTATTTTATGCCAGTGTTGTAGTCGAGTCACCTGTGTCGAGTCCGAGTCCGAGTCTCAAGTCACTTGGGTCGAGTCCGAGTCCGAGTCCCAAGTCACTTGGTCCGAGTCCGAGTCCGAGTCACGAGTCACTTGGTCCGAGTCCGAGTCCGAGTCACGAGTCACTTGTTTAAATATTTGTTGCAAACCAAATGTTGTAAAATAAGATTTGGAAATGAAAAAAATAAAACACATTTAATTTGAACAAAGTTCTGTTAAAGTTTTTGTATAAGTTGGTATAATCATGGAGGTAGAACTACCTCCATGGTATAACCAAAAGAAACAATACGGGGCGGAACGGCAGATGCCATGATTTAAAAAATGTTGTACTACTTTTTACTAGTGACGTGACCAAACTTGACGTCGTGTGTGTGTGTCTGTGACGTGTGTCGACCATGTGTAGAAACTGGTGCAAACAACACACAGCCATCACAGTGCAATATGCAGGCTGTGTTTTACAGGTACCAGGCATGCCATTTCCCTGGTAATATGCATCAAGCACAAGCAGTGGCTATGGTGTTAACGTTGACCGAATACCAGCATTAATATTGGTGTCGTGCATCCCAGCGTTATTATGCGTATTGAACATACGAATCGAACATACACGCGCTGTACGTACATGGCCATCTACACAATAATCACGAACTCTATTACTTGCAACACCATACGACGTGCAGTGTACTTATTTCTTGTGCTAGACGTTAATATTCCTCCATGTGCACTCCGGGAATGACAATCGGATCATCGGAGTTGTTTTTAATATTTAAAAAAGGTATTGTTTGTGAAAATACGTGACTCGAGTCACGAGTCCTCGGGGACAAGTCCGAGTCATGATAGTCGAGTCCGAGTCCGAGTCCGAGTCTTTTGCAGACGTGACTCGAGTCAAGTCCGAGTCACCGAAATTGTGACTCGAGACGGACTCGAGTCCGAGTCCTGGACTCGAGTCATACAACACTGTTTTATGCATATGTTGGGATACACCAAATGAGAACACTGGTCTTTGACAATTTCCAAATGTGTACAATGCCTTTAAATCACAAATAAAAACCCAAGGCCAACTGTAAATTTAACTCGAATCAAGTGAGTAGTGACACAAGTCTCGGACTTGAGTACAACTCTAGTTTTCTGGGACTTCTGCAACCACTATTGACAATCCGTGGAGGCAGTTGTTTAACACTTCTCTTCACCCATGGGATAAAAATGGAAACCTGAGAGGGTAGAGGTTGATTTTGTGTTTGAAAAAGCCTTCAGAGCACCACGGCAGCCCAGGGCAATATACTTCCTAGGAACCGAGAAAGATTACAGGAACGTTATTGGCCCAATGACCAGGGCATTTATGTAAAGCGCGTTGATTTATTATTGTAAAATGCACTCTGGAAGAACTCGTTATTATTATCATTGTTATTCGTTCAGACTTTTCAGAAAATTACCTTATATGCGATGACATCCCCCAGTCTGGGAGGACCGACCAGCGATGGTAAGGAGGTGAAGTCCTTAGGCACAGGCTCAGACTCTTGAGGAGGGTTCTACAAAAATAAAATAAAGCATATTAAAAACTTATCAATTCAATTCTTACTATAACTTGGTGCATTACAAGTTTTCTCATCAAACACACAGTCAAAACTGTTAAAAGCTCTTTTGAAAAGATGGACAATTTTTCGCACTTTCAGGCCAGGAAATCCACACAGATCAGGCATGCTAGGTTCTCCGATCCATAGCCCCTAATCACGGCCCTGTAACATTCATCTTCAAAATCTTCCTATAGACCCCTTGCAGTAAACTAAGTCAACGGCTCTCTTTTCTTAGAAAGCTTAATTCTTTTGGCAAAGACAACACCATTTTAGAATTGTTTTATTGCACTATTTTACGAAGTCTGTTATCTTTTAGCCTTATTTGTGTTTATGAAAATATGCTATCTTGGGACAAACATTTTTCTTGAGGGTAGTTAAGAAGGCTAGAAGAATAACCGCAACTCATCTACAAAACCCAATTAAAAAGCAATATACAAGTGTCATGACTGGGACTCGAACCCACACTCTGCTGATCAGAAACACCAGAGCTTGAGTCCGGTGCTCTTAACCGCTCGGCCACGTCACGCCACTAAAGTGAACATGATTCTGTCTGACCCAACCCACCCCTTGTATCCTAAGTTTTTTATTAAGTTGTCGAGGGGGTTGCCTTTTGCAACCGAAAATTAGAACACAACGCTACAACAACTTGTTTGTCGAAACTGCAATTCGTTTCTACAATGATTTAAAAGTAGCTGTGCTATTCTGAATTCTCAGTTTTATGGACTACCTTTTGTAAATATTTAACCACCTTGTACATGTATATAAATAATGATAAATCTTTTTAATCCTACCTTCAATAAATTTGAATGCTAATTGATATTCATTCTTTCTTTTATCGGTTTAAAGGGACACGTTGCCTTGGATCGGGCGAGTTGGTCTATCAAAAGCATTTGTAAACGTTTGTTATAAATTGCATATGGTTTAGAAAGATGTTTTAAAAGTAGAATACAATGATCCACACAAACATGTCTCGAAATTGCATGGTTTTCGTTTTACATCGTGAACAAACACGGTCGGCCATTTGTGGAGTCAACATTTTGACTCCACAAAATGGCCGACCGTGTTAGTTCGCAAAGTAAAAGGAAAACCACGCAATTTCGAGGCACATTTGTGTGGATCATTGTATTCTACTTTTATAACGTCTTTCTAACCATATGCATTTTATAACAAACGGTTACAAATGCTTTTTTGTTGACCAACTCGTCCGATCTAAGGCAACGTGTCCCTTCAATCTATCTATCCGTTTGTTTTTTTTGTTCTAAATGTTAGTGTTTTTGTCTGTACTGTTTGAATCAAGGCCAGTTTTAATTTCCCCAGCGTTGGATAATTAAGATTTTGGGAGAACCATCATTACATATTTCCCACTGATACCAAAACTACAATGAGGATTAAATAATGTTCCCAAACCCTCCTACTCTCGGTAAGATTTGTCAGTGAGTTGACTACCATTCGTTTAGGACCATTCAACTGCACTGGGTTGTGTATGGTGGCACAACCAGACACAGAACTAACTGTGGACATGTGTGTAGTGTACTGTGTAGATGCTTTCAACAAAATTATACATGTAGGCGTACCATGTTGCAGGCCAGCAACTACATGTATCATTTAAAACCACAGTGGATGATATTGAAAAGAAAGAAAAAAAAGGAGGGTTGACTGTGTACTGTGTCGTACACATTCACCACATGATATATTGCAAGCTGGCATCATAATTTATCTATCATTCAAAACCACCGTGGATGATACTGAATGGTCAGACTGTAGGAGGGTTAGGGTTGACTGTGTACTGCATTGTACATTTACCACATGATATCATACTGCAGGATGGCATAGTTTATCTATCATTCAAAACCTCAGTGGATGATATTGAATGGTCGGACAGTAGGAGGGTTGACTATGTTCTGTTTTGAATGATCATCTCACCTCTATTATGAAGGACTTGTTGCTTTGTGTTGTGTTGAGTTGGCTGTTCTTATCCCAGTTCCCTCTATCCCAGCGCCAACTATCAGACGCCATCCCTCTGGAATTACATCCAATCTGTTTGGGAGATGAACTGTTCTGCCTTTTAAACTGCCCATTGTTGTGGAAAGACTGGGATCCACGGTTGGATTCTTCAGAGGGAGTGAGAACAGGTGACTGAACAAAGCTTCTGTTTTGGGCAAGTGGCTGGTCCCTTCCTTCAACTGCAAAAGTTTCCTCCCTGCTCAGTTGCACTTTGTCCGTTTGTTTTTTGTCCGATTGTTTACTTGTGTCTGACTGTTTACTTGTTTCTTTCCCATTATCTGCATCTGAATCGTCGTCAGATGACACTTCTGATTCTGATGACTGAAAGCGTATGTGACCAGACGAGGGAACAGTTGGAGCTACAGATCGTTTCTTTTCTCGAACATGGTTTCTATCAGCAGTTAAAAGAAGTCCGGTTGGTGACTTGATAGTCTCATTCTCAACATGTTCCGCACTGGTAACTGGTATTATCATACTCAGTGTTCCACTGGACTTTGTTGAAAGCACTGGAGAAGAGACTAACCTTTTGCGCGGATCTTGAGTACTATCCCCAGAACTTTTTAATTTTGAGCGTGTGCTATAAACTTTTGAGGCACGATCAGGACTAGGAGTTTTGTCTTCTCGTTTTTTGCTTTTGTTCTTCTTCTCTGAATTTGAACTGATTCTTGGTGATCTGTTATGAGATGACATCTTTGTGCTGCAGCTCTTTTGTTTTGAACTGTCTTTCTTGCTACTTCCTCTGCTTTTGGAAGAAGGGGTTTCCAGTTTTTCATCGGGCTCGAGAGACTTCGACTTCTTCTTCTTCTTCTTCTTCTTCTTACTGTGATTCTTCTTTGGTTGAGACTCTTTGTCCGTTTGTAGAACTGACACTTCAATACTCTCGTTTGACATTCTGTCATTGTCCAGTTCTTCGCCGTCAAGAGTTTCTCTATTCAGGAGCTTACGCGGATTTGTTTCTTCAGTCACATCTTTTCTTTTTCTTTTTCTTATTTTCCGCGTCGTTGAATGTTGGTCGTTCTCCAGAGAAACTTCTGTGACAGACTCACTGAGTGGCGTAGTGGATTCGCTTACTTGAAGATCATCAACAATGTCGTCAGTCTGTTCAGCATGTACCCTATAAGGAATGTATTGGAATTGAGAAAAGAATGAAAAAACACTAAATTTTATTGATTTTGTTAAACATCCAACAACACTAGCACCAACAGCAGGACGAGTAGGATATGAGGATGAAACATTCAGTTGAAGATGTGAGAGAAAAAAACCCCAATTGGGGAAACCCATGCAATCAGGGCCGTTGCCTGTAAACCTTAACCACCCCAGGCCTGCCAAAATCAAACAGTGGTTTTGTTGGAATTTGGATGGTGTAGTAGTACTGTGAAAAGTACCCACTAAATCACAGTCCAGAAGCACAGGACCTGTTGGAGTATAATGGGTTGTGTACTGTTCCAGTACATAAACTGTTGGAGTATGATGGGTTGTGTTATTTCCAATAAGTAAACTGTTGGAGTATGATGGGTTGTGGAAGCTTTTTAGTAGAAATGCTTCTAAGGGGGTTAGGGTTTTTTAATAATAACAATACTGCAACAATAGGCCTACCAAATTTATTGTGCACTTTCTACTAAAGTATTTATAAACAAGTTAAAAAGCACAATAAGATCTGCTCATAAAAAAACACAGCACATTTAGTGTGATACAATCACTCAGATAAACATAGAACCAAAAGAGTAAAAACGACAATGTTTAGTTTCCACTAGTGTAGTGTAGTTGCGATTCGTAACCCTCCATCCTCGCGATGTGTTCTTAAAATGTGTGTCATTATTTTTGACAGTGGTAAAAATTTTGCAAATCTGGTCACTAGGCTGACAAAATTTGTCAAAATTGCACATGAATTGATTTGTTACTGAGGTTGTCCATAGAGCAAGGAATTTCAGATGGGTTGTCTCATAATATAAATCTCAAGTCTGGGACCGTCGGGAGGATGGAGGGTTATGATTATCGCAACAAAACATCCTTTCGGCTACCACACCAGAATGTGGATGATAATGTGATAAGTTTGGTCATATGTTATGTCGGCTAATCATCGTCTACATGCTAAAGAGTATACACAATCCGTCCACAAAAAACAGGTTTTTTTTTAATGATTTTATCATCACTGGTATAGTAAAGTATCCAACGCCTTTAAAATAATTAATAAATAATAGGCCTAACATGCCTAATATTATAATACAGAGGCCTACCAAGTATTGTGCGTTTTTCTTTATATATAAAGTTCAAAAGCGCAATTATATAATTGTAAAATAAAACCCAATCCATTAAAGGCATTAGAGTGACACAATCAGGTCTGATGAACATAAAACCATAGGTCCTTTTTCTATGATAAAACCAAAAGAGTAAAAACAACAATCATTAGTTAGGCCTATAGGCCTAATTCAAATAACGAAAAACACAACAAACAAATAATTAACAAAATATGGTTCACTCAAATTTCTGCAATGAAGTTTACGTGATTGTCACCCTAGAGTCTCTCTGCACCTTTTTAATGTAACCTCCACACCATGCAAAGCTTCAAATCTTACTTGTTTACCTCAAGTCAAAAGTTCACACACGAAAAACAGTCTCATTATTATGATTTACCATATCGTGTCATTATCGCGAACCACGTGCATCTTTTCCATAGACGGCAGCAAGTAGCTGTCCAAGCTTAGAGATAGTATTTGACTCCTGTCAAGCTCAAAACGTTCACGAATTAAATACTCCAAGTCAGCCACCACATTACAATCGTCTTTATCCACCAGAAACCAGCATTTTCTCTGTGGAATTTGTGGACAAACTGATCCATCAAAGTTTAGTTTTAGCCGAATGCAGGCCGCCATTTTGATTCTGCTAAGCATTGAGGGCGGGCTACTTTGGTTCATATCAAGTTTGGAGCGGGAATTTATTTATTTATTTTTAAAGACGGCCACACCATTACCTGCTGCTTCCACAAAAAGTCATCAACCTCAATAATATTAGGACAATTCACAAAATAATGTTGGTGAACATCAAGTACCTTTTATTCTGATCTTGGTAATGGGGGAACCCACCCCAATATTCACACCAGTGATACCGGGTCAGAATTGACCCTGTGGCAGGAGATTCTGGTCCCCCCCGCCCCCGGAGATTCTGTCCCCCCATACGGCAAACTGTGCACAAACTTCTTTTGATAGCGCCCTCTTTTGAATAATCCTCCTCCAGCCCATGTTAATTTCCCATATGGGGACAGAATCTCCGGGGGACAGATTTCCCCGGGACACCGGATCCGTGGTGGGTCCCTGGGGGCCTAAGGAGCCGATTTCACAATGCAATAAAATTCATCGCAAGACAAATTTTCAGTATTGATTTGTATTGTGACATCACACTTTACTAAGCAACTACGATTGATTTGCAGTTACGATCAATCTTAGATCTTTGTGAAATCGGCCCCAGATCCAGTTCTGGGTAACGCTGACTCCGGAAATTGGTTCCAAACTGGGATTTTAGCTCAGATCTTTCTGAGTCAGTGTGACCAATTTCTGGAACACAGATTCCAGGTCAATTGAACCAGAAATTGGTCAGGCCCCCTGGGACCCGGGAGTTTTTAGAGTGTAGGCCGCGTCCGAATTAGCGACTTTGGCTACGGTTAGTGTGGCTGCTGGCTGCATGCAGAGGCAACGTTGACTGAATAATTTAGGCCTTTTTAGCCTTCCAGCCATAGCCACTGCCAAATGGCCGTCAATTTGCGGACGCATTGGGTGTGTATGAAAGAGTTTGTACATTCAACAATAGAAATTTGTTTGTATCACAAAGGAAAACAATAGGGTACAAGTTTGTGAGGACAAAAAGTTGAACAAAGGAGGGTCCACGATTGGAGGTCATTTTATACACACTTGTTTGTGTGTGACCTTTTAAGGAGACAATAGGGTCCCAGTTGATGGGTAAAGGTCCCCAGTTGGACAGTTTGTAAAAGACCAATGGGAGCTGTTGCCCAAAAAGTACAGACAAAAGAGGGACAATTAATATAGTAGGTTCCCGATTGTTTGTATTTACATGACTGTGTGCCCGTGTGTGACATGTGTTGTGACATTGTGCCTGTGTGTGCCCGAGTGTTTTTCGTTTAATGTGTAGGGCAGAGCTGTGTATTGAGAGAGTTGCGACATGGAGGGACCAGCTTTCTCCGGTCACGTGGTTGCTGGACGCCATTTTGTTCCCAAATGCAGCACAACCCAATGGGCAGACTAGTCTGGCACCCTGTATTCGCCAATGCATTTTTTGGAGACAAAATGGCTTCTAATCGCAAGTTGTCGCAACTCTCTCAATATACGGCTCTGGTGTAGGGATACCAAGTGCGCCCTCTGTGTTCTTTTGCCGGATGAAAGTAATGCAACTTTAATCTTGCATGATGAGCTTGTGTCCGCGACCTTTGGACCTTTCTCTTTTCGGTTTGGGTTTCGGCAGGGGGAGAACACACTTCTCCATAAATTATCTCTATTTCGTATAGGGAGCATGACTCTCCTAAAGAATATTGCACTACCATTGTTGAACTTTGACCTTCACCGTTGTAGACTTATTGAGTAATGTGTTTTGCTGTGCAGTGCTATTAAGTATTATTAATAATGTGTTCTGCTACTGCCCTCTGAAGAATAAATTAGTTGCAGGAGACATATCATGTATTTGAGACGTCATCGTGTAGATTTTGTATTCTGGTGAATGCTCTTCCTTTTTCAGTAGAGGACAACCCCCCCCCCCTCAAGTTCCTCCCCTCCCCACACGACGGGAACAGACCACTTTAGTAACATTACAGCCTCAGTCGTCTTTCATTCTCCACCAACACTCTCATTTGCCAAATTCTTTTGACACTGCCGATTCAAATTCCTTCAACTTGGAGCATTTTTTGCTCACATATACTGCGATAGTGAGAGTCATCGTTGGTGTTGTCCTCAGGCGGAGTTGCATTGTTTCAACGGCATTGACGTGGCGTTTTGTAACCGTTGAAGATGACGACATAACCGCTGCAGCTCCATCTGTTTCTGGAAACGGAAAAAAAAAATTAAAAAAAAATTGACAACAATAATTATTTCCCGCCAAATTGCGCTTCTTTCAGCATCGAGCAGTGCGTTTTATTGTTACGATATATAGGTACAATGAGCAGTTCACTTGTAAAACACATTGAAAGAAAATATTTTGAAGGAAACAAAAAAGCTCCACTGCAATGAAAATTAAACATCAACGAACTTATAAAATACCCTTTTAGTCATACAGTCATCATTGTCAATAATGCCTGGGGCATGCATGGTTTTATAATAAACGGTAAATTACTTCTTCTATGGGCATGCATGCCTTGGACTGTGGACTTGTTTTTCCAGCAAATGTGAGGGAGTTTTTACAACTGGAGGTGAATTTAAAGTGGTGAATGTCATCAGGAGACATGTTCTTAAACTGTGCTTGGATTTTCTCCAAGATGGCTGCTCGAGAGCTTCACTTTGTGTCAATATGAGAGTGGGTTGTTTCTTGGATAAATCGTTCTAAAAATGCTCTACGAAGGGGACAAACGAGGTGTCTGCCAGGGCGATTAATTGCAAGTCTTGGATCTTTGGAAGGTTAAATTTAAACTTGCCCCGTCCCTCTCGCGGGGATTAACACTGGTAGGCCCCTACTGTCGCTGGTTATCACCTGGACTAGTTTGGAGCGTTGTACGTCCCGTTTACTGTCCTCCCGATCGGCATGTGCGACACTTCTAGTTCTAAGATCCGTCGACTCCCCGTATCCCATAGACTGCATCATGCTGATACGCACGTCCTCATCACGCACCGACATCAAGAGGTACACCTGATATAGAGACAACAGACAGTGGAGATAATTCTTGGACAATTTGCCGCCAAAATAAAAATATACGTAAAGGGTGAGCAAGATAATTTGTGGGCTACATTTAAGGCCGGTATCATAGAGAAATCTGTCCCCCGGTGATTCTGTCTTCCATTATGGGAAACTAACAATCATGGGCTGGAGGAGGAGGATTCAAAAGAGGGCGCTTTCCGAATAATTGTTTAACAGTTCGCCGTATGGGGGGGGGGGGCACACAGAATCTCCTGCCACACCGGGAACAGGGGCACTGATCTCCGCTGTGGTCCCTGCAAGTTTCAACACAGAAAACCCGGGCCACCACCCCCAATCTTTTCCAAAAGGAAAGAGAAAGAGAGAGGACAATAACTACCAAAGCCTTTATACAGGATGAAGTTGTTCACTTTCTTAAAAAAAAAAAATCACAAAATCAATGGGAGAATTGGGGGGGGGGGGGACACACACACTAGGTGGCAGCAGACTTACCTGGTTAATCCATTGCGCATGCTCAAAATTATACGTAAACAATGGACACAAGTCTGCTGCCACCTAGCATTCCAAAAGTCTCCTATTGGCTTAGTTCTTTGTTTCAAAGCAGTGTGAGTGCGTCTAGTGTTTCTCTTTTCCCCGTTATTAAAAATCCATTTGAACAATAACAGTTCAACTCCAACCTTGGCTTTAAAGAGACCGGAAGTTGACTTGTAAATGAAGGAATATCAGCATATTGGTCCGCTAGGTTACTTTAACAAAAATAATAACCAGAAGGTAAATTGGTTTATATTCTCACCTTCGGGACGAAATTCAGGCACAGTACAGAGGTGTTAACCAACACAATGGCGACCCCTAGGATTGCAAACGTCATATTGACGTCATCAGCAAGAAGAGTCATCGTTGTGACGGTGAGAACATTGGTCAGGCAGACGCCGTACACAGAGGCCGCTATGTATTTGCCTCGAAAAAAAAAATCAAAAAGAAAATCCAGTAGTCATTACGTAATGTGCTTGATCTGCATCTGTTGAGGTATTGCTCAATGTGATGGCCAGGATCAACAAACGTTTACTTAAAGGCACTGAACACGTTTGGTAATTGTCAAAGACCAGTGTTCTCACTTGGTGTATCCCAACATATGCATAACATAACAAGCCTGTGAAAATTTGTGCTCAATTGGTCATCGAAGTTGCAAGAAAATGATGAAAGAAAAAACACCCTTGTTGTACAAATTTGTGTGCTTTCAGATAGGAATAAAAACTTCTTGCAAGAACACATAAATTATTGTTTTCCTTCAGCCTATTTTGAAATATGCAATTATATTTTACTATTTCCTTACTGTCATTGAGTTGTGTAACGACAATATTTCTCGTTTCCCAAGCCAAGAAGAGGCCAAAGGTCAGCAATATACCCTTCACGCCGTAGATGGCGATGGTGAAGTACTGCGCATGGGCACTGTCACAGTACCGGATGACTGGCACGTCGAATATTTCCTTCTCTGGTTCTGTCATTATAAGCTGTAAACAACACAAACAACATCAACATCGACATCGTCATCGACATCAGTATTGACATCGACATCAACATCAACATCAGCAGCAGCAGCAACAACAGCAACAACAAAACAACAACCACAACAACAACAACAACAAAAGCAGCAGCAGCAGCAGCAGCAGCAGCAGCAACAGCAACAGCAACAGCAACAGCAGCAGCAACAACAACAGCAACAGCAACAACAACAACAACAGCAGCAGCAACAATAATGATGCGTATATAAGTTGTGCTTATTGAAAGAAAAGTATAGGAGAGCCTGCCCGGTCTTCCTAATTTTATTTTATTTCTTTTCTTTTAAAATGCGATTCATCTGCGCTATAAAATAATGTGAGACATCAAAATCAAAATGGTTACCTGTGGCTCAAAGGATCGACTCTCAACGGTCGTCGAGTCCAATGTAATCCACAGCGTAAAGATGGCACAATCCACCGCGGCGATTAAAGCAACTCCGCTGATGAGTTTCCAGTCCGGTAAGTCCTAATGGAAGTCAAGTAAATACAGACCAACGATATGAATACCAAGTGGATTCCGGCTAGCCGTGATTTTGCGCTTTAAAGATAGGGTCGGACTTGTACTTTGGTAGTGGCCCCTTTTTAACAAAATGTTTGTAATTTCTATATCCGAAAGCTTATACTTGTTATAAAAAAATAGTAATGGTAGTAAGCATCGGCCTGTGACGTCACTTCTTTACCATCCTAGTACAGCTAAACAACTGAACATGGATATCACCAACCAATACTCAATACCATGGGTGCCCACGTGCCTTCCTTTGACGTGTGAAGGAAATGACATCGGCTCCCGCACGCTAGTTCTTCTTTTAGTCACCGGTAGAGGGCGCAACATCAACTGGCAAGTCTACGAAGATCCTGAAGTTTGTTTGATATATATATATCTTTTCTCCAGTAATTCGTGTTGCGATATCCAGGCGATACATTAACAAAACAAACGTCGCCAATCAAGACTACTCTGCCTTGGGCTCCACCGCCAGTTTGTTGTCGCCCGTACCGACAGTACACGTTTTCTAGATAACTTACGGAGCCTAAGTCGGAGCCTAAGTCGGAGCCTAAGCCGTAGCCTAAGCCGGAGCCTAAGCCGGTGTCATAGGGAAATCTGTCCCAGAGATTCTGTCCCCCATTATGGAAAATTATCATGGACTGGATGAATATGATTCAAAAGAGGGTGCTATCAGAAAACGTTTGTTCACAGATCGCCGTATGGGGGGGGGGTGGGGGTGGGGGACAGAATCTCCGGGGGACAGAATCTCCTGCCACACCGGGACCTAGGCCGAAGCCAAAGCCGTGGCTATCATGAAACAAAGAAAAACTGTTTGTGTAGTGGAGTGACACAGGTCTTTACGGGGGCAATACGCACAATGTGTTTGAATCGTTTAACGGCCAGCGTGAAGATGGCGTGTATCCGGTACGTCTTCATGAAGATGGAACCAAATGCCAATGACAAGCCAAGAGATATCAGGATGCGCTCCATCTGGAAAGCAATGACAAAGATCAGCTCAAGACGAGATCGAGAACGGAAGTAAGTAAAGAACATCAACATTGAAAACTGCTTTGAAGAAAAAGTTTAATTAACTTTGGGTTGAAAAAGACAGGACAAAAAAGTTTGATTGCACTTCGCGAATCTGCACGTAATTATTATACTAAAGTACCATCCCAAACAGTCGTCGACAGGATAGTGAGGTGGGAGTGGCTCATAATACTCACGTGACACTTGAAGACGATGGCCGTATCAGACAGGTTGGAGTCATCCCACCCCAAAGCGAAGACCGAGGCGTAGAGAAGCAGAGACCCGACCAATGTCAAGTTTCCCAGGGGAGGAGACGACATCTTGATGGCCCTGTATAAACCGGAAGGAGTTATAGCCCCAAAACGTGGATTTAAATTATCATTAGTTTTCTTCTTCAATGTTTGTACTAAAAATTACCTCACCATAATATTTCTCCCTATCACCCAGGAGTAAAATGCAAAACATTAGTTTGAAGGGCTGTGTCTTTTCTGTTGAATGCTTACTATTATGTCATGTATAAAACTAGTAGGGGAGATGGCCTTATCTTTCGATCCAGACCGGACCTTCGTCAGAGGCATAAACAAGCACATTAAAGGCACTGTACACGTTTGGTAATTACTCAAAATATATATTAGCATAAAAACTGACTTGGTAATGAGCAACAGAGAGCTGTTGATAGTATAAAACATTGTGAGAAACGACTCCCTCTAAAGTAACGTAGTTTTTGAGAAAGAGGTAATTTCTCACTAAAAGAATAAAAACTTCTTGCAAGAAGTTTTTATTCCTACATCTGAAAGCACACAAATTTGTACAACAAGGGTGTTTTTTCTTTCATCATTTTCTTGCAACTTCGATGACCAATTGAGCCCAAATTTTTACAGGCTTGTTATTTTATGCATATGTCGAGATACACCGAATGAGAACACTGGTCTTTGGCAATTACCAAACGTGTACGATGCCTTTAACACAAACATATCCATTTATAGCAAAAAGAGGAGCAAAGGATTATGGGAAGGCATCCATGATGCGTTTCTTTTTCTTATCATTTTAATTCGTAATGTGCAATATTTGTAGTCTGGCTCCTAACTGTATTCTGTGTTGCAAAGAGTGATCTTAAAGCCAACTGATCATCAATAACAAGCAGACACCGGTGATTTTTCTCCGAACCTTTTGTTCTTGTATCGGATGTTGAGATACAGGAATGCCAGGCCCATGACGATGCCGAATCCGGCGAGGGAGAAAAGCGCCGCTCGGACGGCCGAGGATACCTGTAAAATCACCGTCCTCCTAGTCGTTCCATCAACAGGGATATAACCTCCTTGAGAAGGAAAAAAGAGTGATATGACAAATTTGATGGATGACCTTTCAGCAGCTGTGATGGTATCCCTCAGAGATGTTTTTTATGATGTTATTTTAAAAAGTGATTGTGTGCATATATTACACTTAAAAAACTCCCGGTTCAGCATTGACCCGGATTCCGGGTCCCGAGGGAATTGACCCATTTACAGGGAAGGAGAGGGAACCTAGAGGAGACTTAGGGTATAGATGACCCAAGTCTAAGGGGTGGGGGATGTGACCTTGGATATAGGGGATCCATTATCCTTAAGCAGCATCCAGCAACAGAGTCCAGCATTCTCCTGAAGACGATCAGAGCATACTGATCGAAACGTTGAGTTGTTAACCACCGGTTCTGTTCAGAACCAACTCTACTCAAAAGAGATATTCACGTGGTGTTACCGCAAACCTCTCTTAGTTATACCTCCACCATGCAAAGTTTCAAATCCTACTTAGATGAACAGATGTTCCCAGCTGGACTCACACACTAAAGATTGAAGCATTCTGGAAATTTACACATTGGTTCACCACAAATTTTCAAAACAGTACATTTCGAAAGGATTAAGTTTTTGTGCACACAATAGGATTTTTTGTGTACGCGTTATAACGTGACCCAGCTTTCCCACACTGTTTGGCAACCTCCTGAGTTCACTCACCCAAAAATCACTACAGTATATGAAAGAATGGTGTTGAAAGGTAGTTAACAAAAATAAATCAGCGGAATTGATCTACACATTGTGTAGTTATTAAAAAAAGTATGAAGCTGGTCCTTCCGCCCGCTATGGTGTTCCATATGTGCCACTCCTTTGGAAAAAAATAATTCCGTCGCATTTTTTTTTTTGCGTCGCATTTTTTTTTTTGCGTCGCATTTTTTTTTTTTGCGTCGCATTTTTTTTTTTTTGCGTCGCATTTTTTTTTTTGGCGTCGCATTTTTTTTCTTTTTTCAGGCGCATTTTTTTTGGGGGGCCGCATTTTTTTTCCGTCGCATTTTTTTGGGGGGCGTCGCATTTTTTTTTTGGGCGTCGCATTTTTTTTTTTCCGTCGCATTTTTTTTTTTCAGGCGCATTTTTTTTTTCAGGCACATTTTTTTTCGGAATCGGTCACGTGACCGTCACATGATGTCCATGTGATCATTTTTTGGCTCCGCTATTGCAGTTGGCGTGTGAACAATTCTATTCTTCTCCTTCAGGGTTGCGGCCATTGCTGTATTACAATTCGTTACAACTGTTTTTGACCATGTAGTGTTAAAACGCGCGCGTCTAACATTTTTTTCAAGTGTTAAAACATACTGCTTTTCTATAATTAATGCATGCCTAATTCACATTGTGCGTGGGACGCGCGCGTATACTAAGTGAGGCCAACGCAAAAAACAAAGGAAACACAATTTATATTCAAAATTAATGTCCACACCCGTCATCTGTGGCACCGCTGTTGCGAAAAAATATAACCATTCCATTCTAGGGGGTAATTAATGATAACTGATTGATTGCGTCCGAGTCATCATAGTAACCATTGATGACGTATGTTTTGTGCGCATGTGCAATAACTTAATCTAACAACTTAACTTTTTTAGATTTAAGTGGGGTACTAAGATAAGTGGGGTACTTAGATGTTTTGTGAATAGCTACTAATAAGCGCCCCACTTAAAGGGACACACCGGTTACCTGTTTACGTAATTTAGTCATGTAGAATTTTGAAACAACGGATTCGATCAGCGAGGTGTGCCGACTAGCAAACCCGCAGTAACAACAACGTATAGTTAGTGGTCTGGCTCCCTACCCCTCCCACATGTTCATGAGCTTCCAGTTTCAGCTATCTCTTGGCTAGCGAGTTTCTGTCGCGCTAGCACCGCCGAGATACTCTGCTCGCCAGCTACACGACTGCCCCTGTGTTGCGTGTAGCGAGTCCCCACGCTGTGCACTGTAATACAAGCTTCCGTTGCTCGGACTCTCTGAAATAAAATCTTCCGTTCGATTTTGTTGTATTATTTACAACTTGTATCCATAATTTGACTACCCTGTTCTTCTCCATTCCTGGAAGACCTTTAGAGTCATGTTTTAGTGTATTTTGTAGCATTAAAAGCCCAACGAAGCCGGTGTGCCCCTTTAACTTGGAGTACTTAAGTTTGCACTTAAGTCTTAACCCTGCTAACTTAAAGGGACACACCGGCTTCGTTGGGCTATTAAGGCTACCAAATACACTAAAACATGACTCTAAAGGTCTTCCAGGAATGGAGAAGAACAGTTGAAAAAAGAACCGAGCAACGGAAGCGTGTATTACAGTGCTAGTGCGACAGAAACCCGCTAGCCAAGAGATCAGTTATCATTACCCCCTAGAATGGAATGGTTATGTGGCAACAGTGGTGCATGACGGGTGTGGACATTAATTTTGAATATAAATTGTGTTTCCTTTGTTTTTTTGCGTTGGCCTCACTTAGTATACGCGCGCGTCCCACGCACAATATGAATTTATACATGCATTAATTATAGAAAAGCAGTATGTTTTAACACTTGAAAAAAATGTTAGACGCGCGCGTTTTAACACTACATGGTCTAAAACAGTTGTAACGAATTGTAATACAGCAATGGCCGCAACCCTGAAGGAGAAGAATAGAATTGTTCACACGTCAACTGCAATAGCGGAGCCAAAAAATGATCACATGGACATCATGTGACGGTCACGTGACCGATTCAGAAAAAAAAATGCGCCTGAAAAAAAAAAATGTGCCTGAAAAAAAAAAATGTGACGGGAAAAAAAAAATGCGACGAAAAAAAAAGAAATGCGACGGAAAAAAAAAAATGCGACGCCCAAAAAAAAAATGCGACGAAAAAAAAAAAATGCGACGGAAAAAAAAAATATGCGCCTGAAAAAAAAAAATGCGACGCCAAAAAAAAATGCGACGCAAAAAAAAAAAATGCGACGAAAAAAAAAAAAATGCGACGGAAAAAAAAAAAATGCGACGCAAAAAAAAAAATGCGACGGAAAAAAAAAAATGCGACGGAATTATTTTTTTCCAAAGGAGTGGCACATATGGAACACCATAGCCCGCGCACCTCGGCTGCTCGGAAGGTTTTAAACCAGTTTCCGGGTCAGCCTTACCCGGAAGTGGGTCAGGCCCCCTTTGACCTGGAACCCGGGTCAATTCGGATCGGGAGGTTTTTAGAGCTATTCAATTAATGTGGTAGCCAATATTGTAGTGGAGATAAAATAAATTGTGAAACTGTTCAATTGCTCTTGTTTCGATTTTGTGTTAGTATCAATGTATCCTTAATTACAAACAAATTATAATAATAATTAATTAATTAGAATGGGAAAGCCTTACAAAGGAGGTGAACAATAATCACAAGTAAGTACATTGCAATAACTGCGGTGTTAAAATTCACACCTTGTGTGTTGTCACATTTAGATACCCAAGAGAAAATTAAGATTAACACCCTATGGTGTAAATTTTGATTCTTTTTCGGTATCTGTATGTGACATAACCTATGGTGTCAATTTTACCACCCCAGTTTTTGCAGTGTAACTCGGTGAAGATGTGCAATTCACAGAGTTGCTCAAACACAATAATGTAATCACAATCAACTGCTTATAACAGAAATAGATTTCCAGAAAAAAATACCCTGCCAATTATGTACCATTAATTGTGACTGGTTGTCTGCTAAAAAAATTGCTCGGCAGAAATGAGCAACTCAAAAAAATGGCCCTTAAAGCAACTCTAAAAAATGGCCCATAGAAAGAGCGACTTCCTAAGACCAAAGCAAAGGTATATCTGATGGAGCAAGGACTTCAAGGTTTGAGCTCTGCTGGAAATTAACAAAGTGACAAATACTCGTTGCAATAATGCAGAGAACAAAATAAGGATCGCCACCGTTCTCAAAGACAAACAAATACCGTTCGTACGCGTGTGACTTATTGTATAACAAACCATTGCATAAGAACCACACAAAGCTATCCTAACTGAATACCCTTCACTAATGCAAAGACGCCATCTGTAAAAATAAATATATGAACGGAAAAAAGCATTTGCACAAACTCTTAGATTTCTATCAGCGCTAACTCATTGCCTTCAATTAACGTTGATGGTTATAGCGTATCTCTAACACAATTGAAGAATGTCCTTCGGTTGAGCATTTTTCTATTTCAATTATAGCAAATGACTCTGTCGAGGATGCATTGCTATTGTGTTCAATCATCAGTGTTTTGAAAACTATCTCGGAATTGCGTCAGATGGGAGTGTTTGTTGGAAACGAACGTTCACAATTATTTATAATTTCCCAGACGGTCTTTTGAAGGTTAATTTACTGTCAAGCCAGTGTTCAACATTCTGCAAGCAGCATCTGCCATGATCCCTGAATGCAATCGTATAATGATGCATAGTTATTCCAATTAAACACATTAGGGACCAGACTATGTTTCCCTTCAGTCTGAGTTTTCAGGATTTGAAACTTTGCATGGTGGAGATACAACCTAGTAAGGTTTGCGGTAACACCATGTAAATGAGTAGGATTTGAAACTTTGCATGGCGGAGAAACAGTCTAGTAAGGTTTGCGGTACCGCCAGCGAATTTTTTCCCCTGAACCTTTCAGGCAGTGTCCGTGGAGTTTAAGCCAACGAGCGAGGACGTCACATAATACCGCTTTTTGATTTTTCAATGGCCCACTGTACTGCCCGAAAGGTTCAGGAAAAAAATTATCGTACCGCCATGAACATGAGTAGGATTTTAAACTTTGCATGGTGGAGATACAATCTAGTTAGGTTTGCGTTTCCGCCATGAATATGAGTAGGATTTTAAACTTTGCATGGTGGAGATACAATCTAGTAAGGTTTTCGGTAACACCATGTACATAGGATTTGAAACTTTGCATGGTGGAGATACAACCTAGTAAGGTTTGCGGTAACACCGTGTAAATGAGTAGGATTTGAAACTTTGCATGGAGATACAATCTAGTAAGGTTTTCGGTAACACCATGTACATATTAAGTAGGATTTGAAACTTTGCATAGTAAGGTTTGCGGTAACACCGTGTAAATGAGTAGGATTTGAAACTTTGCATGGAGATACAATCTAGTAAGGTTTTCGGTAACACCATGTACATATTAAGTAGGATTTGAAACTTTGCATGGTGGAGATACAATCTAGTAAGGTTTGCGGTAACACCATGTAAATGAGTAGGATTTGAAGCTTTGCACGGTTGATATACAATCTAGTAAGGTTTGCGGTAACACCAGCAGGTAAATGAGTAGGATTTTAAACTTTGCATGGTGGAGGTACAATCTAGTAAGGTTTGCGGTAACACCAGCAGGTAAATGAGTAGGATTTTAAACTTTGCATGGTGGAGGTACAATCTAGTAAGGTTTGCGGTAACACCAGCAGGTAAATGAGTAGGATTTTAAACTTTGCATGGTGGAGGTACAATCTAGTAAGGTTTGCGGTAACACCAGCAGGTAAATGAGTAGGATTTTAAACTTTGCATGGTGGAGGTACAATCTAGTAAGGTTTGCGGTAACACCAGCATGTAAATGAGTAGGATTTTAAACTTTGCATGGTGGAGATACAACCTATAGTAAGGTTTGCGGTAACACATGAAGAGTGAAATCAAACATATAGCCGTGTGCAAGCAAGTCTTGAGATGAGACCATGTGTGACCTCAAAAAACATTTTGATGGTATTCGATATGGTATTGAGGTTTTGTAAAGGACATGCAAACAAAAATAATAGAACCGCAACGCACTCAAAACTGTTCAAAAGCGCAACCAAGATTGGTGTGATGATGACGTCAGGTGACGTTCAATTCCGACTTGAGCAAGATATGATTCATTCTGTTCTCATCAATATCGTAATTTGGCCATTTCTTCCGGGGGCTACATATTTTAAACTTTTAAGTTCTTACCTTGCCATTTGATTTTTGAATCTTCTGACGTCACCAATTGACGTGTTTGCACCTCAAACGTCATCACAGTTGCTAAGGCATTACCTGTGAATGTTCAAAACATAAATTGTTTCGTTGTTGATCAGAAGCTGAGCAAAGAAATAAGTTGAGGAATGTAATGTTTGAGGTAAAGATGCGGTTTCTCCCAGATACGAATTTCTGTGCGTGTCAAAATCAAGCGACTTTGGCTACGGCTATGGCCGTTGGCTGCAACGTTGGAGAATGGGACTTTACGGCAATCCAGCTATAAGCCACTAAGCCATTAATCCGAACACGGTCATGACGGACATCCGGACATAGGCTCTTTTCGAAACCGCACGGATTCGGGTTGAGCTCCGTCAGATATTTGATAACGTGTTTTTTTCAGTATACGGGACTCCAAACAGACGGATGGAGACTAAGCCTGAGCCCAAGCCTAAACAAAGGTTTCTAAAAGGGCTATAGCTACATTGTAAATAAAAAAGGCGATGGTATAAAGTCTTATCACGCGCATCATTTACGCGTAAGGTTTTGGCAATTTCATGCTCCAAAGCTGGCATGGCAGTTTGTGTAGTTTAAAAAAAGTATGTAAAATACAATGTACATTGTATATCTTTCTTCATATTTTCTTCCTGATAATTCTGGGAGGAAATTTTGAACTGACAAAACATTATCAAGTACAAACAGAAATTTATACCGAATTCCCACAGAAAAACAAGCTATATCAGTTTATATGGCAAAACGGGACATTCTTAACATTTAATTTTAGACATCTCCGGTATTGGGCGTAAAAAGTTAACATTTAATTCCTGTTATGGAGATATCTCTATAAATGAAAAAGATATCTCTATTAAATATATAAATAAATCTCTATTAGAAATAGAAATAACTCTATTAAAACCCTTTCATTACCGAATTGTTTGGACATAAACAACCGCTGGTGACCGCATTGTTTGTCCACTCAAGCGTGAAGCACACATTCTTACACAACAGAAAGCTTTCGTTCAAAGGCCATTTTTAAAGGCATCGTACATGTTTGGAAATTGTCAAAGACCAGTGTTCTCACTTGGTGTATCCCAACATTATATGCATAAAATAACAAGCCTTTGTGAAATTTGGGCTCAATTTGTCATCGAAGTTGCAAGAAAATGATGAAAGAAAAAACACCCTTGTTGTACAAATTTGTGTGCTTTCAGACAGAATAATAAAAACTTCTTGCAAGAAGTTTTTATTATTTTAGTGAGAAATTACCTCTTCCTAAAAAACTACGTTACTTCAGAGGGAGTCGTTTCTCACAATGTTTTATACTATCAACAGCTCTCTGTTGCTCGTTACCAAGTCAGTTTTTATGCTAATATATATTTAGAGTAATCTCAAACACTTTTTTTGTACACAACCTTATGGCGCTCCTTGATAGGTGCTTTCGGATCGTTCAACTCCAATTTGAAGAGATTGCATATTAATATCAACCTTATTTTATTTTACCATCATTGGAAAGATCCTATAGCTTGATTAAAATGGCCTTTGTGCTCAGGCTTGAGTGTTTTTGTTGTGTAAGCCTGGTCGACTAAAGTTGCCAATGGTATAAGAAGAGGGAGTATGAGTGCAGTCGACTAAAGTCGCCTATGGTAAGGAAAGGGAGGGAGTCAAAGTATACGTTTGGTAATTCTAACCAACTGTTTGTTTCAAACCTATAATCCTACATAAAACTAAACTGTTAAAATTACATTTCAAAAGTGGTAGTGTTTTTTTAGATATTGCCAAAAATCTGGAGCGGTTTGTCCACGCAGGAAGAATAATCTGCAATTGGAATACACAATCTGAGAAACGTCACTGCAGTAACGCTTCTCAGATTCAAATTTTTGGGGACAAAAAGTTATATCTTTTTCGAAAACCGCAGTACTTCGAAGTGAAAAGTTTCTCAAAATGCATTATACTATCCAAAGCTACTGTACTTCTTATACCAAGTAGGTTGTTATTGCCATTATTTTTCAGAGTCGATACCAAACGTATACAGACCCTTTAAATATACAAAAAGATATATCGCTATTAATAGAGATGTATCTATTCAAAATAGAGATATCTCTATTATTAATAGAGATATCTATATTAATGGATTACATGTTCAGAATTTACGCCATAAATTTCCTGTTGGCTTCTGGTAATAATTGATGGAGCCAGTTTGTGTGAAGTGGGCGTGGCTCCCTGGATTACGTGGCTGTTACGAACGGGATAGCCGCAGCCAGTTGGATTGGTGGCTTTGATTGTGGATTAGGCTTTATCGATAGATTTTCAGCACAAAATTGTGATTCCAACATTCCCAATAACATTTTGTTAAGTTCAATCAACATAAATTAGTGCCGTTCCCCCAAGTTCCAAATAAAATATAAATGAACGTAATTCGATTGAAATGAAATTAAGTTCAACATGTTTTGGAAATGGAAATCTTTATGTCATTGCTACTTACTTTGTGCTTGGTCGATGTGCACTTCGTCCGTTCGTCTTTGCCCATTCGTGATCAAAACCCTGCCCTGGAAAGATACAAATTAAAATGTACAATCTTGAAAAAAACCATTAGGCCTAGTCACGATTACAAAAGGTTACCAATCAAAATTATGGAAATGGTTATTTTTCTCAGACTGCTTTTGCTACCCGGTAAGTTTTTATTTGTATTTATTTATTTGTATTTTTAGAAAGCTCCGAGACACAACTTTGTCAAGGTTATACCGAGTTGGAATTCCTTCAGCCAAACATCGTTCCTTTCGAAGAAAATTCAGTTCAAGGTCCATTTAGCAAGACATTATTAAGAAAGAGAACACAACATCGAGCGCAAGACACGATTTTCGATTCAATTCAAACTTTGAACCAAACAAAGAAACAGCCATGTCAAGAATTTTTTTATTTATTTAAACATGTTATTTGTTAATGCAAGTTCGTCCCAAACAAGGCTAAAAGCTACCCTTGATAAGGGTCTACGAGAAGGAAGTATTTAAAGGCATCGTACACGTTTGGAAATTGTCAAAGACCAGTGTTCTCACTTGGTGTATCCCAACATATGCATACAACAACAAGCCTGTGAAAATTTGGGCTCAATACCAATTATTGGTCATCGAAGTTGCAAGAAAATGATGAAAGAAAAAACACCCTTGTTGCACAAATTTGTGTGCTTTCAGATAGAATAATAAAAACTTCTTGCAAGAAGTTTTTATTATTTTAGTGACAAATTACCTCTTTCTCAAAAACTACGTTACTTCAGAGGGAGTCGTTTCCTACAATGATTTATACTATCAACAGCTCTCCGTTGTTTGTTACCAAGTAAGTTTTTATGCTATATTTGTTTTGAGTCATTACCAAACGTGTACGATACCTTTAAGATGGGAAGCTGAAGGTAAGACTTGATATTCCTCTTAAAACAGTCTAGACTGTAGGATGGAGGGGAAACATATGCACCAATTCCAAAGAGATGCAGTACGTGGAATAAAGCTGTTGGAATGGGTTTTACTTCTACATCTCAGCAAAGCAAGAGTGTATGGGTAAGAACAAGCAGAAAGCCTGGTTTCACGTCCAAACACCCTGATAGGAGGAACTTGGTCGGACACTGGTGGCACATTTACCATGAAATATCTGTAGAAAAATTCCGGAAGGAAACACTCGCGCACTTTAACGGGTCCATGTTAGAATACGCGCGAGACTTGAACAGTCTAATCTTCACAGAATGCAGGCATAAAAAGTCCTTTGTAACACGAGACAATGTTTTTCATCAGGCAAAGTGGATGATGCAATTTGCAACGAACTGCAATGTATGCAAAAAGGAACATTTCGGCAGGCAAAAGAGATGTCCTTTTTAGCTGTATAACTCACTATCCCCAAGAAACCTGAAATGTGAATGAAATTACTTAGGAGATTGCGTGGCACTGGTGTGCCTGCATGTGAATCACCACATGACGTGGCCTGGCGCAGAAGTCGAGACGACCAATAATGTTTTCGACAGTTATTTGAATGAACATTAAGTCCTTATACCATGAACGAATTATGAAACATTACTTGCAATGTCATTGTTTTCCACATATCAGGATTTTAAAAGCCCCTCTCTGTAAATACAAAAATATATATATATATATGTATATAAATAGTTTTGTCTCTCTCTTACCACCAATCCAATAAAGTCAATATCATCAGCACTACGGAGTAAGGCTTCAGCCATATCACTGTCGGAGTAGCTAAACTCCTCGAGACATCGTGGGGGCTGGAGACGCTGCAGCCCCGCTATGGAGTCATTGAGCGCGAGGGCAATCGCTATGATCCCGTCGTACGTGTAAGCAATGTTACTGACGGGCTGCATGCTGTTGAAGTAGTCGTAGTGGCTAGGTAAGGGTTTCTGCGATTGACCACACCAACAAAACAAATTTCACTCTTTTAGTTTGTACACCCTTGATCGCAAAAATGCCGTATCCTACCTAAATATCTCCGTCAATATGTACTCTTACATGCGTAGAAAGGTTCACATAATGTATAGGCCTACAGAGATGAAAGGGTACTTTGAATTACTGTAAAGTATCTAAATCACGGAGAAGAATAAGCCATTTTGGAGTCTACGGTGGTCTTGACCAAAGACGAGAGCGCCGAAGGAGCAAGATGGGGAACTCAGGCTGCACGGCCGCTGAAATATGAAATGAGCACTTAGACGCCATTTCAGCATGCAACTCTTTTTTTAGATCAGTTTAGACAATGACCATTTGCTATCAATGGTGTAACAAAACATTTGCTTGCTGAAATGGCGCCCGTGCGTATTTCACGCGCCATCAATAGATAGAGCTCCTGCAGCCGATTTCACGAAACGCTAGAATTAATCCTATGTCGAGTTAGGACGAGTAACTCGTCCTAACTTAGGATTAATCTTAAGGTTTACATGTTACAGTGCAAGGCTGGGACTCGTCCGAAGTCCTAAGATTAATCCTAAGTTAGGAAGAGTTTGGTGAAATCGACGGCAGTTCCCCATCTTGCACCTTCGACGCTTCATAATCTTTGGTCTCGACAGTGCTTTGCTGAACGCCATTTTACTTTCTTTGGACACGCGTGCTCGAGAGTTCCGGCCACGGGATGTAATATCCGTATACATTAACTTGTGTTTGTTTAAAAAGAGGATTTTAAAAAGGGAAAAAAGTCCAACATTCATTTAAAAGAACAAACAAATTACAAACAAACCTTAGACAGTGTAGATTGGATACGGCATTTTTTCCCTGAAAAATTAGAGTAAAGGTTTAACTTTGTATTTTTGACTCAAAGAATGACTTTGACTTTAAAAAGAAAAAGAACTACTCTGTACTTTAACTAGATTTGTCCAAGGTTCTTTACTTGAGATCTGCCTGCATCCGCATCGGTGCCAGCAGCTGGCGAGGTAAGGCATAGGCCTAATTGAAATGACAATGTGAAAAACACGCCTTGAACAAAGACTACATTTTTGGTCAACCCCCTCCCCACACCATCACCAAAGATTACAGTGGGAAACTGGAGCTCTATCTATTATTGGGACATGTAATACTCATTGGCGCCATTTCAGCAAGCGAATGTTTTGTTATTCATTAAGAGCAA
>CM037475.1:4901142-4926142 GCA_021014325.1 Plazaster borealis | reverse complement strand
ATTGTTGTACACAATCTCCCTGATTGCAAGATGCAAATGTTAGCAGCTCTGCCCTAAACCTAGCGTGTAAATCACGTGCGGGTTTTCTGAACATAGGGGTGTCATAATCTAGAGCAATCACCTAATCAGTTATTTGCTAACACAGTCCTCAGTACAACAGAATCAAACAAAAACACAAAACATGCAGTTGGAATTTGATGGGTTGGGAGTTACGGGTAACATTAATACATGATTGGTTCTCGACCAATAAAATTCACATCCTACTACCATGGTATAACAAATAAATTTGTTATTGTGGATCGCAAGGAAGAGAAAAATAACTACAACTTATCTTGTGTACCCCCTAAAAATTAATTATGTCCGTTTGTGGTCACATGACTATTATAATCATGTTTTTGTTTTCTTGGTTGTGGCCAATATTTAACAAATATCTGTTGTTTGTAAACATGAAGCATCCTTTACTTTGAAATAAGGTATAAACTCATTGAATTTCATTGTTGTAAATACTGTGAAACATTAACACTGAAATGGTAAAGAAAAAAGAAAGGTGTATGAATGGTGTCTTATTTCCGAGTCGAGTGGTTTAGAGCATTGGACTTGAGTTCTGCTGGCTGAGTTATCAGGGTTTGGGTTCGAACCTCGGTCATGACACTTGTGTCCTTGAGCAAGACACTTACCTATAAATGCTTCTCTTCACCCAGGAGTAAATGGGTGTCTGTGAGGGCAGATATGGTTCATGCGATTGATTTAGCTTGGTGTGATACATATTTGGCAGCACAGGCTGTATACTCCAAAGGGAGCTTAGGTGGTTTCAGGAATGAAATAAATGGCCCACTGATCAGGGGTAATAATGTTGGAGCGCCATGAGCGTCACCGAGTGACAGATTTGAGCGCTATATAAGAAGCCGCTATTATTATTATGAGGTATTTTTTTTCTGAGAGCGATCGATCGATCAAAGTACAAATTAAACAAAATCAAAATGTAAAATAATGACTCGGTAAAGTAAACACACTTCCAATCAACTTATCATCTTTAATTTCTTTAAGTGGATGTTTTTGTTGTTGTTTCTTTTACAAGTGAGTGGTTGAGACAAACATAGAAATAAAACTTTCTTTTTTACAATATAAAAAATAACTTATAAACCTGAATTTTTGTTAATGAAATAAGAGGACATTTTCGTTGTACTTTAGCCAGAAATACATTTTTACAAAATGGTTCCCTTACTTTTCAGCACCTTTATCGATCAACAAGTTAAGGAGAGCCGTTTATATTTCTCCAAGTATTTCTTAAATGAGGAGCTGTTAAACAAAATTGAAGACGCCAAAATGAAATCATTTTTCTTATTGAACTTTAAAAATATATAATGGAACAGATGTCAAAAATCAAGAGCAAGCCTTTTGGTCAAACATTTCATTTCATTTCATAATGGCTTATTAAATCGACATGAACTGCAGCTTGAGTCTGAATTGCTCATGAATTAGAATGAAGTTAAAGGGTCTGTATACGTTTGGTAATGGAAAATTAATGGCAATAAAAACTTACTTGGTAAGAAGTACAGCAGCTTTGGATAGTATAATGCATTTGAGAAACCTTTCACTTTGAAGTACTGCGGTTATGGAAAAAGCTATCACCTTTTGTCCCCAAAAATTTGAATCTGAGAAGTGTTACTGACAGTAATGTTTCTCAGATTGTGTATTCCAATTGCAGATTATTCTTCCTGTGTGGACATAGCGGCTCCAGATTTTCGGCAATATCTCAAAAACACTACCACTGACTTTTTGAAATGAAATTTTCGCAGGTTAGTTTTATGGTGTATATCTACAACTAGGATTGAAACAAACAGTGGGTTCCAATTACCAAACGTATATATAATCCCTTTAAAGGCACTGAACACGTTTGGTAATTGTCAAAGACCAGTGTTCTCACTTGGTGTATCCCAACATATGCATAAAATAACAAACCTGTGAAAATTTGGGCTCAATTGGTCATCGAAGTTGCATAAAAATGATGAAAGAAAAAAACACCCTTGTTGGACAAATTTGTGTGCTTTCAGATAGGAATAAAAACTTCTTGCAAGAAGTTTTTATTATTTTAGTGAGAAATTACCTCTTTCTCAAAAACTACGTTACTTCAAAGGGAGTCGTTTCCTACAATGTTTTATACTATCAACAGCTCTCCGTTGCTTGTTACCAAGTAAGTTTTTATGTTACCAAGTAAGTTTTTATGCTAATATTTGTTTTGAGTCATTACCAAACGTGCACGATATCTTTAACATGAAGTTGTTCTTAGAGTGCAAGATCGGGGTCCTTGGACGTCATGAGTGTATGGACTCGTTTAGACAGCTCCGGTCCAACTCGCCGTGTGGTGGCAAGTACACCCTCCCCTCTCCTTATCTGGAACAAACAAAAAGAATTGAAAATTTTAAAACGTCATAAAGCAGAAGGATAAAATATCCATTTTAATAATAATAATAATAATAAATAGTTCTTATTTAGCGCATTTTACAATAACAAATCAATGCGCTTTACATTAGTGCCCTGGTCATTGGGCCAATAACATTCCTTTAATCTTTCTCAGCTCCCTGGGAGTATACAGCCCCGAGCTGCCGTGGCGCTCCGAAGGCTTTTTCAAACACCATATCAAACTCTGCCCTCGCAGGTACCCATTTATACCCCTTGGTGAAGAGGAGCAATTATAGTAAAGCATCTTGCTCAATGACACAAGTGTCATGACCGGGACTCAGAACCCATATCCCGTTGACTTCACCACCAGAATTTGAATTCGATGCTGTTAACCACTTCAAGCCTGGAATTTCATCTTTGTTTGGGCAAGGCCATTTTGATATTGCAAATGGCACTTTTATTACTATTATTATTATTTATTTGGCCATTTCTCAAAACCCAAACATACAGTATACAAATAGTCTATTTGTTTGAAAAAAAGAAAAGAAAAAAGAAGAAGTTGGCCAGGATTAACAAAAGTGTACTCAAACACTGTGACTCAAAAGTCTGCTAATCCAAACTTGAAAATTGGAACTTAAGTAAAATACATACTTTTATAAACCAATAAAACTTTAAGAAAATATATGTACAAGTTTGAGTAAAACAAAGAAATTAACTAATGGAAAAATAAACAGACAAATAATTAAATAAATCAATAAATCAATAAATAAATAAATAAAGGATAATAATTTTGAGCAAGACAGTAAGGCAAGGAGAGAGAAAAATATGAATAACTAAATAAATATACAAATAATTAAACAAATGAATAAACAGATAAATAAAGACACAAATAAATTCATTGGAGACTCTTAAAGTCTTTGGGCAACTAGGGGCACCAAGGCTACAAACCAGGGCACCAGAGACCATAGCCTCCGTGTAATTCCAAGCCTGTTTCTTTTGAATGAAGCAAATAAAAAATAACAATTTCAGCTGATGAATAAGTCTTACCACAATATCCTGCAGTAGTTTTCTTGCATCCTGAACAGTATCGCATCGTGCATAGGCCTGTTAAATATTTTTTAAAAAGAACAACATGTTTTAACCAGCTCGCTTCGGGATTAAGAAATCCTTCTCCCGTTTCTTGGATTGTTAATAAGCTGGGAGAACGTTTCATACCCCTCCCCCCTCCAACACGCACCCCATTTTTCAACCTGACGTGGAAGTTGCCGGCTCAATAAAGGACAAGAACAATTTTGTACTCGGGTTAGCTCATCTATCAACACAAGAGGGCGCAATGTATGAATGGCAAAAACATAAGTAGTGCAAGAACTGTATTAATTTTAACTCATTGTTGTAGACATGCCGACACTTCGGCTCAAGGAACACTGTAGACAATTCTGACCAACTCTTAAATTGCCATTACTCTTGGTGGCACCAATATATCTACTGCTACCAGCAGTCTTTATGTAACTGTTTAGTTTTTTACTAGTGCCATTTGTTCAGCGCTATATATTATAAGTATTGGTATTAATATTAATATTATTATTATTATTAACAGTAAGCATCACAAACTTCTTCAACCAATATCGACCAAGTTCGCACAAGGACCATTTGTCAACTAGAGGTCGGTATTGCCTGTTATCCAACACAGGTTTTTGAGCATAAGTACCAGTTAATATCAGCCGCTAGTCAACAAAATGGTCGTAGTGTGAACTTGGCCATTTTTACACAACTACACAAAGCGTGATATGAGTTAAAGATTGCGGGGATATATTCACGACAGTGGCATACCAGCAAAGATGGAAAATAATGCCGGTCACAAGGTTGTCAATTTACAAACATGAACCTAATGCATCAATTGAAGTAAAACAAAAGTCCAGGAGCAAAGATTTATCTACCTGCAGCAGGAGTCTTGGTGATGGGTACACGGCAATGATGGAGGAAGAAATCTCAGGACTGACGTTACGAAACTGCTGCAGCTGCTGACGCCACACCCTAAGGAGACCCTTGCCGTCTTTACTGACCTTAACTCCCCCTGCCCACTCTGAGTCCACATGGAAGGAGAAAGTTGCTTTGTCTCGCTCTCGTCTAAATTATTCAAAAAAGTGGTTTAGACCGTTACACATTGCTTAACCCTAACCCCCATCAGGGTCCCTCCACATACCCTACCAAATACAACAGAATGCAACACAGTTGAAATGAGAACCATGCCAAATGCAACAAAATGCAACAAGGGATTTTGTTGCATTGTGCAGGCATGTTGTTTGTGTTAGGACTGAGCAAGGGGATTTGCCATGCTAAATGCAACAGTATGCACATGTAGTGGTGACTACAACAAAATGCAACACCAATAGAGGTTTTACAGCTGACGCCACTATAGCCCCGCCTACCGCAACGGCAGCCATCTTGCCGGTCAGGGTTAGGCTCTTGCCGCTGGTCATTGACCGGCAGTATGGCGTCTGAAACACATAGTCACGTCATAACATCACGTGACTGTAAAACCTCTATATGAAGTCACTTGACTGCTAAATGCAACAAATTCAGTCAAAGAATGACATCTGAGTTGACTGCCAAATGCAACAGATTACAACAACTTTTACCATTTGGTGCATATTGTTGCATTTAGCATGGTTAGGGTTAATTAGTTTGGGCAGACTTAACTGGCCAATCAAATACTGCGCTTCGTGACCGCTCCTTCCTGTTCGGTGATGTTCGGCCATGTTTTATAACTGTTTGATCACAATCAATAATGTAATCTAAAAACAGCGATAAAAGCTAAACTAGAAATTGAAAGGAATGTTCAACAAAATTGGAAACATCAAAGAGACATATCATTGAGATAAACTTGTAATTTGGAGACATGGATGGATAAATAATGCTGTACATCCAAAAGTAAATTGGCATTATTGCTGTGTAAGACCAAAAGACTATGGAAAAATGAAGGAAAAATTTGTATAATATAATAAGCAACAATGGAACAGAATCAGAGATTGAACATGAATACAATATGGATACAAAGCTTGAAACTGTGGGGGAGGGAGCAGAGATCCTACACACACATAGACAATGACAGTTATGTTCCTTAATTTAGTAACGCACCAGACTAATTTCACTTCCAGCCTCAGTTTCATCATAGTGAATGAACTAGAAGATAAACATCAAAATGGCCATACTATGAAAAATGAGATGCACCGGCATTTAAATTTAAACAATACTTGTCAAAAGTAAGTACATTGTATACGAGCCTAATGATTTTCCTCTAATTACACCCTTCAACTCTCTGACCATTCAATATCATCCACTGGTGGACAAACTACACCAGCCAGCAATATGATATCATGTAGTAAATGCATAATGCACAGTTAGGTCTGTTCAAAGTTCTGCCATAACACACAACCCATGCAGTTGATGGTTTAAAGATGCTCTTTTGGTCAACTTGTTTTAAAAATATTTCAAAAAGTAAAAGGTGTTTTAATTATTGTCTCTTAAACCACAACTCAGAGAGAATGCTTTAAACTTACTTATAAGGCGTCTCAGCGACTGACTTGGTAAACATGGCAACAATGTCGGCCACCTCTGTTGGCGTCTCCACAAAGCGGACGTTACATCCCACATGAAGCTGAAGATCAACCAACGCCTGCAAGACAAAGGGGAAATACATCCAGCTGTGAATATGTACAAAGCACTTTCGAACACACACCCAAAATACATAACAGACTCACTTGATCTCAGCATGCCCAACCGAAGTGGCCTCCGCTCGAGGCATTATCTAAAAATACATCGCACATTCAAACATGCAGGTGACAAGGCCTTCTCAGTAGCTGGACCCAGATGCTGGAACTCGCTACCTCTCATCATTTGTACTTGCAACTCTCTTCATCAATTCAAACGTAAACTCAAGTCATACCTATTTTCATCTTAAGGTTCCTGTTCAGTTACACTGTTTCCTCTCTGGAATATTTTGTTGTCCTCAGCGCATTGTAACCATTGGAAAAATGCACTTTATAAATGCTTGAATTATTATTATTATTGTTATTATTATCCCCAATACTTCACTCGTTGAATCCATCGTAATGATACGCTCATATGAGTATAGATAGATAAATGGTTTATTTATTATTTCAAAAAAAAAAAAAAAGACATCACAATCAGAAGACTAAATTGCGTCTAAATTTACATTATTTCAATTAAAAATTCGAAAATTACAACAACAAAGAACTTAAAACAATACAGCAATTAAGGAAATAGACTTTAAAAAGGCACTAGACTGAATACACTTATCAAAAAGGGGAGAAGGGGACATTAAGGGTGAGCAAAGGGAAAGACAGGACAATAAGGGGAGTAAAAAGCCATGGCTGCCCAATGATAAAGGTTTAAAGGAGATGAACTAACCTCTTCCATGTCGACCCTCGTCACCATGGTAGTGATGTCCTCGATGGGGCGCTTCTTGCGTCGTGTCTTGGCGGTGTTCACTGGAGGTTCGCTGCCGAGGACGGCTGAGCGAAAGTTACGCTGTTTGGAATTCTTCTGGAGTCTGGATAGAATTAATGACATCATCTTTACATCATTTTGAGAATTTGTTTTCGTCGGAAGTGTTAATTACTCTCAGTTACATGGTTTTCAAGTATTATTACAATACAAATTTTGCTCTCCTGAAGATGAGCAGAATATACTGTTCGAAACGTCGAGACCACACCGGCTCTGTTCAGAGCCAACACTCCCACAAAGAGTTTTTACACATGGTTGTATACCCGCAAGTTTACTATTTATTTTTAGTTTCCTCTTAAAAATTTTGCTATAGAATATACTTATGAAGATAATTCGTTTTTAAAATTGTGTGAATAAAACATGTAGCGGGGAAACTTTTTTTTTACAAAATCAATATCGAACTTCTGTTTTTTGAAGTATTTTAAGTAGTTCGATTGAAAAAGCAAAAATAAATAAAAATTTACTTCCACACATCGAGCGCCGCCAATTATGTAACAGGCACAAATGCGGCTAGCGCACTCTATTCTGGCACATATTTGGCACCCATGTGTACAGTAGTTAACACTGTATTTCTTTTCTATTTTGACTGCATGTACAAACGATACACCTTTCCACAGCCCAAATTATTATTTCTCAACATTTTATCTCATTACACATTTCTCAAAATGATTGCGAACTGTACCCACTACACACATAGTATAAGCTTTTGAATTCTCCTCTGCTGAATTCAAGGTCATGTTGTGATTGACGAAGTTGAGTTATTATTATGGAAACTTCTTGAGTTAGATCCAAGTTTAATTTTCATTTTGTTTATTAATTCTGGTTGTGACGCCAAGGATGCTCAGAAAAGCGAAATTAATCACTGTACTAGCCAAGAACCCCGAGAGAAGACAAGGAAGGAAGTTTTTAGCTTTCGATATGGGAGAATAACCCCGGATAATTATTCCACGGGAAACCTAGGGCATCAGGTAGGGACTGAAAACCCAATCCACATGGTGCCCCCGGCGGAATTTGAACCGGGGTCCTACAGGTTGAAGGCGAGGAAAGATTCCACCAACCCCAACCTCAAAGGTCTCTTTACCTGAAGTATTTTTCCATGCCTTGAATGATGAAAGTGACTGCTTTGCCATTCAGCGTCCGTTGGACATTATTGGTGTAGGTCCTCAGTGAATCTTGCCCTTCATAACCAAACACTCCTTGCTGCTCCTGAGGATAATCATCAAACAGTAGCAAATATAAAATAAAAAATTAATCATCGACATGAAAAATTATAAGTTTGATAGGCTACCATTTTTTTTCTTGACGTTCATGAAAATTGTTTCACACTCTCACTCTGACGTTCAGTTAAATACCCGTTGCTAAATCTCCCTATTGTTATAAATGAAGTAATGGGAGACTTTGGGACACTAGATGGCAGCAGACAATACCGGGTAATTTTCCACTGTTAGCGTAGTTCTAAACAAGTAATAAGCCACAAGGGAAACTGACTGGGCAAATTTCAAATAATTTTGGGTTGAACAAAGAAAAATTTACTAGAGCGGGACTTGAAGCTATAGATCTCCAGATTAACGTGCTGGCGCTCTACCAACTGAGCTATCTAGCCCTTATCATGGTGGTCTCCTTATTTTGTCAATATTTTTTTCTTCTTTCGGGTTTGCCAAATCAGAAACCATTCGACCTGTAACTGCTGTAAAGCCAGGGATCACATCCACGTTTACGATACAACCTTGGAAGCTGCAGCAAAGGGATCACATTAAAGGGGATGCGACTTTTTATTTCAAATAACAAATATCACATTTCCCAAGAACAATGGATTTACCTGGTAAGTCTGCTGCCACCTATCGTCCCCTGAAAAACGTTTCCACGGTTACTTACTTGTTTGAATATGTAAACCATGTCAACAAAGCTGGCAACAGGCAGCAGGACGATTGCTTCAGGTTCCTCTTTCTGTTGTTGTAAGGTGTTCAGCTGTAGTGGCACACAACGAAAAAAAAAAAAAAAATGGCCCCGCACATTACAAGAAAGCTCCATTGAAGAATTTCCAAGTTTGGCCACCAAAACTCGGAAACTATACATCCTTTTGAGTGAGTGTGTTTACATTGTCATTACTTGGGTCAATAAACTTAATGGATGAGCAGTTAATCTGCCTAGGTCAGTCAGCAGCACTACTGGTTTGTTCTTGACCCAGTTACAAGGTTATGGTCCACTGTTTGCAAAAGGAATTACGTGGAGATAACAGGTGTGAGTTGGTAAAGACCAAAAGGATGTGTTATTCTGGCCTCTTTCTTTGATGGAGCTTTCCCGTAATGCATTTCAACCCTACCAGAGGGATTGTCGTGGCCGTGCGGTTTCATGAGGCGAAGTAAAAGAAAAACATGTTTAGCGTCCCCGCCCGCTTCCTTTTTAGGGGCCGCATGGATTTTATTTTTATTTTTACCAATTCAAAATGAGGTTTAAAAACAATAAAATGTCAACTGGTATATCAGAAATTAAAATACTTGCAATTCAGATCTTAGCCTGTGCCAGTTACACGGTTAAAAACAGATCGATTAGTTACACATTTATATTTATTCTTGTGAAAGTAAGCTACAGCAGGGTTTTTAATACTGAACAAACTTGTAATGTCTTTATACTAGGACTTGCCCAAGTCTATTGTTGTTGTTAGGTGACGTCATGTAGCCCGCCCTGGGCGCCGCCATGTTTAGGCTCGAGCATGACATGTCACAGTTAGCGCTACACGGAGCTCAGAAATAAACCAGGATTTGTGTTCTTATGAAACGTTGTTTCCCTGAGTAATTACTAGGACTAGTCTATTACAAAACTATTCAACAAAACCACTGTGAACATGTTCAATGTCTTGTCGAACATGTTTCTTTCAATAGTGTGTGTTGAACGGCAGTGGAAAAACCAATGGTTGTTCAAAAAAAGAAATTAAATGGCGGCCATCTTACAAAATAAAAAATAAAAAGCCCTCCCGCTTCCCTTTTTTCAGGAACCCTGACGCTACACATGTTTTTTTTTCAAACTCGGCCTTACCTGTAAATCATCCCCGAGGTTGTGCTCCATGACTTGTCTCCTCCATGTGACGCTGCCTGGGATGGGTTGAGACTCGATGGCCATCTTACTGTCTAGCTCCTGGAGTCTGGTGAGCAGTATAGCGCCCCCGGAGTCCTCTAGCAGGAACGGATCTGTGACAACGGTTACATACTGTGGAGGGATCATAATAAATGTAGTGATATGGAATTATCAGATGACCCTTACTGGAGCAGAAATGTGAAGCTGGAGACCTAGCTGAATTCAATGAAAGTGCCAAAGACTGTGCTCAGTCCTGGCTGAAACACAACATCTAGTGTGTGTGGACATGATTAGAAGAAGAAGTAGATTGAATGTCGTATTTAAACTCACTGACTGGCCTTACATGCAAGCCACATGCGTGTGTAATCCCATGCGTGTATATATCTAAGAAGTTACTATTTTGTTCTGGAAGGAAAATAATAGTAAAGAAAAAGATTCAAATATGAGTACTGGTGGAACAGGAGATCAGTCAGAGACTGATCATAGAGGAGTCAGGAGCTGAAGAAATAAAGTAGGGCTCTACAATTAAAATTAGAATCATCTGTCTCATTGTAACTTCACTGTGTATCTCTGGCTCAACTAACGAACCCCTTTCCCTTCGCAAGAAGAATATTTCTACCACTTGCATGAGAGGGCCTTATTTTAACAACAATAATAATACTTGGTTCTATATAGCGCATGTATCATAGTGGCTAGATAAATGCGCTGTACAACATTGTACCTGTTTATCAGGCATACTTACATTGTAGACCGATCCTCTAACTTTCTCAACTCACTGGGGAGCAAACAACCCCAAGAAAATTATATTAACACTGAGGGGTTAATCTAACACAATACTGTTTCAGCACTCACAGGTTCCCATTAGTGCCTTGCTCAAGGACATAAGTGTCATGACCGGGAATTGAACCCACACTCCAATGATTCAGCCATCAGAACTTGAGTCCAATGCACTAGACCACTTGTCCAAGACACGCCACCATCGAGATACAACGGAGTTCAGATGATAATTTTGGATGAGCTAAAAAGCTTTTTAATTTTTTTTTTTTTTTACAGTTTTGTGTTTCACTTTCCCAGCCCTGAAAGGAAACTAACCCCAAAGTTTCCAAACTAGACAAAATGGTGCAAAAAAAACCCCTTTAGAAATAAACAATTATTTTGAGTTGAACAAAGAAATATTTACTAGAGGTTGTATAAAAAATTTGGGTGTGATCCCTGGCTGTACGGCAGTTACAGGTTCCTGAGTTGCACCCCTGAACAAAGACATTGACAAAATAGGGAGACCACCAACACAGGGCTAGATAGCGTAGTTGGTAGAGCACCGGCACGTTAATCCGGAGGTTTCTGGTTCAAGTCCCGCTCTAGTCAATTTTTCTTTGTTCAACCCAAAATTAAATTAACAATTCCTCACCTTCATACATTCCTCCGGCTTTACTGATTTATGCGCCTCTCTCAATGCCTAAAACAAAACAAACCAAAAGTCTTAAATGTAACTAATTTCACAGGTTAATCTTTCATTAGCATTTTAATTTTTGACATACATGCTCATTAAAAACCTAACCCTCCCAAATGCTATTCACAAAGTTGTCTGATTTCAGAGAATTAAGAACTGTGATTTCATTCATTCATTCCAACAGCTTCCACTGGACATTTGTAATGGCTTTCCAAATGTTCATGTCCAGCATGCAGTTGCCTATGTCCTCACAGGTCAGGTTGGAGTCTTCACATAGTTGGTGAATGTTTGTTTTGTTTGGCTTTCCTTTGTTCCTCTTTCCATGTGTTGCCCAAACAATTATTACCGATCACTGGGCCCCGCATACCAATCTTATGTAAGCCCAAACATTTTGGTGTTGAGTACCACAGAGTGGAGGAATAATTATTACTAAGTAATAGTGGGGCATAATATTAATTTCTGATGATGAAAACAAGGATGCCTCAAAAGCAAACTCAATCACTGCAACTTGGAAGCCTGAGGAAACCTGTAGACAAGGGTGTGCTTGCAATGAACCAGAAACACCGAGGAAAAACCCCTACTCTTCCATGATAAGTGTTCTGGGTTCTTTTACGTGCACTACCAATCCTAGTACCCAGGACCTACGGCTTTACGTCCCATCCGAAGGACAAAGCAACAATGGTAAAGTATATTCCTCCATCGACTCTAAACGAGGCCAGGAAATTTGCTTGAAAGTAATAAACTAATTCACAGGGAATGTTTTACTTTTTGAACTTGAGCTTCTCGCATCTTCAGTTGTTTCTTCTCGTCTTGCTGTCTCATCTTGAGCTGCTTCTCTTGCTCCTTCAAAGCCCGTTTCTCCTGGATACACAAAAATTGCAATTCCGATAAAGATTATAACTTAACCATGTCCACTAAAGTTTCTGATAAGATTATTCTTGTAATAAACTACAAGGAAATCTTACTGAGTAAATTATAATTCAATTTTTGGGTGAAAAAAAAAATTTGACTACGGTTGAATGGCTTCTGACTGGCACCCCAGAACAAAGATAGGGATACTGCCAACATTAGGGCTAGATAGCTCAGTTGGTAGGGCGCTGGCATGTCAATCCAGAGGTTGCACGTTCAAATCCTGATCTAGTAAATTTTTCTTTGTTCTCCTCAAAAATTAAGGTTATTCTTGTTGAACTTCTTGTAAGAGCTAAATAAGATCAACTCTCCATGCCGTCAGATCAACAGGGTTTGTTTTGTTTAAACCATCTTTGGAAATTGAAGAGCGGTCTCTGAAAATCAACATGGCAACTGAATCTGCCGGAGACCGACAGAAATGGTTGGAATTAGTTTGCACCTCATCATGCTTGAACGATCTCTGATGCCAACAGAACGGAACAACAATCTTACCAGAGCTTTCTGCTTCGCTGTCGCAATTTCCTCAGGGCATCTCCTTGCTTTCTTTCTGGAAGGTCCCAGATCCTCCTGGGATGACTCCCCGAAACCACCACTGTGATCAGGCTCCCGTCTTGAGTAACCATCACTTTCATCTTGAAGGTTCGCTGACGTCCCGTAAGAAGTCTTTTTTATTGAATCGTCATCCTCATCATCCGATATCTCATGGTACTTCTTTTGTCTGTGGTTCGTGGAGACAGTGGCAGGTTTCAGCGGCTTGGCGTTGGACAAATCAGACATTTGTTTTCTAATCACTCCATCAAGTGATATCTTGTCTTGAATCTGATTGGACGATGTATGGGGTGGGTGATCACCCCGACCGATGTTGAGTTGTTTGCTGCGTATGCGGTGGAGCAGGGACAGCGTAACATCCTCCTCTTCGTCGTCGCTGCTTGAGAGCGTCATCGGAGTGAATCGATCCATGATATCGTCCTCTGACAATCGATCTTGAAGAGGAGGTTCAACCAAATCAAGATGCCTTTGCCTTCTTGGGCTGAGAACAGATTCTTCACCTAAAAACCCTGCACTATTCTCGTCTCCTGTTGGGGAGTCTACTATAAACTCGGAATTCGAATCTTGGACTCTGAAGTTGAGACCACTCGCCGACTCTTCCTCCAATACTTGAGGCGAGGGCTGATCTGTTAAATCTACAATTGGTGATTTACAATAATCTGCACTTGTTGCATCGTTATTTTCACTGCTTGACAGTGACACAGGGCTCGTTGAGCCGACATCTTCAGCTGAAGGTAAGCGTTCCAAGTTGACAAATGCAGAACCGGCCTCTGAAATCAAGAACTTATTTGTTATAAGTTGGTTGCCAAGTTTATAGACAAAAGATTCGTACCCCTGCAAAGTAAGCCTGGGTGGTTATAGTGAGCTTCACTACTCCAGTACTAGTGCAGCAAACAATGGCGAGTATGCAACTAACCGTGATTAGTGGTCAACTAAAATCATTATCGATCATAGAAAACATTAGACGTAACACAATCTCGATTTATCAATGCCTTTTCCTGACAACTGTGTTCAGCTGCTTCTGATTTTCAATGAAATCCTTGTAAAATGTACGAACAGTAACAAGTCCGAGTCATAATAGTCGTGCCTGAGACTCGAGTCAAGTTTGAGTCACCAAAATTGTAACCGAGTTAGACTCGAGTCACCGAAATTGCAGTTGAGTCAGCCTCAAGTCAAAGCTGTGACAGTTGTGTCCGAGTACGAGTCCTTTTCCGATGAGAATCAGTCAAGTTTGAGTCACCAAAATCATAATGAGTTAGACTAGAGTCACCGAAATTGCAATTTAGTCAGACTAGCGTCCGAGTTGTAATAGTTTGAGTCACCAAAATTGCAATCAAGTCGGACTTAAGTGAGCTAAATTGTAATTGAGTCTGATTTCCGGACTTAAGTCCTACACCAATTATTGAAACTAACCTTGAGGTGATATAGTCAAATCCACACAGGATTCACGAGGGCTACCTGTATGAGGTAACAAGTTAAAACCGTCTTCTATGACGACAACGTCATCAACACCAGATTGAAAACTCGATCCACCTGTTGAACGAAGATCTTGATGTCCACCAGAAGAAGACAAACACTCTGAGGAACAAATGCAGACATAACTTCAAAATTTAGGCTGTGGTGTTAGCCAGGTTGTGAAAACAGAGTATAAATTCAAATTTGCTGAAAAAAAAGACACAACAAAACATAGACAAGTCAAAACTCAAAACCTTAACTATCCTAGGACAAAAAAGGTTAACAGTTATATATTTTTTCCTAAGACAGTTGAGGCAAAATCTTAACTATCCTATGATAAAAAGGTTTGGATACACTCATATTTTTTCCCATGATATCATAGGAAACTAAAAGCTGGTGTCAACAGTTACTTTTTTTTCTAGATTTATAATGGCAAATAAAAACAAGAAGAGAGCAAACCTTTTCCAAGACTGGTCCCACGTTGTTGCCTTACACTCTGATGAATTCCGATGTCTGGAAGATCATCCAAGTCGCTATCGTCATCATCAACTTGTGCAGCTTGACACTGATAATGACCCCTATCGTTACCTAGTCCATCACCCCTATCGTCAACATCTACATCTACACTGATAATATCACCCCCTGTATCACTCTGTGTATGACCCCTTCTGCTCTGTTGTCCCTGATTTTCTTCTTGATTTGATGAAGTGGAGGTGGTGGGAAAAGTCTGTCTGGCGTTCGGTGATCTTGGAGCTTCTACATGATGTAGAGACGCTGATGTGCCAAACAGAAACTGAAAGAGAGAATGATAACTCTTAAATTTTCAAAGTAATAAAATGTTGTTAAATGTTGTGATAATCACTCAGTTATGAAAGTCAAAGCCAACTAATGGTAAAGAAAGAAATCAAACTTGTTCATGAAAGTGGGTCAGTGCTTTCCTTGCGACCCGGGTTTTCGTTTTCAGTTTTCCCCAACATAAATGAAATTTAAACTGAAAGAGAAAAAAGGTGAGCTAGAGACAGTCATGGAATGGGGATGTAATGTGGCAACTTCTCATTTTATCCCTCCTACTGTACTTTATCATCACCTACCATCAGGTTTTACACAACTTTATTGAGATTACAAAAAATGTTTGGTACAAAGTAAAACAAAACTGTGATGTCTCAACCCTACTTGTGTGTTAATTATTACTCTTGATTGTAATCATATCTTTGGATAGCCCAAATGGGCCAATCCATCACACCACACACTGGATTTCCGCTGTACCTATTGAGAGGCACATGTAGTCCAGTGCACTCTTCGAGCAGAATGGTGGTTGTTTTTTACTTATTTATTTATTTATACATTATACATGTAGCCTAAGTGCACAGGCAAATATACAAAATACAATTTGCAAATTTTTTTAAAAGAAATTTACATTAGTAGTACCATAGCCTTCCTTGCTTCATGGTAGTACAAACAATACAAGGTAAAAAATGCAGAAAGTATGACAGACACAAAACAAAAATTATAACAACAAACAAAATCACTTGATTGAGAGTTAGGTAATCCAAACCCAGATTTCTAAGCATGGAAACTGAAATAGTACAAATTATAGTCTTAGTCTTACACACGAATGAAGTCTGACGGATTGCCTAAAAAGTAGCCCACCTTGTTGAGCTGTAATGGCTCTCTTTTAACATCGGTCTTATAACACTTGGTGAGTGTTATAAAACCGATGTTAAAAGAGAGCCATTACAGCTCAACAAGGTGGGCTAGCCTAAAAAGCTGAAAAAGCTTGTTGTCTTAATAAATAGACCCATTAATTGGGGCGCTGTACTCCTTTTAAAAACATTTTGAGATATGCGGCCGACCGCAAAAAAGGAGTAGGCCTACAGCCAACAGCGCCTGATTTACTGGGTCTACTATGCTACTAGTTATCTTAGGGCTTTCCAGCTGCAATTGTAATGTGAGTCAACAACGGGAATGGCAAGGATAGCAACAAACAATTACAATGAATGATAAGGCCAAGTAAAATAAATAACATGTTGCTCGTCCCCGCCCGCCTCGGTTTTGGCGGCCGCACCGATTTTTTTTGTTATTTGTTATTTAAAAAAAAATAATAATAAAAATAAATAAAAAATAAATAAAATCAATTTACATATTATTTATAGCTATTTCCAATGTACCCTTTATTTTTATTGAGCAGTTTCATCATCTGTCTTACATGTAGGCCTACAAGAATAGCTATTGCAACGCATAATGAGAAACTCTGTACTTTGAAACGTTTTGCCCTTCAGGTTTGCATGCAACAGTTCTTTGCACAAGGACGCGATGCCACGCACACAGAATAACTTTGGAGCAAAATCAAGAATGACTCTTTAGAAATAATTACAATGTATCAAAATGGACACAGAAACACACACAGAATTTGAGGACATACAGAACATACTCATAAAACCATTAAACCATCTTCAAATACGATATGGCGGCCATCTTAGACATGGTGGCCATCTTGAAAAAAAAACAAAAAAATTGAAAATAACAAATAACAAGGACCTCCCTCACCAACTTTTTCAAAATGTCCGGACGAGCAACATGTTATTTATTTTACTTGGCCTAATCAATGGCAATGATAAAGAATATATATTACATTGACAACAATGACAACATGAACAACATGATCATCCCACCACAATTCAATGTTGTATTAATTTATTGTTATTTATTCAATTGGACATGAATAAAAACACAAAACACATCAGCAATTCCTCTGCAGCATGCAGCACTAACCTAAAACTTAGTTACATTAATACCCACTAAATAATACTATTTAGTAACTAATAGCACAAAAGAGGTAAAAATGCTGAAAAATAGACTATACAAAGCAGCACTTTTTTTTTAAAACTAAAGTCAAGTCAACAAGTCAAGTGAACTTTAAAAAATGCTAACATTCTGATATTTGTTTAACAATTAATTAACAAATTTCACAAAGCCATCCATGTCATGCTTACACTGCCTTCAAATATTCGGTTGATAGTTTCTTGGGCGTCTCCAGTAACGAGTAAATCTCTTTGGATGTCATCCCTTGAGATGTCTGGACATATCATTGACACCTGCAGAACCAGACTGTCATCTGACATGTCTGAATCTTCATCCATTTTCGCGGGATCTAGCTTGTACTCAGCCTGTCGGTAGAGGGCGGCAGACAAATATCCCCCCAATGTTTCTTTTACTCACATTTTTGTTTGTTCAGTTCTCAGTTCTGTTACCATCAATATCATGGTCAAGGCATATTTCGTGCTGTTAACTCACTGGTGGTAAGGAATAATTGTCACAGAGCAGTGCTGCCCTGCATCCCATACAAAAGTGTATGAACAACCCAAGCCCCGCCCTAGTCCTTTTGTCGGATCCCTTCTCGATTTCCATTCTTTTAAAAGTAACTTATTAAATTTAATTCTTGTAAATTTAATTTTTACTGACAAAATTATTGCGAATTTATGATATTCAAAAATGTTTGTTGTCATTTTATATTTTGTTGAATTAGGTTTAGGGCTTTACAATTTATGTTATATCTATTTCATTAGTTGATGCAGAAATATTTTGCTGTTTTATGAACGAGGAGTCGTTACCAACAAAATGGCGGAAAACGTGGACAGCAAAAAATCGGTGGTTGCTGGAATTCTTCAAGCAGTAGCCCGTCATATTAACTGCTTAAGTGAAAACAACCGTGCCACCAAAAAGAAGGCACTCGAAAGTATCCGCAAGGAAACTTTGGGTAAGAAACCTGCTCTCGATCCGGAGATATTGCAAGGCGTTTTTGAGAGTGTAGTCAAACCACTTTTGAAATGTTTTGCAGACAGCGTTGAGAGATGCCGAGAACTAGCTATCGAAATCGTGACCGATTTCGTGGATGCTGTTCCGTGCCCCGAGGCCGGGTTACCCTACCTCATGCCCACCGTGGTTCAACGGCTTGGAAATCAAGAAATAGTAGAAACATCTGAAGAACTAAGGTTGAATCTGGTGTGTTTACTTGTAAAAATTACCGTTGCAACAAAGAAAAAACTTGGTCCATATCTTGATGATTTGGTGAATGTTTTGCAACGAACCATCGTAGATCCATTTCCAGATGTTCGTAAAGAGAGTTGCAAGTGTACGTGTTTGGTTGCCCGTTCCATACCAGAGCACTTTCACATGCAGTCTGAGAGTCTGATTAAGCCACTTTTATTATGCATAAGCCATCAACACGCTAAAGTTCGCACGCAGTGCATCCTAACGATCGGTGACCTTCTGCAGTTTGGCAGTCATAAGCCCATGGATAAGGTTATATCGCATCTGGCACAGCGATTGTTTGATCAGTCACCACATGTACGGATGGCGGTGACGGATGTCGTTGGTGGATGGTTGTTGGACTTTGTGGATAGGTACTCATTTCATCATAAGTTAATTCCATTGTTACTTTCAAGTCAGACGGATGAGCTGCCAGATATACAGAAAAAGGTATTTAAGTTGAATTCTTAAGTTTTGACTATTTTAAATTTTAAACCTAAAGTTTTAACTGTTCACAAGTTTACAAGAAATGTGCATTCATTGAATTGGACTAGGCCAAAAAAAAGAAAGAAATGTAAAACATTTTGTGTAAGTTTGACTGTGATGATGGACCTGGTAGTATTCAAAGTTTTTACTATTTGAAGTTTTAAAATCTAAAGTAAATGTTTAAAAGAAAGGTACATCGTTGTATTGGATTACTAAAAAAAGTGAAAAATACTTCTGACTGTTATGATGGACAATTTATTCAAGTGTGTAGAAAGAAACAAATTGTGTGTTAATCCAAAAATGTTTGAAATTACTAAATTTTCTTGATTTTTTTTTCCTTGTAAGGCTTTCAAACTCTGGGATGAAATTGGAGCAAAGTACGCCCAGGAGAACGAGGAAGAACTTAAAGATCAGCTGGACTTCGGAAAGATGGTGGATTTACCTCCAGGAGAAAGTACGATGTTGAAATTGTTAACAAAAGCTTATTTCCTCATTATTATAATAATAAAAGTAGAGAAGGATGTTTCTGAAGAACTGTAAAGTCCAAAATTCATTTATTTATTAACCCTCTTCCCCATGTAGTACATTTTTCAGAGAGTTGACTGACCATTTGAAAACATTCAAACGGATATAGTTTTTGTATGGTGGTAAAACTTTGCATTGAACTTGCTGTGTACATTTGTGTACTGTGTTGATGCACACATCACTTGTGTAGACTTTCCAGACTGGCATAGTCTGTCATTCAAAACCACACAGTGGATGGTATTGAATGGTCAGATAGTTAGATGGTTGACTCTTGACGGTGTGGATTTGTGAAATCACCACATGATATCAAATGGCAAGCTGGCATAGTTTAATGTTTAATCTATCATTTAAAATCACTGGATGATAATTAATGGTCAGACAGTAGGAGGGTTGATTGTGTACTGTGTAGTGCATTCGCCAAATGATATCGTATTGTCGGCTGGCATAGTTTATCTAGAATTCAAAACCACAGTGGATGATATTGAATGGTCAGACAGTAGGAGGGTTGACTATACTACAGGGATGCATTCCCCACATGACACCATAATACAGGCTGGCATAGTTTATCTTTCATTCAAAACCGCAGTGGGTGATAATTAATGGTCCATCAGTAGGATCTGGTTTAATTGATTAATAACCCTTACTCCCTAGGCCCATTTGCCTATTGGTGACCTCAATCTTCCAATATCCTCCTCTCCTATGTCAGCCCACACAGACCGACAAGTTTTGACTAAGATAAGATTAGGATGCCTGACTAAGTGATATACAATTTTTATTTGGGACTACAGCCCTCTGTCCTTCTGGATCCTTCCTTTCGGCATGTGGCATCTCAACACTTCATCGTTTTTACTGAATATAAGTAAATAATTGTCATTATTTCCATGAACTTATTACAAATATTGTTTTCATTCAAATCACCATTGTAGCAACGAGACCCAACCTCGGATGTCGCACCTTAATATTTCGCAACCTGTCCAAGATTCTACCAGGACTGCTTCATGACCTCACAGACTGGACGACGTCCAATCGGATCATGTCCGCCAGACTGCTCAGGGTGTTGCTCCTCAACGCCGAGGATCACACGACCCAGCACATGGAAAAACTACTGACCGGAATGTACAGAGCATGTGGGGATGAGGAACGGGAGGTTGTGCAGCAGGTAGTTCTACCATCTTGGTATTTCTTGCCATTAAATCAATGCAACCAAACTGAGGCTTGATGGGGGAAACAGTCAGGCCCCTTTGTTGTTATACAGATTTCAGTATTTGTCACTGTTGGTGCATACTGGGAACTAGATAGGAGCAGCATGATGAACGTCTGTAGACCATGTGACCTGTTACATCACATGTTTACAAAATTGCCACAGAGCCTGGACTTCCTGCAGGCACAATTTGTACATGGCTCGGTGGAAAAACAAAGTCTTGCATTTTATGGAGATTGCACTGTCCGATTTTGATAAACTTTTGATATTAATATCTATGGAGAAAGAGAGCACTTCTCAAAGCATGTACAGCTGTTATCTTTATTACTCTTGAATTTATGTGGAAAATATAATACAACATTTCCCATGCGACCAGTGTAGTATCTCGCCTGCCAGGAAATGCCCTGGAATGTACAAGGCTACTCTTTTTGTAAACGAAGATTACATGGTACATAGAAATATGTCAGTATGTTGAGGCCAAACAAAGTACATATTGTTGACAACTTGACTATTAAGATTAAGCCACTACACACCAAGGTGTATTCCCACTTGATGTCAAATTATGCAAATTGCCCTGAGCTTTCTACAATGGTTGATGCACAGTATTTAAGGTCACTCCATAAACACTCCACCCCAAAGGCCTAACTCTGCTGCATTGCAGATGGGGTCAAATGTGACAAAGTCAAGGAATATTCAAGTTCTTGGGCGGGGTATATGAACACATTGTAAAGAAAACCGATATCTTAGAATGTGGTACACCCGCTACATGTACCTTCTGGGAAAGGTGTACATGTTGCTGTTTTGAAGTAATTTCAAAAGTCTGTCAATTTTTTTCACTTTTTGAAATTAAACTTCTCACCTCTCAGATCCTTCTTTCGGCTGAGCTTGTCGGCTTCTTCGTCAATCCGGAGATCTACTGGAAGTTGGTAAATCCAACAGTGCGCAGCACTCAGAGTCCTGGCGTGTTGATGACTTTGGCCGCGTTGATTCGCGGCTCCAAACCAGAGACCCTTCAGCCTCAGCTTCAGAGTGTGTGTGAAGCATTGGTGGATCCTGATGTGTGTCGGAATGAACAGGTGGGCATAGCGGTCGCAAATGAAGGAAGTGGAGATGGATAAAGTGTATCTATCAACCCCATTGTCCGTTTTTGTTTGTTCTGGAGACCTTACACGTAAATAGTCTAAGGTTTTGGTGTTCAAATTACAGTGTGCCCTCTCTAGTTTGCCCAGGATAGGCCAATTTTCGCAGTGTATCTTTGGAAAAGTTTTTTTTTTTTGTGGTTTGTAAAACAGCAACGATGAATTTTTTCAATATTTACGGCATAAGATGTTGTTTTTTGTCAGGAAATCATGTCAGCCATTTAAAGGTCCCAAACTGCCCGTTACGAGAATGGCTTTGCCCCGGTGTTTCTGGCTTGCATGGAGATTGTGCCGCAACGAGGTGTTATATAAATGGGTCTTATAAACTATAACTTCCCATACCTGTAAACAATTCTGCACCTCAGAATAGTAAACTAGATCGATGAGCATTATAAATGCTTTCAATTATCCAATAATATTATTATTATTATTTTTTTTGCATCAGACATCTTATCAGGTTGAGCTTTTGTCTTGCATCGAAGCCGTCCTTGCTACCAGCAAAGAACAATGTTCGGAGGTTAGTCTGCAGCTATTCACAGCACTCGTCACTCTGTTGGCCTTGGCCAGGGACGATGGCCTGAAGACAAGGGTAATTATGTTTTGACTTTTTCATCGGAACTCGGTCTGCTTTGACTGAGCTTCAATACCACTGTGTGTATTTGTGTACACCTTATGGCATGTCGTGTCTGAGCGGTCAAGAGTACCGGACTCAAGCTCTGGTGTTTTTGATCAGCAGAGTGTGAGTTTGAGTCCCAGTCGTGGCACTTGTGTCCTTGAGCAAGATTCTTTACCATAATTGCTTTGTCCTTCGAATGGGACATAAAGCTGTAGGTCCCATGGCCTAGGATTGGTAGTGGATAAAAGAACCCAGAACACTTAGCGTGGAAGAGTATGTTAACCATAGTGTTTCTGGTTCACATAGCAAGCACTTTTGTTTACAGGTTTCCTCAGGCTTGCGAGCTGCAGCTGATAAAGTTCACTTAGGAGGCATCCTTCGTTTCATTACCAGAAATATATAGCAATATTAATTCTTATAACAATTAAAATATTACCACAGATATTAAGTTCACTTATAAGGCATCGTTTCATTACCAGAAATTTATAACAATATTAAAACTGATAACAATAAAATTGTTACCACAGAGATTGTTGGTCATCCTCTGTTATCAACATTTCACTTCCTGGGGGAAGGGGCGTGGCTTGAAATTACTGGGATTTGACAATATTGACCTTGTGCATGAACAAGAATATGAAAGAATACAGGAACGAACCAGAAAACTAATAGTGAAAAGGTTTAATATCAGGGAGGGATGGAGATGTGGAGAAGTGGTACACTTAGAGACCATAGCGGCCGCAAGCGGATCGTACTAAAATGTCCAGAGCGGCCACAAACGGCCGCAGTATTTGACCAACTTTTGCTCAAACAAGAGGGTCAAAGATAGGACCGAATTGATATTTTCCAATGTTTCCCATGTAAACTTAGAATCTACAACTCTAAAACAAAACCATGTCTTTCTGTTTCTTATTAATTTTACTGACATTTTCCTGAAAATAGCCGTGCAAAAAATCAACAAGATTAGCAGCGTATGGTGATGATTATACAGAAATGAATGGTCTCTAAAGGGTTAAGATACCGTTTAAAAGAGTCCTCTTAAAAAGCTTTAAATAATAATAGTAACAGGAATTTAAAGAGCACCCTCACACTGGATACCAGATTGCTTTATAGGAAACAGTACATAAAGCGAAGCAAATAAATAAAGGCACTCATGATTGGAAAAGACAGTTGAGCAATCCACCATTGAATAGGTAAGTTTTCAGATGTTTCTTGAAAACTTCCAGCGACTGTGCAGAACAGATTTGATGAGGGAGACAGGTCCGAAGGCACAGGGCTTGTGCGTAAAACACAAGATCACTAGCAGCAGAATGCACCTTCGGAACCGCCAGGGGTGAACTAAAGATGGAACAACGTTCGCTCGGTCCCAGCGCCTCATCCAAAGGTGCTGGGATGGGCTGATGTATACACATGCGCACTGGACCGGTTCCCGACTGACCTAATAACCCCCGGTCACCTCTTCCTGTTTACGAAAGATTCAATTGTCAATAATAATGAAGCTCTGTTGTGTTATTCCATAGCAAATAATTGTTTTGGGGTCTATTGTTCCATTATGTGAAAGAACAATAGACCCCACGAAGTTTTTCTTTCTTCAATTAATTGATGTCATTCTTTGTCTTGTGCTAAAAATAGGCCTCGATTGCAACGTTGTTCATGCTACCCTGGTTTTAAAAAGATTGTTTGTGATCCGTGGATCCCCCACGCCTTATCCTTTCCCCTTGTGTATTTGTACTTGTTGTGTTTGTTTGTGCGCATTGCACCGATCAGCAATACAATCGTTCCCTTCATGCATTACTACATCCTGAACACGAATTTGTACAAGCTCATCAGCCAATCCAAGCGGTCTTGGATGAAACCGGTTGGGCCGAGCAAATGAACAACATTGATCTGAAGGCACGACACATACAAGCAGGAGTCCATAGACAGTGCTGCCATGCACAAGACTGCAACAGTCGCTCACTTCATTCAAAGTCAAACAAACATAACTGACATTTTGAACAAATTATTCCTTAACACTAACAGATCAGGGAAGGTCTCACGTCACTTGCGAAAATACAGGGCATGGAGGACAACAGCGCCCTCTATAGAGCACATACCTGTCAGGTTCTGGACTCGTTGAAAGGAAACTACGAGCAGTGGACCAACTTTTCGGTGGAGCGACCCATCTTTGACACGCTGCTCACCGAATCAGGTAGGTGAAATGGTGGCTGTCGGAACATGTTTTTAAAAGACCATAAATTCTTACAATATTTGTCATCTCTGAGTATGTCCTTCAGTGTGTGTGTGTGCATATGGCCTTATGCAAGGGCCTTATGTGGGGTCTTTTACACAATGGCACAATGGACCCCACAAAGTTTTTCTTTGTGGACCCCACAGAGGAATTCTTTTAGAAAAGGGAATAATAGAACAGCAATAGCAGGACCCCACAAACCAGATCTGTAAGGTTGTGTGTGTGTGTGTGTATGCAATCATTGACCATAACTCAAAAAGGACAAGGCATATCAACTCAAAACTTGGTGTGTGGATTAGTCTTGAAATCCCCTAAAGCCTGCTGTTTTCGGACCCCTTAGGCTAAAAATTAATGTCAAGGTCTTTACAGCTTAAGCAAAAAAACAAGTTGTCTGGGTGATAACTTAAGA
>CM037475.1:4243500-4300142 GCA_021014325.1 Plazaster borealis | reverse complement strand
TTGGCCGACTTAAATCAAATTTGACTTTATCTTGTGAAAAGGGTGGCACAGCGTTTATTGTGAATTCGGACAGAGTACAGTCTTGTTTACTTTCCATCCGGCTGTAGCCTGTAGGCCATGTTTTTTTTGTACCGCCCTAAAATTTGTCTTTACCAGCCTGACTACATGCTACTTTGCGATTTGGGAAGATGAGAAAAAATACCATCTGAACGCAGAGTAAAGATTGTACGATAGCTTATGACAATCCCTGCAGAAGCAAATCCACCGCTTTTACGACATCCAAATGAATCAATGTGCGTTAAATCACTCAGTTGTGAAATCATGGCCACGATGGAGGAAATAATTGGCTCGTAACGGGACGGGATGTAGACAAGAATGTGGCCGGGAGGGAAAAGGATACAGGCATTGATTGGGGAGGAAGATTGAAGGCGGTGAAGGAGTTGAACCGACGAGATGATCATTAAAGCGATGATGTTGATGATGAAGATAAAAGGTGATGATGATGAGGAGGAGGAGGAGGAGGAAGAGGAGGAGGAGCAGAGGAGGAGAGTATAATGGCATTGTTGCGGTAGAGAGATGAAGAAGAAAAAAACAGGCAATCACTCGGCCAGAGACTGCAGGTTGTGAAGGGATGAAGCTGATTAGTAGATAAAAAATGATGATGATGATAATGATGATGATGATGAGGCGGGGGATGGGATGGGGAGGAGATGGATAATGGCCTTGCTGCGGTTGAGAGACGAAAAGGCACAGACAATCACTAGGCCAGAGACTGAAGGCTGTGAAGGAATCACGCAAATACAATTTTCTTAAAGAGATAACAAAAATAGATAAGAGACGATGAAAGTGATAATGATGATGAGGAGGAGACAGAGGGGAAGGAGATGGAAGAAGAGGGATAATGGCCTTTTTGAGGTCGAGAGGAAAAGAGAAAAAATCACTAGGCCAGAGACTGAAGGTTGTGAAGGAGTCAAGCAAATACAACTTTCTTAAAGAGATATCAAAAATAGATATGTAGATAAAAGACGATGATAGTGATAAAAATGAGGAGGAGGAGACAGTGGGGAAGAAGATGGAGGAAGAGGATAATGGCTTCTTGAGGCCAAGAGAAGAAAAGACAAAAACACTAGTCCAAAGGTTGTGAAGGAGTCAAGCAAATATAACTTTCTTAAAAGATAGTGATCATGATGATGTTGAGAAGGAGGAGCAGGAAGGAAATTGCCCTGTTGTTGTGTTCGGGAGAAGAAAAGCAACAACAAGGTAATGGTAAGGCTAGACACAAGGTTGTGAAAGAGCTGAGCAAATAAATATTTCTTTTAAGTGATGATGTTGAAATTTTAAATTTGTTATCCTATTTAATTGTTCAAGATATCTTATCACAAAAACCACAACTACACGTATGTATGTTTCTGAATGGTTCCCACCACTTTCTTCTTCCAAACATCTTATAACAAAAACCACAACTATATAAAGCATGTATGTATGTTTTCTGAAAGTGTTCCCGCCATTTTCTTCAAAATGGTGGAAAGACAGAAATTTCACTGTTCCAGGGGTCGATTTCACAAAGAGTTAAGATGGATCGTAACTGCAAATCCATCGCAGTTGCTTAGCAAAGAGTGATGTCACAATACAAATCACTATGGTAATACTGATAACTCATCTTAAGATGAATCGTAGTGCTTTGTGAAATCGACCCCAGATATCCTATCACAAAAACCACAACTACATGTTTCTAAAGTGTTCCCGCCATTTTCTTTAAAATGATGAAATAAAAATATCTTTTAATGCGCCAGAAATCTTATCACGAAAAACCCCCACAATAATGTTTGATTCTGAAAGTGTACCCACCGTTTTTATCAAAATAATGGTGGAAAGAAATATATTTGATTTGACTGTCCCTGAACGTACATGCCTCTTGATTCTTTATCTTAGACACTTGTCCATAAACGGAGGTCAATCACATGCAACTGAAGCTAGGAGGAGAGTACACTGGCCTGGTCGACAGCAACCCGATCAATAATGGAGAAGTAAAAATAGTTCTCTTTCAAATGATACACGTACATGCAACGCATAAACACTTAAAGGGACACGACCTATGTTAACAAAATTCTCTGTATGGAGATGCCTTTATTGAGGGCAAGAAGCCAACTTGGTTTTTGACCCATTCAAACTATATTATAATAGATGTTAATTTGTTTATTATTATTTTTGTTCACAAAACTCGGGAAATTACTGAGTATACAGTGCTAATAACACACATCGGTGTAAGGCAAGAAAAACCCACACCAACAACTAATGTTCTTTAACCATGATGCCAAATTAACATCTATTAAATTGTTGCAGTACCGGCTGATAAAATACAGGATTCAAACTGCCTCTAGCTACCTGGCAATCTCGGTGGTCTAGTTGGTAAGACATCTGCTTTATAATGGCAAAGGTCCCGAGTTCGATTCCAACCTCAGTAATATGCCTGTGGATTTTTGTTTAATACAGTCGTTATACACATCGGTGTAAGTTCAAAAAACGAATAGTATGTGTATGAATTGGCTTAAAAGAGCTCGTTGGTTCTTTGCTTTTCCATAAAATCCTGTTGGGACATACATGGGTTAATTTGACACATGCGTGCGCGTGAAGTGTTGCACAAATAGGAGACATTTCCTTTCGAGTCATTAGTAGTGGTCCTTTTCAATTGTTTTCATCGCTGACAATAGCGGAAAATGACAGGTGAATGGGCCGCTCTCTATTGTCTCAAAAGTGTCAAATTAGGGCACTAAATACAGAACTTGTTCTTAACCTAAATCCCTATATTCCCCGTTTAAAGGCACTGGACACTGTTGGTAATTACTCAAAATAATTGTTAGCATAAAAACTTACTTGGTAACGATCAATGGAGAGCTGTTGATAGTATAAAACATTGTGAGAAACGGCTCCCTCTGAAGTAACGTCGTTTTTGAGAAAAAAGTCATTTCTCAGTAAAATATTTGAATTGATTTTGAGACCTCACGCGTGAGGTCTCGAAATCAAGCATCTGAAAGCACACAACTTCGTGTGACAAGGGTGTTTTTTCTTCCATTATTATCTCGCAACTTCGATGACCAATTGTGATAAAATTTTCACAGGTTTGTTATTTTGTGCATATGTTGAGATACACCAAGTGAGAAGACTGGTCTTTGACAATTACCAAAGGTGTCCAGTGTCTTTAAATGTGATTCCATAATTTTGGGTTGAACAAAGAAAATTGACTAGAGCTGGATTTGAACCTGCAACCTACGGATTAACATGCAAGTGCTCTAACAACTGAGCTACCTAGCCCTATATTGGCGGTCTCCCTTTTTGGTCAATATCTTTGTTCGGGGTGCCATTCAGAAGCCATACCACCTGTAACTGCTGCATAGACAGGGATCCCACCCAAGTTTACGAAAAAACCTTTTCATGTTAAACATCAAGTAATAAAAGTGATTCCTATACAGAAATAGGTTATTATTATTTTTTAAACCTCAAGCCTTTTTTCAACAAATAAGAGAAATCTAGAACTCAACTATTTCTCAAGTAAAACATTCTAAGAAAAACTAGCTCCATGTGTTTCTTATTGGATCTTCTAATCATTGGGGACAACTGTGTGTATTCGGAATGGCATACAATCAAATTATATGTACCACTCACTGACCAACACATTTGGTGCTCAATATGTGGCATGGTGTAGCCCCCCTATCGTGTCTTCATTGTGTTCTTGGAATCTCAGGAATTCTTAAGAGGATTTTAGGGGGGGGGGCTAGGGGGGAGCTAGGTGGGAGACACACCCTCTGCCACATATCGAGCATGGAACATGTATCTAGACCAATAGTACACTATTTTCTCTGAAACAAAACAATCCAAATTTCCTAAACAAATTTCCTAAACATATTTCCCTATAACGTACACCATTCAACGTATCTGCAGTTGTGTTGTATGAAATTTAGTTAATCATGGAGGTTATAGACCAAGTCATTTGTTTACAAAGACGTGACCTTGTGCATTCCAGCTCCAGGGCATTTACTGGCAGGCAAGATACTACATTGGTCAAAATGAGAAATTTAACATTCTGCATCACAGTCACCACATGAATGAAAATCAAGAATTGTACAGTTGGTTACATCCCTATGTTCCGACTCCCCTATGATTCAACACCCCTATATTCCGACACCCCTTGTGTATTTTCCTAACCCTAACCCTAACCCTAACCCTAACCCTAGCGTGTAAATCATGAGGGGTTTTTCGGAACATAGGGTTGTCAGAACATAGGGTTGTCGGAACATAGGGGTGTCGAAATATAGAGCAGTCACCATACAGATAAGAGCTGAACAAGTTTTGAGATGTGCCCACTATTTTAATATCAAAAGTTGATAACAAAATTGTACTGTGTTATTTCTAGATAATATAAGATTGGATGTTTTCATTAATTGAGCTGAGTAAAAGAAAATTCCTACAAAAAGTGCTGGCTCTTCGACTCTTTTGACGACACGTGATGGCACAGGTTATATGGTCTATAAAAAACTAGACCAGATAGCTCCCTGGTTTAATTGATTGTGCACCGCCTAAAATATTACGCCATCCCTATAAATGTGTCCACGTACACGTACTGTCATCGGCAGAAGTTAAGTGCAAAAAATTGATTTGTTTTTCTTTCTGTCTGTGGTGACACATGTCCAACGTACAAACTTTCTCCGCTAATTTGACCCGACAGTACAACATATTTGTACAGTAGTCGCATATTAGTTTGCTTTGCACGGTGGTGTGAAACTGACTGACAGTGATGACAAGCCTCCCTCTGCAAGATTGTCTGGTGAAAAAAGACTTACATGTAGAAATACAAAAACATCTAAGAACTTAAAGGGTCTGTATACATTTGGTAATGACTATGAAAATTAGTGGCAATAAAAACTTACTTGGTAAGAAGTACTACAGCTTTGGATAGTAAAATGCATTTTGAGAAACTTTTGCAGTTATGGAAAAAGAGATCACTTTTTATCCCCCAAACTTTGATTCTGAGAAGCGTTACGGCAGTAACATTTCTCAGATTGTGTATTCCAATTGCAGATTATTCTTCTTGCGTGGACATAACTGCTCCAGATTTTCGGCAATATCTCAAAAACGCTACCACCTTTTGAAATGAAAATTTTTCACAGGTTAGTTTTATGGTATGTATCTACAACTATATAGGATTGAAACAAACAATAGGCTCCATTTCGCCGTATTTTTGACCGCGTGAGGGCGTTTGTGGACCAATTTTTACGTGATGAAAAACAAGTAAACAAACGTTTTTGTTTAATTTTTGTTATTATTATGTTTATGTATTTCGTCATTGATGCAAGAAAACTTCATACAGGCAATAAAAATAAGATGAAACTGTAATTGTGTTGCAAGACATTCCCTGAAGAAAGCGCCCTCACGCGGTCAAAAATATGGTCAATTACCAAACGTGTACGATGCCTTTAAAGGCTTCAATGACAACCCTCCCTCCGCACGATTGTCTCGTGAAAAAAAAAAGACTTACAGAAAGACTTTGTAGAACTACAAAAACATCTAAATGTCTAGGAGCTGTCTCACGAACTGTTCAACTATGATAGAAAAATAACAAATTTTGTTTTGGGACAAGTACAACGCTCCAAATCTACTTTCACAAGATTAGGAATAAGTGTTATTGTGCTATACTTGATGACATTTAACAATTTTTGTTTTCTTATGAGGGGAGGGGGGGTAGGGGTGATGGGGTGTGGGGGAGGGTTGAATTTGATATTCAATAATCTCTACAGAGTCAACGATATTTAAAATATTTCTGGTAATGAAACTATGGGTTACTCATAAAAAGAGTGACTAGCGCTGTGACCCGTAGACATGATGACACCTATGAATGAAGGTGATGAACAAATGCTTAGTTTTTCCCTTGCTAAATTTTTAGCATGGTTGCAAAATTTTTACAAAATACACTTTTAAGGCACTCTACAAGTTTGGTAATTGTCAAAGACCAGTGTTCTCACTTGGTGTATCCCAACATATGCATAAAATAACAAGCCTGTGAAAATTTGGGCTCGGTCATCGAAGTTGCAAGAAAATGATGACAGAAATAAACACCCTGTTGCACAAATTTGTGTGCTTTCAGATAGGAATAAAAACTTCTTGCAAGAAGTTTTTATCATTTTAGTGAGAAATTACCCCTTTCTCAAAAACTTCAGAGGGAGTCGTTTCCTACAATGTTTTATACTATCAACAGCTCTCTGTTGCTTGTTACCAAGTAAGTTTTTATGCTAATATTTGGTTTGAGTCATTACCAAACGTGTACGATACCTTTAATGTGAAAGGATATTGCTAACATTTTTCAAAAGGTCTGGACCTACAAAAAAACCTTCCAATAACGGAAGTTTTGACCAAGGACGTGCCCAAAATCATCGTGGGAAGGGAACCTTTGAGAGGGAGGAAATCCCCAAATAGGGAAAACCCAAGCAATCAATCCACATTACGAGGCTTCATCTGAGGTTGGATTCGAACCAGGGTCCGCAAAGGAGAAGTCGGCAGGGCAAGATACCACAACGATAACCTGATCAATGAAATACTTTTTCTATTTATTAAGGTTTTATGATTTCCGAATGAAAAAAGTTTGTAAGGAACTTGAATAGCTACATGTGGCTTTCGTCTCATGGTGTTTTTAATTACAGATTAATTTACCAATTCCCTTTTCATGTTTTCACATCAGACTGTGTGTAACCACCACATCCCACTGTATTCAACAGTTAAGAAACCGCACATTTCCTGCCGTTAGGCAAAGTGATTACGTGTTTTATTTTTGTGTGTGTTACGTATACATGTAGATCAGTGATGACTTTTACAGTTGGTCAACTTTTGGGGCATAATCTGATAACAAGCCAGTGGTGGGATATGTGTCCAACAAACAATAACATTAGTGCAATTTAAAGGGATTGTATACGTTTAGTAATTAACCCACTGTTTGTTGCAATCCTATATAGTTGTAGATATATACCATAAAACTAACCTGTGAAAATTTCATTTCAAAAGGTGGTAGCGTTTTTGAGATATTGCCAAAAATCTGGATTGGTTTGTCCACGCAGGAAGAATAATCTGCAATTGGAATACACAATCAGAGAAGCATTTCAGCAGTAACGCTTCTCAGATTCAAATTTGTTGGGATAAAAAGTGGTATCTTTTTCCATAACCGCAGTACTTCGAAGTGAAAAGTTTCTCAAAATGCATTATACTATCCAAAGCTGCTGTACTTCTTACCAAGTAAGTTTTTATTGCCATTAATTTTCAGAGTCATTACCAAACGTACAGACCCTTTAAAGGCACTGAACACGTTTGGAAATTGTCAAAGACCAGTGTTCTCACTTGGTGTATCCCAACATATGCATAAAATAACAAGCCTGTGAAAATTTGGGCTCAATTGGTCATCAAAGTTGCAAGAAAATGATGAAAGAAAAAACACCCTTGTTGTACAAATTTGTGTGCTTTCTGATAGGAATAAAAACTTCTTGCAAGAAGATTTTATTATTTTAGTGAGAAATTACCTCTTTCTCAAAAACTACGTTACTTCAGAGGGAGTCGCTTCCTACAATGTTTTATACTATCAACAGTTCTCCGTTGCTTGTTTCCAAGTAACTTTTTATGCTAATATTTGTTTTGAGTAATTACCAAACGTGTACGATACCTTTAATGTTAAACTTTTGATCACAACACTGGAAACATTTCCGTACCTGTAATTTTCGACCGGAACTCCGGTCTTCATCAGCAGGGTTGACCCAGATATGCTAATAATAATAGCAGCTCCTTATAAAGTGCTCAAATCCGTCACTCAGTGACACTAATGGTGCTCCACCCTGGGCTCAATTTCACAAAGCACTAAGATTCATCTCTTTTAAGAAGAGTTGTCAATATTGCCATAGTGATTTGTATTGTAACATCACCATTTGCTTAGCAATTAAAAATTGATACACAGAGGCGCTTTAATGTCAAATTCAATTTTGTGATGTACTCGTTTTCCAATAGATAGAGTCCTCATGTAAGTGGTGACAAATGTTTAAGTCTCTAACCTCACGTTAAAGTAGACTTGGTTCCAAGTCTGTGATCGTGGTTTTTAGTCGTCCTGATAGCCGATACATTATTGGCTGAAACAGCGCCCTCTTGTGGATAAACCTCCGTCTTGAACCTACGATTACAGACTTGGGAACATTGTTTGTCGGTTTGTACACACCCTATGGCGAATTAGTCCAAAAGTGGACGGAACACTCTGATTGGTCAGAATCTCCAAGGCCCTTAATAAAATGCACATTCAAACTTAACCGTTTATACCACGGGATAATAGCAGGAAATACAACATTGATGCACGTGTAACTAATCTGTCTCTGCTTGGTGATTCAACTTACAGTTTGGAAACACAAAAAAACAAAGTGATTCTAGTTATTTTATTCAAAATACGTAAAAAACGTTGGGAAAATCTTTGGACGATACCATTCAAATCAAAGGTATCATAATTTTTCGTCTAGTAAGGATCAGGTTGTTTGTCAAGTTTATTTTTCAACATTTTGAGATTAAATCTTGTGTTATTTTATGTATAAATTATATATAGCGTACTGTATGTACAAAGCACTATATGGAATGGACGCAGCCAACAGGAGTTTTGTGGTCTCCTGATTGGTCATCTCTCTGGCATAGTGTTGTTATGTAAATGTCAGTAGTGAATAAATGAATATCCCGTATACACAAGAGGGTCAAGTCTGAGATTGCGAGTTAGAGCGCGTGATAGCAAATCTGCGTGGGAATTCTGCTTGGCTGATGCAGAGAAATAACCGCAAGCTCAGACTTGAAATCAAGTCTAACGTTAAAGTGGTGTAATTGCCATTCTATTTGATACACTTCCAATGCAAAATTTGTCATCATTCAAAACATCCTATGACATCATTCAGGAGAAAAATGGGTCTGTACATTTTTGTAAAGGGATGTTTTGGTTCATTCGTGACTTTTTCAGAGCAAAATTTGAAACATGATGTCATTGGATTTCAACAACTAATGGGTCTTTACATTCCAAGGAAGAATTTTGTTAACCAGTCCAAAGTTTAAATTCAATGCTGTTTTGATTGAATATCATCAAAGGTCAGAAATGAACCAAAACATCCCGTACAAAAATGTACTGACCCTTTTTTTTCCTGAATGATGTCATAGGATGTTTTGAATGTTGACAAATTTTGTACTGGAAGGGTATCAAATAGAATGGCAGTTACACCACTTTAACGTGAGGTTAGAGACTTATAATTTGTTTCACCATTCACATGAGGACTCTATCTATTGGAAAATGAGTACATCACAAAATTGAATTTGACATTAAAGCCCCTCTTTAAGATCAATCTTAGATCTGTGTGAAATCGGCCCCTGATCACTGGGCTATTTATTTTATTCCTTAAACCATCTCAGCTCCCTTGGTAGCATACAGCCCACGCTGCCATTGTAACAAACCAAGCTAAATCAATCACAAGAACCATCTCTGTCCTCACATGTACCCATTTACTCCTGGGTGAAGAGAAACAATTAGATTAAAGTGTCTTGCTTAAGGACACAAGTGTCATGACCAGGATTCGAACCCACACCCTGATGACTTAACCACCAGAACTTGAGTCCGATGCACTAAACCGCTCGGCCACAACACGCCACAACACAACTACTGCAATAAGCCATTTGTTAGTTAGATTTGAATGATGTCCAGTATTAAAGCCTTAATCAGTCACAAGTGAAAGCTCACCTTGAATTCCTCGGACTAAATCAAGTGTTGCTATGTCACATGGTTAGGGGCAAGCTATTTCATAAATGTAGTTACATATAGACGACAAACACCTGTACACAATTCTCAACAAAGTGTGTGGCATTTTGGGAGTCAATGTCCCTGAGTGTTATAATACCAGTGTGGTGCGCATTATAGGCGACAAGCACTATAGAAACTATGTCATTAATGTTGTCTTACTCAATACATTTGAAGATATTTACCAATTGAAAGATATTTAAAGATATCATTACACAGTGAGGTACTTTTAGTCAATTGAAGAAGACCACCGAACCGGTCCGGTCCTAAGTTTACTCGCCTGAGGCTAAACTCACTAGCCTGCAGTCCAGTGTTAATTTTGAGCCCTGGGTCAAACCATCAAACCTACCCAGCATGTTGTTTTTTTTTTTTTTTCACGAACCACAAAACTCTGCCACCTCCCCCTTTCCAGGAAACTGTACTCATCGTATAAACAATGGACTTCCTTTGAAGGAAATTGTAGTCAAAATTTGTCCAAGCTGTTAATGCTTGTTGTTGATCAAGTTTTGCTAGGCCTGTTGTAGAATCATGTCTCCTCAACCCCCCCCCCCCCCCCCAACATCCATCCACCCACCTTTATCCTTACTGATAAAAACCACAGACTAAAAAAAAAACACCTCAGAAACTAAAAATAGAATTATGGAGGCGTGGTTATTTCCTTTCTACATGCTGTAACAATGGATTCCCAGCGTTTATGAATATAAATAACAGGTAATTAACTGACTTTATTGTAATATTTACTTTTGGTAAAACTGATTGGAAACACATTATAGCCCTACACAGACAGTTTACAACCGGAATAAATAGTACACGCAAACATACTTTTACAAATTTCAAGTAAACTTTTGGAAATTTGTTTTGTAGTTTTGACATAATGTCTTTGTACCAACTGCTACAAGTTGTATTTCAACAGAAAGAAGAGAGCTAACCAATCTGGACTCAAGTTCAAGTGTTGTCAGAATGTGGGTTCGAATCCAAACCTGGCTCTTAACACTTAGTTTCCATGGGCAACACCAGGACTAGAATTTCATCTTTGAAAATCTTAAAGTTTATGGGAAATGTTTGAAGGGGCACCAAGGCTAAGATTAGACATGGGGCCAGTAATTCCAAGGCCCAATTTCATAGAGCTGCTTAAGCAGAAAATATTGCATAACAATTTTGTGCTAAGCACATATGAGCAGGATACCAGTCACAAATTGTACATGTGACAAGGTAGTTTGGCTGGTAACCTTATTCTGGTAAGCACAATTTTGTTGCGCTTAGCTACTTTTTGTGCTTAAGCAGCTCTATGAAATTGGGCCCAGGCCTGCAAGACACTTAAAAATGTTAACTATGTTTTTGTGTTGCTGACATGAGAAAAAAACCCATAGATTCCATGCATTAAGCGTAAGTAAACGAACAAAGAAAAACCCCCACCTGAAAACAAAGGTCAGAAACACAGGGCACTTGTTGTGAAAAGAGGGTGATTTCAATGGTGTTCTCAGCAGGGTTTGGCAACCAAGTGCGCCACCTACCGTCTTGTGACCCCAGTGCTAGGTACTTTTTATGAGGAAGTCCCACTTACAGAATGCAAACCATTCTAAATAATAAGTCTAAACTGTGTTGAAAAAAAAAAAAACTTTAAAAATTCTTTAAAGGTATCGTACACGTTTGGTAATGACTCAAAACAAATATTAGCATAAAAACTTACTTGGTAACGAGCAATGGAGAGCTGTTGATAGTATAAAACGTTGTAGGAAACAACTCCCTCTGAAGTAACGTAGTTTTTGAGAAAGTGGTAATTTCTCACTAAAATAATAAAAACTTCTTGCAAGAAGTTTTTATTTCTATCTGAAAGCACGCAAATTTGTACAACAAGGGTGTTTTTTCTTTCATTATTTTCTTGCAACTTCGATGGTCAATTGAGCCCGAATTTTCACAGGCTTGTTATTTTATGCATATGTTGGGATACACCAAGTGAGAACACTGGTCTTTGACAATTTCCAAACGTGTTCAGTGCCTTTAAAGCACACATTGGTAATTGTCAAAGAACAGTATCCACAATTTATGTGACCCAACATATACATAACAAACCTGCTAAAGATTTAGCCCCATCAGTTATTGGAGTCACACAAAAATAGTGAAAAACCCAATTAAATGTTTTTACTGTTTTCAAACATCAGGTTTTGGACACGTGAAATCAAAACTAATTGTTTTACACATTTCTCAAAAACTATAGCATTCCTGGCAACAATATTTCAAGGGAGTGTTTTCCACCATGACCATTTTTAAACCATGTAAGTTATGTGCAAATCTGTGAACATTTATATGTTCACCCTTACCAATGTTGTACACACCCTTTAAAAGTTGAGAACAAATCTGACAATTTAGATATCCTTGGATAGTTTTGTGCAGTATTTCTTTCTTGACTTCTACTTTTGTTGATTTATTTCCATTGTTATTTCCTCCTGTTACTGTGTATGTATTTTTGCCATGTTCTTGCTGTATTTTTGTCTGCATAAACCCAAATCAAACCAAATCAAATCAAATCAAATCTATCCAGTGCTGGGTAGCTCCTTGTTGTGCAAGTTTCAAACTTGCCAATTACGTTTCAAAGTTTTGCATGCAAGTTTCGAACTTGCGCGAATCTACCAATAAGATGTACAAAAACCAATTTAAAAAATAAAATATTTCGGTTGGATCTGTGCCACTTTGTGAAAATGCCAACGATACAAGGATGTACAATGTACTTTTACATACATGTACAATGTGAATGTTTGTACGTACACGCTGTTAGGTCTTTGATACAGATACACTGTATTTCTTCCATGAATGTTTGTATAAATGCTGTTAGGTCTTTGATACACTGTATTTCTCCATTGGATGTGAGGAAATCTTGCCAATTTTTCTACTTGTACATCATGTCATGGCCGAGCAGTCAAGCTGGACCCAAGTCCTGGTGTTTCTGATCAGCAGAGTGTGGGTTCGAGTCCCAGTCTTGACACTTGTGTCCTTAAGCAAGACACTTAACCATTATTGCTTCGTCCTTCGGATGGAACAAAAAGCCATAGGTCCTGTGTGTTGTGTAATGCATGTAAAAGACGTAAAGCCATAGGTCCTGTGTGTTGTGTAATGCATGTAAAAGAACCCAGTTACACTTTAAGAGAATGGGTTTGCCCCAGTGTTTCTGGTAGTGGCTGCTGAATGTGCCGCAGCACCTTGTAAACCCTTATAAAGTACTACATAAATGGGTGTCATAATCCATAAACTTCAAAACCTGTCTTAAAAAGTGTCTCTCCTTGTTAAAGTTCCTTGAGCACCTTATTGCTGGATAATAATACAAAACATTTATATAGCGCATAATGCAGGAGCCTCTGTGCGCAACACAAAATATAAAACAATGAAATGAAATAAAAAATTGTTAAAAAAATATAGCTTCAAACAAATGAGTCTTTAAAAGTCCCTTGAAAATCTGAAGAGAGTTGGCTTGGAGAATACAAGAGGTAAGTCGTTCCATAACGAAGGTGCAATGAAGTTGAAGGCTCTTGTTATTATTATGTACAGTCAACTCTCAGGTAATTCGCAAACACATCTGGTGCTGACATGCATTGCAACCACATCGCCTATTCCCCGGGGGGTTACACCCAGACTTGATGTACAAACACTATGTCCATGTATGTATCAAATACAAACACGTTTGAGCATCCACATTTTTATATTTATACAATTTCGGGGAAAAGATAGTAAGAGTTGACTTAAAGGCACTGAACACGTTCGGAAATTGTCAAAGACCAGTGTTCTCACTTGGTGTATCCCAACATATGCATAAAATAACAAGCCTGTGAAAATTTGGGCTCAATTGGTCATTGAAGTTGCAAGAAAATGATGAAAGAAAAAACACCCATGTTGTACAAATTTGTGTGCTTTCAGATAGGAATAAAAACTTCTTGCAAGAAGTTTTTATTATTTTAGTGAGAAATTACCTCTTTCTCAAAAACTACGTTACTTCAGAGGGAGTCGTTTCCTACAATGTTTTATACTATCAACAGCTCTCTGTTGCTTGTTACTAAGTAAGGTTTGATGCTAATATTTGTTTTGAGTCATTACCAAACGTGTACGATACCTTTAAGACTAACTAATGACATAAACAAAACTGCATGAGCTTTCGTAGCAACAACTACTCTACCAGGGCTGATACTAGATTTGTGGACAAGTCGTTCAATGTTTGTCAAGGTGAGAGTTGTGTCGCGGTGATAGCGTAATAACACTCAGCTCTACGCGATCGAAGACTGCTCTTGCGAGACCACTGCTCTCGCGTGAGGCTGCTGGCTCCCGACTACTTCCCATTAAAGGCAGTATATACTTTTGGTAAATGTCAAAGACCAGTATCCTCACTTGGTGTATCCCAACATATGCATGAAACAACAAACCTGTGAAAGTTTAAGCTCAATCGGTCATTGCAATCACCAGAAAAAAGTGGGGAAAAACCTTAAGTGTTTTCACTGTTTTCAAACATCAAGTTTTTGACTCATGAGATCAAAACTAATTGTTTTACTCATTTCTCAAAAACTATAGCATTATGATTTAAAGCAAAAATATTTCAAAGGGAGTTTACCATCATAACCATCTTTATACATCGTAAGTTATGTGTGAATCTGTGAACATTTATATTTTTACTCTTACCAATGTTACAAACACCCTTTAAATGGACCTTAATCATGAGAGCAGTGGTCTCGCGGGGGCCAGCAGTCTCGCGAGCACATTGCCAGTGTCGCGAGAATCGTCGTGCAGAGAGTCATAACGCTATCATCGCGACAAACTTTTAATGACTTGTCCACAATTATATGCTGATACAAAAATGTTCAGGGTGCAGGAATTTGTCATTTTTGGTAATGGATCCATGGCAGGCATGAAATTTGACCTACAAGGGCTGTCCCATATATGTTTTTTGTTTTTTTTACTTTAAAGGCCCTGGACTTGTTTTGTAATTACTCAAAATATATATTAGCATAAAAACTTACTTGGTAAAGAGCAACGGAGAGCTGTTGATAGTATAAAACATTGTGAGAAACGACTCCCTCTGAAGTAACGTAGTTTTTGAGAAAGAGGTAATTTTTCAGTAAAATATTTGAATCTGAAAAAGACTTCAGGCCTGAAGCCTTTTTCAGGCATCTGAAAGCACACACATTTGTGCAACAAGGGTGTTTTTTCTTTCATCATTTTCTTGCAACTTCGATGACCAATTGAGCCCAAATTTTGGTATTTTATGCATATGTTGGGATACACCAAGTGAGAATACTGGTCTTTGACAATTACCAAACGTGTTCAGTGCCTTTAATGCCTTTTGAAATTGTACACTGTGTATTTTTTTGTGTCACTTTAGGCCTATATTTTCCGATTCTTGTTTTTGTTGTAAGTTGTTTATAATAGCACTCTGCACTAATGACGTCACTTTTGCTCAAAATATCCGGCTTTCAGACAAACATTCCACCACTCACGCAATTGCCCCATCATCGTCACGCCAGACTGCAGTAGTACTAAAGCACTAGTACAGTCCAAACATGAAGTCCAAACATAAAGCTTGGACATGTACATGCGCGTACATTAGTCAAATTTGACTTAGCTTCTGTTTGGCATTAGTGCGGAGTGCTATTGTTGTCATTAACTTTTGGAATGCTTTTATTGGCATAAATTTGTTTATTTATTTATGATTTTTGTACAGTGCCTAGAGCGTCTTTTCAGGCTGATTGTAGCGCTATATAAATATTAATTGTTAATATCATTATTATTACTATTTACAGGCTTTTATAGAGTTATTTGGGCTATTTAAAAACAATCTTACTGATTTTCTGAGGGCCAATACATCGGAAATCAGATAGGCAGAATATATCATGGGTATGTATACATCTGTAAATATGTGTTTTAAAATGCACAGTAGTCAGCATGTCTCTGACGTACAGTTTCTTGACCATTTCTGGAACTATGGTATTTCAAACATTCCCCATCCCAGCCCAACTGAATCATTATTCCAAGGCATATCTTTGCAAATATGTCAACTATTCAGAAAAGATATTCGACTATACTTGAAAAAAAAAAAAAAAACTATTGGAGAAAAAAAAAAAGCACAACTATGCCTGCAGAGTGTCAATACGAAAGTGAACATTGACGTACATGCAGGACTACATCATGTACATGTTCATGTACATGATGTTTTAGTTACTATTGCCCTTTTCGAAACCTGGGCTACAGCTTCCAGGCTTCGTCAGTTATTTTGAAAACATGCACTTTTGGTATGGAGCTACAAACAAGCTGGCAGAGCCTACGCCAGAGCCCAGGCTCAAACCGCGGTTTCGAAAAGGCCTATGTGAAAAATGTATTGTTCAAATTATTTGAACTAATAAATTACACAGCACTGCACATTCATGTAATGGTAAATGTACTGGTACTGTAAGAATAACACCTTGAAGCATTTTTTTTTTTTTTTTTTTTGGAAATTTCAATTCCAAGAACCACAAAAATGTATCAATGTATTTGCTGAATAACTGGTCTTTTATCTCATCAGTTCATGAACATTTTTTTGTTTCACAATTTGTTGTGGTAGGACGGCCTTGCAGAGGTGCTGGTCACCTGTTTCTCCTTGCCATTCACTGGCTTGGTATTTTGTACAATTTTTTATATTTTTATTCAAAACATTTTCTCTCAGTTATAGTCAATAACGTTTAGTGTTTTGCCAGTGTGAAGTGTAATAAAAAAAATTAAAAATTATTTATTTTATTGTCCTGCGTTCACAAATTTTCTATTCATCGCTCGGTAGCATTAGCTGGTTTACCATCAAAAATGTTAACTGCTGACATTTTAAAGAACACCTGCCACAAACAGAAGCTTTAAATACCCATTTGAAGAAGATTGAACCCTCCATCAATCACGGGTTAAGTATAACCTACAGACCAGAAGGTGGCTCTGTTACGTGTAAGAATGCAAGAAAATGGTGCAACACAGCATTAGAAAAAACAGAAGTACGTGTGAATCAATCACACAATCATTTAAAATAGAATATAAAGACAATAGAACTCCGCATGTCACTTTTACTCTCAAAATACCCGGCTGTCAATCAATAATTCCACCACTTATGCTATCACCACATCGTCGACGTGCCAAACTGCACTAGTAGTGTAGTCAGTACACACGAGTAAACAAAACTTGGAAATGTATGAGCATATAAAATTAGACACGACGTCTGTCTGAGATCCAGGTACTTGGCTTCTATTTTTAGAATTGCTGCGGAGTGCTATTCTTATATAGCCCCCTTCCATAAAATGCTCACAAGGTGTTGTTCAGAGAGTCAGAGTACTAGACCTTTCAAATGTACGTCTGACTATTTTAGCCCTCACACCCTCACTATGGTAACACTGATTCCAATAACAGAAAAAAAAAACAAATGTCTACACCATCTCAATAAATATATACCTTTTACTCTCTTCCAGTAAGTTTTCCTCCGAATCTTGAAGGGCATCGTTCTCTGCCCTTACCAACCTCTCCTCGTCCTCCTCGTCATCATCCTCCTCAATCTTCCTCACGCCGTTATTCCCATTGCCGAAGATTTCTAATTCAACATCTTGAAATGAAACTCGGTTCACTTTCTTTTGCTCCATGACCTTGAACGACATCGACATGATTTGAAGGGAGGGGGGGGTGTTTCCACTCCCGTTACCCGTTCAAATGAACATCCTGTTTCTCTAAGCAAACTTGAGAATCTGTCAGAACCACTCTGTGCTGGCTAAACTTACTCACTCGGTAGATGAGTAACCATTCAAACGGTGTTGTTGACAACCATGGGTTTTTAGAATTTGAGTCCTAAAGAATACCCCGATTGGTAGATAAGGGCCCCAACCAGGGTATACATTTAGAAATATATATATCCCAATGAACATGTGTACACCACAAAGTACCATCCACTTGTGTTTACTTCCTGTAGATTGGGTCGCTTGCTTCCAGCATGCTTCCAGCGAGTGACACTTCAAATTATTTGGCTGAGAACAAGTTATATTTCCACCACAATGGGTCGCTTTCTTCCACTGAAATTGCACTTTGAATTGTACATGTACTCTGAAGTGATGACAGCACAAGTTGTTTCTTATCATCAACTTCCAGCGAGATGACAGCCGAAGTTCTTCTTTCTTATCGTATAAGTGACCTTTCGCTAGCTCTTGTAAAAAAACCTCCCCTCCGCCGAATGCACTATCATGAACTGTAATTGATTGGCGAGTAGCATTGTTGTGTCTTCACTAGATGTGTAACTTGTGTACAAAACAATCAATGTGTGTATAGTGCAATGTGATGACAGCTGAAGTTGTTCAAATATCACAGGGTGAGATAACCAAAATAACTACCGGAGAACACCCTAACATTGGTACCACCACTAACACTACATGGCTATATCCACAAACTGGTTGACTAATGTGTCCAATGTGGTCCCCGACTCAGTCACAACCATGTTGTGATGCATGCACATCGTTTTTTTATATTCCAAAACGATCACCTCCAATTGTCACCAATCTTCCAGGAATGAGAGTTGGCTTTTTTCATTCTGGCAGGGGAAGGACAGCTGAAGTTGTACACCTCCACAGAAGTAACATTTGTAACGCCTACACCCACCAGTGTCACCTTGTGTTGAAACCGATGCATGTACTGTACTTCCCACACCCTTGTCCAGTCCGGTTCAATGCTATACACATTCAAACCAGCTCCACTTCCAGTGGCAAAACAAGAAGCCTCTGATCCACAGTAATGTTAGTCTCGGTCATTTCAACCTTCCACCTGGGCTTGACAGCAAAAGTTGTCTGTATCTCACAAACATGTGTCCTTTTTTCTAACACCAATCACATCTTGTCCCAATAAACTTCCAGAAAGTGGTCCTGGTCGAGGACCGTATGCAGGCAATACCAACGTAGCTCCACTCAAAAACACAACTTTTTTTTGTCAACTGGTCGTTGGAGTGCATTAGAACGCATCAATTTCTAATCTTCCGGTACCTGAGTTGTTCTACTGAGAACATGTGACCTATGCATAGAGTGCTACCAGGCAGTAGCTGTTCCCGGTGCCCTTGCAAACCATCTGCGGGGTCACACCACACTCAGCTCCACTCTCTCCCCTGTGCTCCTGTCACATGAAAAAAAAAAAAACCTGGGCACCCTCTGACGAAATCAAAACAACTGCTGGGTCTCGCCCAGGGACAAATTGGTGTGAGTGAACATAACTGGCTGTCGTAAACTCTAATTGTTTTTGCATGGGTAGATATTTTGTATTTAATGGATATAACTGCCTCGGCCTCCGGGGGAAAATAATCACAGGGATGAAACAATTTATTTATCTGAAGATGAAAGACATCCACATATCTTTATTTCCCCTCTTGGATAAAGTGAATATACAGACATGTATCCTGCTTTAATCCCCCCTGATAGAAATGAGATAGATGCTATAAAACATTGGAGTAAACCGAACAATGCAGGCAAAAATCTTGAAGGTTCTCAATCGTTCCTTTCAATGGTACTTGACAAAAAGCACAATCCCAGACTTTTGTGTATGGAAAGTCACAAGGGATACATTTAGGATAACAAGTTTTAGCTAAAAGTTGTCATGCTTTGCAAAATCACGGTGAAACTTGTGAAAGTAGTTTTGTTTTGGGGGGTTTTCAAACCTCAATGTCTCAGAGTACAATTTAGTGTAGCCATTTTGTTTCACCTCCATTGAAACCAAAGGAGCCAAACCGAGGCTGGAAGGTCAGACAATGCTTTATCTATATTGAACAGTTTTGCACATGGCGACGTTACTGCAGACATCAGGAATATTTCTTAGAAGATGCAGCACTGATGCGTGATTTCATATGAACAGTAAAATTTCTGATTTAAAAGTTTCTGATCATGAGGCCACATAAAAAAAAAAATTGTTCATCGTCTCCTCCCAACCCTACGAAACCACTTTTTTTTTTTTTTTATTATCATAAAAACGGCCTTTTCAATGATCTTTTCAGTCAAAATTTGCTCTGTTTTGCGCGGCACACACAGCTAGGTTCGAAAATATGTTTGAAGAAAGGTTAGATGTTGGAAACAAATCTTCAAATATTTACTTAGGCTACACTGCGTTTTAGTTTTTTGAAAATGTTTACAGAAAATGTCATCAAAACAATTGAAAAAACATCAAAATCACACAAACCCTCTGTTTTATCGAGATTGTGATCATTTCTTTATAGTTTATTTCATATTTTACCATGTCAACAAAACTACATAAAAAAAATTAAAAAATTTCCTCCCACCCGAAACCCTAAAAAAAAAAAAAAACGCTCATCAATTTTATCTATTTATGTGGCCTTACCAAGAATGTATCTTTAACTCCATCCATTGGGTCTGACACCCCAAGGCGATAAGAGTTTACAAAGTACCAGCTGACATAAGCACAGATGAACAATGACACAGTCAAGCTGTCTGACATAGGAACTTAACAATTACAGACCCGCTGGAGGGTCAATTTCACAAAGCTCTTAAGAAGAGAATGGTGCTTAGCAATGTTTTCTGCTCAGCAAAAGTTCGCAGGGAACCAGTCACAAACAATATGTATAATTAAGATTTGAAACTTTGCATGGTGGGAATACGATATGGAAAGGTTTGCGGTGACACCATGTACATGTAATAATCTCTCTATGTGAGTTGGGGGTGGTTCTGAAAAGAACCGTTGGTTTCAACTCGGCGTTTCGATCAGTATGCTCTGATCGTCTTCTGGAGAAAGCTGGACTGTGGTAAAGTTTACGTCGGGGAAACCGGACGAAACCTTCCCACCAGACTTAAAGAACACCGAGCACACGGAAGGAGGGGAGACTTCGATAAATCAGCCATCGTCAAACATTCCCACACCACAGACCACCGAGTTGACTGGGAAGCAGCAGAAATCATCGGTCCGATCCAGGCATGGCACCCAAGACGCATCAGAGAGGCCATCGAGATCCACAAACATGACACTGTACCCCAAGACATCGGCTTCCACATCAGTGACATCTGGCTCCCCCTCCTCCCGACCAATGGATCTTCTATATCCACGGTCACTCCCCTAGGCACCAACACTTAGTCTCTTACTGCCCCCTCGGTTACCCACCCCTTTGACTGCTTAGGGTCATGTATAAGGTCATTCCCATAGGCCCCACTCCATTATTTAGACTTATTTTGTTTTGTATGCTTTGGGTGCCCTTTTCCCTAAGTCCAGATTGGCCCAATAACCCCTTCAGACTGCTTTGGGTCTTCTATACCCTCAGTCCCCTAGGCCCCACACCCTCACCATCCCCTGTGCTTGTTCCTACTGACACAGTTCAGTGAGCACACACTCCCCACACACCAGTCCAAGGCTCCAGTGCAGGATCCAGTTTTACCACGCATCACCGAGCTCCATTTCCCGCCTCTACTTCCCGCCTTCGTGCATCACCAAGCTAGTCCCCATCCACAGTACTTAAGCAGCATGCAGCATCAGAGTCCAGCTTTCTCCAGAAGACGATCAGAGCATACTGATCGAAACGTCGAGTTGAAACCAACGGTTCTTTTCAGAACCACCCCCAACTCACATAGAGAGATTATTACATGTACATGGTGTCACCGCAAACCTTTCCATATAATATGTATAATTACATTATATTTTGACGGGTTACCGATTTTTGCTCAGCAGTATTTTTAGGTTTTTAAGCAAATGTTGCACAGCTTAAAGTTCTTAATGCTGTTTAACCACAAGCAGAAACAGGTTACCAGCCAAAAATACCAAGACACAAGTGCTTTGGGGAAGGGTGTGTGATGTAATTTTTTGCTAAGCAACTCTTGAAATTGGGCTAATAATTGTTTAAGAAGGGAATAAAAGAGTGGGACGAGGTCTTGACTGTTCGTTTAAAACCGGCAGGGGCGAAGCCCTTCATCGCACGGCCACGACCCTGTTAGGTTTTAAACAATCGTTCAAGACTGAGTCACCACTCTTTTATTCCCATTCATAAATGCCCCATTTGTTAAAAAGCGTAAAAATAATGAAAAATCTGTAAAACTTTTCTGTACATTTTCAATTCTTGTCACCCCTACTCAGGCACCGTTTCGCAAAGGGTCAAAAAGCATGCGACGCTCAACGGCTGTGTAGACGCACGCACACTAACAGATTGTGCATTTATTGCCGGTATTATACTGATTGGTTATGCGTAAATTAGCGCCTGCGTAAGCTTGCGTGCCACGCGTATGTTTAAACACTTCTTACCGTGCTTATATCACAATTTTTAACATAGCCACGCGATCTACTCTCGACTAATCAGAATGGATAAACAAGGGTAATACCCGGGTAGTTATGAATTTGTAATCAAGAAAGAGTATGTTTCACTGAAAGTTACAATATTGGGGAGGAGGGGGGGTTGAAAATGGAGAATTGGCAGCTTCAAAAGTACCCCCACCCCTGGGGGAGGTGTGGTACTACTCCTGCACCCCTTCCCACAACAGCTGAACAATTGGAGGAACATAGCAGCTTCAAATATACTCTCTGGAGTAGGCCTAAAATTTTACACTGGACCACAGGCCTGAGGCCAGTAGTTTTAGTGTTGGGCCAGTAAACTTATGACCAGACAAGTCCGGCGCTCTTGTGTTTTTTAATTGAGTAATTAATAATAATAACACCTCACTGTGCAGTGTCTTGAACAAAAATAAATTATGTTCAAATGGTGACTTTGAGTCTGATAAAATACCATTCATTCAACTCTATAAGTAATGAAGGATACTTAATACCCACGAAGACAAATGAGATAAATCAGGGATAAAGTCTCAGGGATTGTTTAAATATAAAAACTTTTTAATGCATGTTAAACCGTGTCAGGAAGTTCTTCTCATTTTGATTCTGGTCTTATAAAAACAATTCTGGTCCAGCCAACATTTTGAGCTACAAGCCCCGGGCCCAATTTCATAAAGCATGTAAGAACAAAATCTTGCTAAGCACAGAAAACTCTTGCTTAAGAAAAATAGGTTACCAGCCAAAATACCATACAGTTACCATTGCTGTGACTGGTACCCCACCCATTTCTTGCTTAGCAAAGTAATTTGCTGAGCAGAATTTTCTGCTAGACAGCTTTATGAAATTGGGCCCTATCTTGTGGATTCCCCCCCCCCTCCCAATCTCCAATCCTGCATCCGGATTCACTTGCAAAATGGAGATCCAACATCTGCAATAGACCCCTTGCACATCAGGCCACCATCCCTGAGTGAGGGCGCTGATGTTTGAGCTTGCGACGTCATATGCGTGGGTTCTATTCTTGGCCAAATTCCCTAACCCACTGTTGTTTGATAAAACTAAAAGATTTTATCGAGGCCTGGCTTTGACAACAAAACAACTTCACCATCCTGTTGACCATTAGGACTTCCTTTGAAACTGGACAAAATGCCAAGGATGGGGGGGGGGGGGGAGAGGGGAGTCTTTACCCCTTCCCTTTCCCTAGTCTGGAACAAAAAGGGGTAGTCACAAATTTTATATCTTGTACCCATACTATTCATATCCCTACAACCTCATCAAAACAGGTGCCTGGTACCTTTGACCACCAGGGACTTTTTGGGAGTGAACAATGTGTCACATCTACTAATGATGGCCATCCGTCATCGGTGCTTATTTATTTTTGGTCAGAGCAAGTATTAAAATACAAGAAGTAGTTCTGAGAAAGGTTAATACTTGTAAATCACTCCAAGCTGAAGATCTGTGTAGATTGGGAATGTAAGAGTACACAGCTTTACAGTGGAAGTGTTGTACACTGCTGAGTATGCAAGAAAAATTAAAACAGAAATGCAGGCATGTGAGCGGGTCATGGAAAAAAAAGAGGAAAACTTTTTTTTTCAGTGTCCGGATTTTTGGTTCAGCGCTATTTGTTCATGTCCGGATTTTGGGCTAGTGCTATTTGTACGTGTCCGAATTTTGGGCCAGCACTACAGTCAGGTATAATACAGATCAATGGGTACAACACCAAACACACGTGAAAGACCGTGTGCGCCTAGTCTTGGCTCAAGGTGTTGGCTTTTTAATAATTTTTTTAGTAAAGCGCCCTCTCTTGGTGGAACGGGACGACGACATGGGTAAGTATAATGGGACATCGCGCTTGACGAAAAATTAACATCAACGGCTTTAATCAAAGACTAACACGTTTTACCGGGTCTAGCCCCCGACTCACGTGTCAAAATCAAATCGCAATTAAAGTGCTTCCCGATGCCAGGTTCCCCTTCTCTGTGTGAGTGTTTTCCAGTAAAATTACTTGCTGCTCGATGTTGGAGGGAAAAAAAAACCCCAAAAACGCGGGTCGGCCACTCACGGCGGAGACGGGAAAAAAGCAGAGCCCGCAAGAAAAACGCGTTATGGGAAAATAAAAAACGCGGATTTCCACGTAAACGCGGAAGTCTCACATGCCTGGAAATGAGAAATAGAAAATAGTAAAACCCAAGTTACGTAAAGTCCTCATCTAATAGAAAAAAGAATAGTTTTATATTTTAAACTGAACTTGTTTTGCAGAAACTATAAGCACGTGCAGTGTGTCAATTTCGACAGGGCATCTTGCTTCCATGTTGTCTGTGTACAATAAAACTACTAAAAACAGAGTGCTAAAGAGGGTCTCCAAGGTCAAATAAAGTTTTGTGATGCACTCATTTTCCAAAAGATAGAGTCCTCATGAATAATAATAATAATAATAATAGTGGCTTCTTATATAGCGCTCAAATCCTTTACTCAGTGACACTCATGTCACTCAAGTCTCTATAACCTCATGTTAAAATGGTGTAAAATGTCATTTTATTTGATACTCTTTCAGAGCGAAATTTGAAACATGGCGTCATCGGACATCAAAAACAATTAGGTCTGTACATTCCAAAGAGGAATTTTTGTGCCAGTCAAAAGTTCAAATTCAATGCTATTTTGATTGAACACCATCAATATTTAGGAATGAACTCAGAACTTTTTCTAGGAAACCATAGACCAGGCTGTTCCTTGCTCTATGAGAAAACATATTTCAAATGTGACGTCATCGAACAATTTTTTTAATTTTGACAAAAATTGCATGTGAAGGGGACCAAACACAGTGGCATTTTACACCATTTTGATGTGAGGTTAGAGACTAATTTTTCTCAGTTTTCATAAGGACTCTATCTATTGGAAAATGAGTGGAACACAAAACTGAATTTGACCTTGGAGTCCCTCTCTAATTAAGAACAAGAGGGCATAAAGCTCCAGGCTGCTATGGAATATTTCAGGATTTCAGTCGAACAGCTTAAGAACTGACTTGACCTCGTGTTTCAAGTTTTTGCGATGAATCAAAGTAAATTCAAACTGATCGGTTTATGAGCATAGAGCAGGATGCAGCAGTTTTATCATGGCTGGTTTCCAAATAACAGAAATCTTGTTTGCGGAAACGTTACAAAAACAAAGATTTATCTTCTTCTGTAATATCGGTATCGTTTAAAATGCCGAATAAAGTCACAATAAGATCTTTTTCTGAACTTTTCATCAAAAACGACGGCAAAGGGCATTCAAAACAAACTCTTTTTTTAAACGAGTGTTTTTACGGGGCTGCCAACATTTGCATCTTGCAATCAGGGAGATTTTGTACAACAATCAGGGAGATATTTAAACATAAACCCATCCAAATTCAACTTGATGTTTTGTTTGATTCTCTTTGACTTGGGACTGCACTATAGTATCCGCAGGCATGATATTTGGTCCTTGGAAAAAAAAGGAGGAACATTTTATCAAGTACAAGGGCAGACCTACATGTGCATATGGTGTAGACAGACTTTTCAGGCTATTTAATCAAAACAATTCTGATTTTTCTAAGGGCAAAAAATCGGAAAACAGACAAAAAGTAGGAAGAATATCATGCCTGTAGTATAATGATTGTGATTTATGTACATGGGATCCAGGGTCCAACAGGTTAGGATGTTCAGTTACCATAATGGTGTTTAAAGATTTTGTTAGAAGGAGAAAGGATTTTGGAAATCAATAAAGGGAGTTGGGTTTAAAATGATAACCTCCCCACAAACCCAAACCCCCCTCCAAAAAAAAAAACACCCAAAAAACAAAACCAACCAACCAAACACCTCAACAAACCCCAAACAAAACAAACAAACAGGGAAGTTAGGTCTAAAACAACTTAAATTTTCATTAAAGTAAGAACCCATAGAAATTAAATCTAAAACGAAGCATTCTCAGGGGTAAGAGTCGTCACTGCTTGACAAAAAGGTCTGAAACTAGGATCCAAAATTCAGGAGGTATGTTCAAAATGACCGCACTTCCACCTTTTGATTACCCCTGGAGTTTCCAATTACAATGAGCTTCTTGGAACAGTATCCTCAGCACCAGAAAAGTAGATCAAAGAACATTGATTTCTTTATAATCTGAAGAAAATAATGGCTATTTCTTCCAGTACAAAACATACAAAATACAAGACATCTGAAATTTCTTAACCTGCATTCTTTGCAATCAAGAGTTACCCACACACTGTAGGCCTACAACTTAAGGAAATCAAGGCTAAAACAAAGCATTCTGGACAAAAGAAATTTGTTGATCTCGGCTCTGCTAAAAGTTTGAAATCCTTGGCACGCTGCTGGAATCAGCCCGAGCTGCTGGAATCAGCCCAAGGAGATGAATGACCAGCAGCTGCAGTTATGCAAATTATGCCCAACTACAGAATGCCTAGGTCACATATTTTCACATGGAAAAAAAAAAAATTGTTTTCCAGCCAAGATATCAGTACCATATGAGTTCTGGCCGACAAGGAACGATGGTGGATGTCTGGTTAAGGCTGGGAAGTTCCAGAGAGAACTTGGGATGGGGGAAAGGTGTGGTCGTGGAGAGTGTGTCCATAATGAGTTTGTCCATGCCTCTATGATTTGAGAAAGGTTTGTGAGAAACAAAATTAACAAGGCCTGATTCTTCTGGTTGTCCTACACAAACTCCTTAACTGTCTTCAGTAATGTTCAACATTGAGGCGTTTGCATGGAACCCGGTTTCGAAGGTAAGGATGCGACAGCTGTAATTCAATATGATTTGAGTCGAGCATTAATTACATTAGCGTAAACAGTTGACTACAAGAATGTCTCCACAAGGAATAATATTTTAGATACAGAAACTGACCTTATTTCCTGATATGTAAAAACTCATTTCCTGATATGTAAAAACTTATTTTTCTTATGAAAGAAAAAGAGTATGGAGATTCAGCGTCTGTTCCATGTACTTCACCATGAAAAAACTATCAATGTTTAAAATTGCAAAAAATCTACGTTTCCCTCCCGGAAATATGGTTGGGTGGGTCAAAGAACATAGCTGGAAATCAAAATTTGATTTTTTTTTTTAATTTAAAAAATAAATACAAAGTACAAATTTTAATCAAAAATTGGGTTGTGTGGTTAAAAAATTTGAAAATTAAAAGAATTGATAATTTTAAATGGCCCTTTTAAAAAGCAGCTTCTGAAAAAAACCAAAATAGGATTTCTTATATTTTTTTATATTTCAAACTCATTGCTATTTTAAAAAATCTTTACATATTTTTGTTTATTATAATAATTGTTCAACTTTGAAAAGGGCAAAAAGGTTCAAGCTGGTAAAATGGGACGGCGTACCAGTATGGTATGGTGCTGGAAATATGCTATTTCAGGAAGTAACAAGTCTATGTCTAAAAATACATTCCCGTCCGATGATTAGAAAAGATCAGAGACCTGCTCGGACAGACTGGCTACCAGGGGCATTCAAAAAAATGAATCTATTTATAGACAAATCCATTCTAAGTCATGTGAGCGGATCCTATTTTTAGGAGAATTATCAAATTTGTTAATTGGTTTGTAATTTTCTCCAAATAACCTTTTTTTTAGATGAATGAATCCTAGCCCTAACCCTTATAACCCCTAACCCCAATTTGAGCAAGAATTTTGATACAAATGTTTCACAATTTGCAAATAATTGCAAAAGTGTCCAAACTGCTTACATAGGTTGTGTCCAAACTGGTGGCTGTGGCAACAGCTGCGGCTGTTGCTAAGGGTGTTGCTATGTACCTCCTATGCTTCCACGCATGTTCATGTGACCATCAAGCCGCAGCCGCCAAACCAGACACAGCCTTAACAGGGAATTTGTAAAACAGGGCGCCCAATTGGCACCCAGACTACCATCCAGTTATCTCATGATTTTACATGTAAAACAGGGCGCCCAATTGGCACCCAGACTACCCTCTAGTTATCATTGTACACATGTACCGTACAAGTTATTGTAAGGCCGTGTCTGAACTGGCGGCTATGGCTACGGCTGGATCACCATGTGTAAGGTGTATAGGATGTCCTTAGCAATACCCTTAGCAACAGAAGTAGCCATAGCCATAGCCATAGCATAGCCACAGCAACCAATTGATAATATGTTAATAGTTACATACATTTCTGGTTCTTTTCACTAATGGGAAAAGCTTGGTGGTCTACAGTACAAGTTAAGACATCTACTCTAGTACGTGGAAGGTCTTTGGTTCCAATCCCACCTGAGTTATAAGTGGATGTATATTTGATATTTGTCAGTGTATTACTTTTATTTTTTTTGGAGGGTGTTAATATCTTGTCCGCTTTTTGTTTTTTGTGACTTTCTTATTTAGAACAGATTTCAGACTTTTATGTGAACTCAGGTTTTTTATACATGTATCTGCTTGGTGAAAAAAGTAGCTGTCACTTTCTCCACAAATGAAGAAATCCTGTTCTTTGATCTACTTCTACTAATCTACTAATTTACTATTAATTGTTTTATCTTATTGAACTTACTCCAACTATGATATGAAAATAATTATGTGCTTTGATGTGGAAATAAATGTGAATCAACTTCAATAGCATTCCACACAAAGGCTAAAAATAGAAGCTTAGTCCCGGGATCTCAGACAACTTGTCAAATTTGAATAACGTACGTGCGCGCACATGTCCAAGCGTTATGTTTACTCGCGTGTCCTGACTGTACTACTGCAGTCCGGCGCGCCGATGAGGTGATCGCGTGAGTGGTGGAATGTTTTTGTCTGACAGCCGGGTATTTTGAGCAAAAGTGACGTCATCAGTGCGCAGAGTGCTATTGACCTTTGCATAATATGCACCATTCAGTTAAGACCAAGGGATACAGCAGGATATTACTAGTGACAAGAAATAAGTCAAGGGTGGAAGGTGAGTTTGACAACCGTCATACTCTCCACACAGTACGTCCTTCCACAAAACCTTTCCATGACCTTCTATCAAGATTCAAATTAAAAAAAACTTAGCTATTTATATCATTTCGGGCAAGAAACGCTGTTAGCATTACACATGTACATGTAGCCTGAAAGTTTTTCTAAAAATAAGATTAGGTACGACTGAGTATGCATGCTGAACACTTCGTGTCTGCGTGTCCGAGCATGTAAAAAGAGAATTACATCGGAGACAACAAACCACCAAATTCATCTGCACCGATAATCCCCATGACATTATGGCGAAATAGAGCTGCTGGCATTTAAAGGGTCTGTATACGTTTGGTAAATTAATGGCAATAAAAACTTACTAGGTAAGAAGTACAGTAGCTTTGGATAGAACAATGCATTTTGAGAAACTTTTCACTTCGAAGTTCTGCGGTTATTTAAAAAAAATATCACTTTTTATCCCCCAAAATTTGAATCTGAGAAGTAAAGCTTCTCAGATTTGTTTGTTGTGTATTCTTCCTGCATGGACATAACCGCTCCAGATTTACGGCAATATCTCAAAAACACTACCGCCTTTTGAAATAAAATCTCCACAGGTTAGTTTTATGGTATATATCCACAACTGTATAGGATTGAAACAAACAGTGGGTTCCAATTACCAAACGTATACAATCCCTTTAAAGGGACAGTATGCACGCGCATGTACATCATTGGTTTTTGTTAGAGGAAATTCTTCCTGTCCTCTTGAGTTTACAATAGACTAGTCTTGGTTCCAAGACGTTAGCACTGAAATGGATCAATTCCAATAGCAGAATGCGTCACTATCCTTAAGTTCGCACCGAAATGTATCAACTCCAACAACGGAGGGCGTCACTATCCTTGGTTCGATTTCTAGCAGTGATGAATTCAAGAACGAAAAGCTTATGTCGGGTTATCACGTTACGAGTATGAGATAGTAACGTCTTGGACCAAGACTAACAACAATAGACACAAACCACACAATAAATCTGTGAAAATTCCATCAATTTCAAAATTAGCAGAGCTCCAATTTGGGGGAACAATCCACAAGACCAGACTCAAAGTCAACTTGAACATCATTTTAAATTTTTATTACAAAGATATTAAATCGGAAAAAAATCAAAGAAAAATACACCCTTGTTGCAAAGAATTGTGTGCTTTCAGATGCCTGGGAAAGGCTTCATGCCTAAAGCCTTTCTCAGATTCAAATTTTGGGGTGAAAAATTACCCTTTTCTCGAAAACTACCTTACTTCAAAGGGGTCGTTTCTATTGTTTTATAATATCAACAGCTCTCCGTTGCTCTTTATCAAGTTTTTTTTTTACAGTAATTACCAAAGATATACCCTCCACTTAAAAGACACATGGAATACATACATTGTAGGCCAGCATCTAGTTAATAGTCTCAAACAAAAAATACTAAGCAACCAAACAAGATTATAAAAGTGAGAAGCTTCGTCACATTTTAATAACTTTGTAATGAATAAGTTAGAAATCAGAAATTGAATTCAAGACTATAAAACACTTTTCCTTTAAAGGGTTCATGTTTCGCAAATAAAAAAAAGTGCATCTTTGGGTTGGCTGCTTGCGAGCATTTGGGCGTGTCATGACATCAACTCCTTCGGATCATTCTAGTCACAGAACGCTAGCCATGAGCAGACTGTAAGCGTCTAAGAGCTTTAAAAGGTATGACATTTGTGGTTGTGTACATGAACTTGGCCCCAAGTTCGGCGGCAAAAACCAACCGTGGGATTGCTTGCGATCATTCTTAGTGCGTACTGGGCCTAATTTCATAAGCACAAACTCACGTTAATCACAAATGATTACTAGGCACAGAAAATTCTTCCTAATAGTAGAAACAGGTTACCAGCCTAAAAATACCATGTAACGTATGTTGTTCGTGACTGGTTCCCTGCTGATATTTGCTTAGCAGAAAAATTTGCTAAGTACCATTTTTTGCTCAACAGCTTAATGAGTTTGGGCCCTGGTTACGAGCGTGTAAGCAGATGTAGTCTTGTTAAAGCATGATGGGAGCATAATGTACAAATACATAATTCCTCGCATAAAATACACAAATGCAGAAATTTCTTCTGCTTGGGATGGCAAAATCCACTCGACTCCTGGCCCCACTCCAGTAATTTTTTTCAGCATTGGGCCAGTAACCTGGCAACCAAACAAACTCAGTTAGTGTTTTTGTTTACTTTTTTTTCTTGTGAAAACCTCCTCCAAGCAAATGACAACCACGAAAAAGGAAGAAAACATTGTTGGCCTCGTACAAATACATATATTTTGTCCAGGGAAAGTTCTGAGCGGCAAGCCCTGTCGTCGTGTGGATATTTCTTGAAATAGCCCGTATGAATCCAAATGCGAATGATCGGCGCACAAAGGGTTCTGAGTGAATTTCGAGTCCATGCAACACTGGCGACCATTATGAAGTGATTAACTATAAAACCTGGCATGGTTACATGCCAGCTTGGCAGCTTGATTAATTTTTTAACGAACTCGGTTTCCCAAGATGCATTGCAGTATATTTTTAAGATGGTTGTGCATATGGCCTATTGGAGCCTTAAATGCTACATGTTGTTAGTCTTGGTGCAAGACGTTCTTGTTGAGTTAGTAAGACCTACAGGGCCTACATACACTCAGCACCACACACAGTTGAGTGATAATGAACAACAACGTCTTGCACCAAGACTAGCTACATATGTAAGATCCAAGGTTGTTTTTTATGAATCAGGAGGTGGACTCAGGCATGATTTCTTGGGATTTTCCTGATTTCAAGGTTATCTCAAAATCCCCTTGGGCCTTCAAATTTTCTTAACATGAAGTATGCAGTCACCAAAGGCAGAAAGAAATGGTCCACATTATGTCCAAACCTGGGTTTTTTTTTGTGTTTCTGGAGAAGAATAGAGTCTGAAGTGTAACATCTGGGAGGTTCAAGGGCCTTTTCCCAAACCTCGGTTTGAGCTCCGTCTCCGGCTCGGGCTCCGTTACACTTTTGGAGCAGCGTGTGTTTTTGCACGCAGTGGTTCAAATCATCAGACGGAGCCTGCAGCCAATTTCACGAAACTTTACGCAACTGCGTAAGTCCACTCGTGCAAGATTTCTTGTGTTAGTTGTGCACAACTTACGTAATAAATATAGCGCTAGTGGACTTACGCAGTTACGTAAAGTTTCGTGAAATTGGTGGCTGGAGTCGGAGCCGGAGCCGGAGACCCAAGCCGAGGTTTGAGAAAGGCCCCTGGTCTAGAAAAAGGGAGAACCCATGGCCAGGCCCGCGAGCCATTTTTTTCCCCCGGGGATTTCCACGTTTGTCTAAAATCTAATTCCTGGCAGAGACGCATTAAATTAAGCCCACCAGAGAAAGTACATTTCTACATGAATTATGTGCATCAGAGCTGCCAACATTGGTTTTTGAAAATCAAGAAGATTTTATTTTTAAGTCAGAAAGACTCAATCTCAGCGCGCGTCCGACGATTTTTGCTGAAATAAAAATCAATATTCATGTACACACAACTACATTTGAAATATTACTAAAGAATATTGCTGTTTATGTTTTAAATGCTTTGCACATGTTTCTAGTTTTGAAGCACTGACCTACCTTCCTATCCTATTGTTGCCCAGGTGAGGAAGGGGTGGATGAACCTGAAACTGAAGTGGATGGTTCTTCACGATCCTTAGCTTGTTGCTGCAGTGACTGGTATATTGCTTTCTTTGCTTGCTGTAGAATCTTTGGAGAATACTCCCTTTGGTGGCATTTGATTCCTGCATTTGCAATTTTTTCTATGAGTAGTGCTTCCAATGTTTTTCTGCTCATTGAACCTCGAAAGTCTGTTTTATTTTTCCTGACTATGCTAAATACTCTTTCACAATGGGCATTGCTGTGGGGAATCACTAATATGGCTTTCATTACTTTACTTAGTAATGGGTACTTGACAGCTCCATTTGCATCCTTTATATGAGAAATTATATCCCACTGCTTGTCAATTCTAGATTCCTCAAACAGGTCTGGTATGGCACTGAATGATTCGATTTGGTAGTTGGCAAATTCAAGTTCTAGTTTGTCATCAGAGTCCGGTGCAGAACTAGTGTCCAATATACATGGAAACCGGTCAACAAAATACTGCACTGAAGCAAATTTTACTGTACTTCTCAATGTAATATCAACAACTTCAGCATGTTCAAAGAGCTTTGAGGAAAGAGGCCATGTCTTCAAGATATACTGAGTAGCAGCCTGGTAGTAGCTTCTCACTGAAGTATAAAATTGCTTTAAATCCTGGTCTGTCAAGCTGCAGAGGTCAGCATCTCCTTGTCTTACTTTGATGTAGTCCCTCGCCTCTTTACCAATCATCAACTCAGAATCGGATTTCTGGAGGGTTTTTGTCATATACTCAATTTGTTTGAGATCTCTTGAATCAGCAACAACCGATGGCTTTAAAAATCTTATCAGGATGTTCTTTAAAACTGCATTGAGTTGTCTTAGAATTATATGAACACAAGGCTCCCCTCTCTGTAGGAGAAGATTGATTTCATCGAAGATCTTATTACTGTACTTGAGGAAAAAACAGTACAGCTTTGTTTGCGGAGAAAGAATTAATCAGTGAATTCTTGCAAGACGTGATTCTTGCAAAGATTTATTAGAAGATACTTTGGCAGTTTTTTTTTTTCACATTAAGCATACTTTGCTTTGGTGGATTTGTTGAAGAGTATTTTCTTTTCACAGCCATGGATGTACATGTAGGTTTGACAATAGGCAGACTACTTTGCTTCAGTGGGTTTGTTGAAGCTGTCTTGGGCAGTGGCTGTGATTTCTTTTCCACAGATGGGGTTGCAGCTGATGATGTTGACTTTTGCATTGTTTTTGGCACAGTCGAGGGTGTTTTGCTCTGCTTTTTCACATATGATGTCACAGTCGAAGAGGTGCTTTGTTTTTGCAGTTGTCTTGGGCAGTGGCTGTGATTTCTTTCCACAGATGGGGTTGCAGCTGATGATGTTGACTTTTGCGTTGTTTTTGGCACAGTCGAGGCGTTTTGCTCTGCTTTTTCACATATGATGTCACAGTCAGTGCTTTAGCTTTCATAGTACCCTTCACCTCATCTTTGAAGTATAATTCTAGTGGTGTCCATTGTGACAGAAGTCTATCAATACACAATCCAAGTGAGAGCCATCGAGTTGATCCATGCTTCAAGATTTGACACCCGTATCACACAAAATCTGCAATGACTTTAAGGTCTTCAACCTCTTGCTGCTCTTATCTAGATAGTAATAAATATCTATCAAAAGTTCATCTACGGCTACTGGTAGTGACTTGGATGCTTTTTCTGCCGTGTTATGAATCATATGGCATGGGCAACCAACAACTTGACACTTGCTATGTTTCTTGTGAATGAAGCTAGCAACACCCTTATGTCTACCGACCATGACTGAGGCATTGTCAGTTGCAAATGCAATACAGTTACTCCATGGGATGTTCTCCTTGTGAAGTTCTTTATCTAGAACTTTGAATATGTTCTCACCTGTGGAAGAGGCTTCTTCTGTGGTAGGCAAACTAAGTAATCCATTTTCAACATGACCTTTACTTTCATCAAAATAAGTCAACAAAACTGGGTACAGCTGCTCTGAACCACCATCATTTGACCCATCTGTGGACAAACTAAACCAGTGCGTGCTGAAGAAGCAATATTTGCAGCAGTGCTTTTGCTCATAACGTCGATAATTGCAGCTGTTTAGCACATCCATATTTAGCAGCAATTTTAGAGTCAGGAAACATTCGTCTAAAAAGAGGACCAGCATGGTCAGAAGATGCAACGTTTAAGTTATGTTCAATTATAAACCCTGTGAATAAAGTTTCCGCCTTTATTAAACTGCTGTCATCAGAGCCAGATTTTCTAAAAAAATCTGCAATGCCTAGCGTGTTGGATCGTGCTGTTGTACTACTGCAATGTTTGTCAGAATCTATGTGTCTCAATATGTCGGTATTTCACGGAAACATCTGAATTACAGGTGGTGCAAACGCATGATTTTCATCCTTGCGTGATTTTGTTATACATGGCCATTCTTTGTGGTAGTCGTCTTTGTATTTTTGAGCATACTTTATTTTTTCAGCGACTCATTTTGCTTTACAATCCCAACCACGTTCCCAGTTGGTACGATGTTGCAGCATCATTTGCTCGATCGTGGGCGTATTAAGCCACTGTAAATCACCCATTCCAGGGGTCAGTGACGAGGGTATCGATATAGCGTGCTACCCATGGTAGCGAGGCTGATCAGTGCCAGACATAGCATGCACATGTATGGATGCGCAGAAGACGAAACTACGGTTGGAACATCTTTTTCTGCGCATCTATGCAATTAAATATGCACGCACTCAAACGTTATAAACACACAATTTTATTACTTTTTTCATTAGCAGGTTGGGGATCCGGGAGATTTTGACTGCTTGCAGAATGTCGGAAGATTGCCGTCAAAAACGGGAGTCTTCCGTAAAATCCGGAAGAGTTGGCAGCTCTGGTGCATTTACGCATGTGATTGTAAAATGTGTAGATTTACTTATGATTGGATCGGATTGGTCAATGTAAAAATGCTGGAAATGAATTTCGGAAAAAAGAAGAAGAAGTATTTGTTCAGCTGCAAAAATCTTTGGCAAGAGTGCAGTAAACGAAATCTTGGGAACGGACAAAATATTATCCGATAACGATCCACCATCCCAGACAGCTGTAAACATCGAGAGCCGGCCAGTCATGCCAAAATCTCACGATTAGGAAAGAAAAAATCTGCCCGCAATTTCGGCTCGGAATTCAAGGTAAATGCCCAGTGCATCGGGAGATTGTATAGCACTTAAATGTCATAAGAGCTGCAAGTGAATTAACGTCCCCCCGTTCGTTCGTTCGTTTTAACCGTCGGCTTCTGGCAGGCATAGAGTAAGATGACCTGCAGGGACCATTATGCACACACTTGGAATTGTTAATAGCAGATACTTGGTGTGTAATGCTAGCAGTGTCTGTGTACTCTCCATACCATCAAAGAACAATTGTTGGGGAGGGGGAGGTGGTAGGTGAGTTAACAGGTTGGCTAATGGCAGTGCTTTTTGCTGTACACAGCCATCTTTAACTGCCATATTCCCTGTATAATATTAGTATATTATCAATACAAATATTTATCATGCAAAATGGGGCCAGACTACTAATGTACCTAGTACATATTTTCCCTTCCACATTTTTTATTTTATTGGAAGTGCACATAAAAAAACCTTAAAAAACATTGTGCATTAACAGGGGCACATCTGATTGGGCGCTTTTGGGCTACAATGTACAAAAAGCATTTCTTATGAATTTTATATGGTTGGAAAGGTATTTTAAAAGTAGAATATTTTGATTCAAATAAATATCCCTTGAAACTGTGTGTTTTTTTGTTCAATTTTATGACAGAAAACAGTCCGCCATTTTGTGGGACCAAATTTTTTGACTCCACAATAGTGGGTTGTATTTCAAAAGGCAAATTTATGTTTTTTAAATCACTACTCTACTTTTTATCACACACTGTAGGTGTTTTAGTGCATGAACAACTCTTGAAAAGGATATGGAGCAATTCATAACAGCAAAATGTTACGAGATTTTAAGGCAATGTGCCCCTTTAAAGCAAACACACTGCATTTATTGATAAAATTATCATTAGAGTTCAACCACAGCATCAATGTACGTAACGTATAGGCCCTACGTGTTATGTAGTGCAACGTACCATAGTGTGGCCATTTGACATGTAGGGGCCGAATGAGTAGCGATTGGGGCCCGGAGGCAAATGCTGGCCAAAAGATCACCATGCCCAAATTAGAATGTAAATGTGTACTCTGTACAATGTACATGGACAGGACAATAAAAGCTTGCAAGTTTGTGGCCGAATGAGAATGTGTACAAACAGACAACAAACAAGTTGTTCATAGACAAATGCTGGCCAAAAGATCACCATGCCCAAATTAGAATGTAAATGTGTACTCTGTACAATGTACATGGACAGGACAATGAAAGCTTGCAAGTTTGTGGCCAAATGAGAATGTGTACAACAAACAACAAACAAGTTTGTTCATGTACATGTACCACTGATTAACAACTGGTCCACAGGCAAACTGATTGCCATTCCCAATTGAGAATACACAAAACATTTTTATACAGTGAACATAATGATGTCTATGCACACTAACATCATCAAGGCCGAGTACTAGGCTTAAAAAAACAAATTTAGCAGGCAAAGTATTTTTGCACCACCATATAACATGCACCATTGTCCCTTGTGTTTACATAATTACATCAAATGTTTTGAGCGACCTGTTTGTATAAATAAAATATGACTCAAAATTATTCTGTATAAAAATAAACATCTTTGGGACCAATGTACCTCACATGGCTATGAATCATGCATGCAATATGAGAGCCTAATTGAAGGCTAAAAGACCCAAGCAAGGTCAAATCAATTCCGTCACAACACTTCAACTAAAAATATATAAGCAACAATTAGCCACATTATCATAGTTAATGGTTCATTCAAGGTCCAATTTTTAAAGGAATTATAATTTTTAAAGAGGATTATTTTGTATTCTCCAGGTTCAATATGGGAGATTCGCATTACATTGTGCCCTCTAAAGTTTGTCCAGGAGAGGCCATTTTTGCAGTACACCATGGGAAAAAGTTTGTAGTTGTCTCGTAGCACCCATCGCAGGATCCAAATAATTTACATAGTGCTTATTTCAATTTGGCAATAGAAATAAGAACTGTATTTTAGACAGAAACATGTCTCAGGGCAATTGGCAATAAATATCAATTAAAAAAACGTACTAAAAAAACAAATATTAAAGAAACAAAACCCAAACCATAAAGATTGCTTTAAGGTTAAACACCAGCCTTGTACAAACACCAAACCTGTAATTACAGTTAATCCAATATAACGGCTCCAGGTTTTTCATTAATGTATTTCAAGCGATTACTGCATTATTACAAAGTCCCCTCTTAAATAATTAAATCCCATTAAATTAAGAATAATATAAGTCGTTCTCCAGCTGCTCATTCCCACGGTAGAAATAAGATTGTGTCTGTTGCTTTGACAGTACATGTTGTGCAGTGCATTAAAGATAACCGTAACACCATTTGTTTGATGGTAACAGTCATGTATACTTTTAAAGTGTAATGAAAAGCTAAAGAAACTACGACAGGTTCCATCTTTCCCAAGTAAAGCTGTGCCCAAATAGCTCATGCCGTGTCCCAATGCGCGCATATCCCAATGCGCGCATGATCGGCACGCAAAGCAGCGTTCTCCCTTAACAGCGGTCCGATGGCCAAATGCTACTTAAAACACATGAAGACCAGTCCAAATTCTCTCCAAGTGGTCTGGCTGGATAGTTCAGTGTTGAAAAACATACCTATTTAATATGAATTATGGACTTCTTAGTGCAAAAGCTGACAACCCAGCGAAATGAAAAATTAACTGGTCCAGCTGGCTAGTCACTGAAAAAGTTAAGGGCAAACCCTGCAAAGGATTCTGGGTGAAATCCGAGTACAAGTAACGCCGGCAACCATCGTGGCGCACTGGATTTTGAAGCAATGCGGTACACAACTACAAAACCTGGCATTGTTTCACGTAAACTAAAGCATAACCTCCATCTTGGCAGTTTGAATAATTTTTTGAACTGTACTCAGTTTCCCAAGATGCATTTCGGTATATTATGAAGACGGCGCTTGTGCATCATTGGCCTTTCCATTGCTGATGAACAAACCGCGCTGGTTGGCATGGATGGCTGAATGTTAGTAAAACATTTGTGTTAACAGATGTTTTAACCAAATTCGTCATTTTCTGGCCGTTTTAAAATAAGATAAATTGACATGAAATGTGTAAGACTTACTTTCTCCATGTGCCAGCTTGTATAATGGCCGACTGGGCTGGTGACAGTGCCCCGTCCCCACCCATGCCTTCATCTGTCCCCGGGTCCGTCATCTGGGAATAGCGAGCCCAGTCCGGTGACCCAGACATGACCCTTGACCCTCTGTGTCACCCGTCAAAAAGAATATTGTATGGCAAGTATCTCCCTGGTATTGGTGAGGTCTAGCGTTGCATATGGCATGTAGAACAATCCCTTTTGCTTCCGCTAAGACCAAAGCAAAATCTGTACAGAGGAAAACGAACCAAAACAAAAACATGGTTATATATACAACATTAAGTTTTATATACTGCACTCGTCATTTGATTGGAGGAACACGCGTCATGTGTCATACTTTATTTTACCATGTATTTACTACCGCGGCACAAAATCTTATTAGTAGAGGAGTCCTATATTAATAAATATTGGAAGCTTGGGAAATTTCTCAGCGATGCTTTTCAGTGTTGTTTCCAACATTGTTGTGTCTACATGTAGCCGTCCACATTGTTTAGAAGGGTTTTTGAGAATTTTCAGAGTGTGGGGTGGACGAGTTGCCATGTCTATTTTGTGTTTCTTTTTGTGAATTTTTTTTCAAATTACAAGGATCTATGTGTGTGTATTTCTTTTGTGCATTGTCGCAGAATATTTAATCACTCTGTGAAATCTAGCTTTTCCACTTCCACGCGGTGCAATCTGGCTTTTCCATTAAACTCGGCTCACCTTGTGAAATGGAACAGTCCAGATTATACCCCGTGATTATATTATGCGACAATGCACTCACATGCATCCAATATTTGTTAACATGTGCCTTCCTTCTAACTCTTTGTTTAACATAATTTTTTACAAACAGTTACAAAAGAATGAAATTTTTCCTTACAACCAAGAAGACTTAAGGGTTCTCCCCATGCACAAGCTAGCGTATCGGGCCGATACGCATGATTTGCGTGCCAATACGCGCAAATTTCAACCGATACGCAAACAAACAGATGATAATAATTTCACCAAAAAAACAAGAGAAAACCATAAAGAATGCTCCAGATTGCACAGTAGGGCTTTTTAAACCAAGATAAACACCAAGTAGAAAAAATTCTGAAGAAACTTGTTTCAATTCAGCGTTCTTCGGCCAAACATCACAAAATTTTGATCAAAAATGCCCGGGGAGTACCTTGGACCTTTTCAACTATTATTAAGTTTTAAACAAGTTGAATTGAAATGAATTTCTTCCAGGTTCCATCAGCTCTTTAATTCTTTTCAAAACCATGATGACAAATCCCTTACTCATTTCTATTTGTCGAGTAATAAACCATATGTTTATTTGTTTACTTCCATCTTCCCTATCTTGCAAACAGTAAACAGGAAAACCACCCAATAAATAAAAAAGGCGTGTCTGGGTCCTATTTTAACCTGTGTACACACACTGAACTAAGATACATGTACATTGATGTACATTTTACACACAGTGCCTTTCGCAGGTCATTACCTCAAAATGTTAATGCGTAATGCGTAACCTTGGGGAAATAATTTTGTCCGACCCCCCCTGGAGGATGCAGAGGGTTGGACTGTCAAGTCATGAGAAGAAATCCATTTAGAAAAATGATCACGATTAAAGCGGCGATACATGTACAAATGTAACACTCGGGTAACATTACTGATGCCAGCATGGTTAGGCTTATGTAATTTAAGTAACTATTAGTTCTCTTGTTGGTATGCATGAACATTCTTTAAACTGTAAGAAAAATTAACTTAGCTGTTTCTTTCATTAACCAGGCTAAACAAGTTATTTTTTAAGAAAGAAGAGAATTGGGACAAACTCATTTCTTAAAAATGGACTTGTCATAACCACCTCCCATTTTGTTACACTAATTGGATGTAATTTGGGGTTGAACAAAGAAATATTGACTAGAGCGGGACTTGAACCTGCAACCTCCGGATTAACGTGTCGACGCTCTACCAACTGAGCTATCATTAGGGCTAGCAGGGTTTGCCCTTAACTGTTTTATTGACTGGCCAGCAGGACAAGTTAGCTTGGCATTTCACTTGTCCATCACCTTTTTCACTGGTCCATATTTCAAATGGAACGGGGAAGCTTTTCAAACTGAACTAGCCAGCCGGACCACTTGGATTGAATTTTGACTGATCCTCAGGTGTTTTAACTGGCATTTGGCCAATGGACCACTGTTAAGGGAAAACGCTGGCTAGATAGCTCAGTTGGTAGATTGCTGGCTTGTTAATCTGGAGGTCCCAGGTTCACCCGCTCTAGTCAATTTTATTTTTGTTCAAACCAAAATTATTTTAAAATTCACCCAATCAGTTTCCCTTGTGGTTTATTACTTGACAAATTGGATGTGTCATGTTGTCATTTAGACCTTGAGAAAGACTCTGCTAAGGGTTAAAACTAAAGTTCATTAACACTATTTAGCAATTATACCACAGGTCATGTTTGTAAATGTTCAGCTTGTTTTTTTCTCACATCCCCTTTTTAAAGAGGGTCTCCAACGTAAAATTCAGTTTTGTAAAATTGTGATGCTCTCATTTTCCAATAGATAGAGCCCTCATGAAAGTTGAGAACAAATTACAAGTCTCTAACCTCACAATAAAATGGTGTACAATGTCATTTAATTTGATACTCTTTCAGAGCAAAATTTGAAACATGACGTCATAGGACAGCAAAAACAAATGGGTCTGTACATTCCGAAGAGGAATTGTTGTGCCAGACACAAAAGGTCAAATTCAATGCTGTTTTAATTGAACATCATAAAAATTGAGGAATGAACTGAAAAATAATTTGTAGAAATATGTGCACACCATGTATTTGAAATGTGACGTCATGGAACGTTTTTGGATTTTGACAAAAAATTGCACTTGAAGGGTATCAAACACAGTGGCATCTTACACCATTTTGACATGAGGTTAGAGACTTTCAATTTGTTCTCCATTTTCATAAGGACTCTATCTATTGGAAAATGAGTGGATCACAAAACTGAATTTGGCCTCTTTAATTACATGGACATGTACAGTGCATCTCAGATGCACATTATAGTAAAATGCTCGTCCCTCTTACCGTGTACAAGCACTCTGGAATCACAACACTCCAGTCAAATATAGAGGATTGTCCAATGCACGGAGGAAATGATAAAACGATGCAAGTGGGTCTTAAAAAAACAGACCACAGGGCTTGTAGCTTGGCATTTTTACACTGACCAGAATCAAAATGAGACTATATCCTTGAGTGCTTTTATTTGAATAACACTAAAAGAAGATTGATCTCATTTGTCTTTAAATGGGTAGGTATACTTCGATACAGAATTGAAAGATATTTATCAGACTCAAAGTCAACATTTGTACATCATTTTTTTTCTTCAAATTAAAGTTATTAACCAGTGAGGTATTATTATTCAATTGTAAAAGACAAGACTGCCAGACTTGTCCGGACTTGAGTTTACTGGCCCGATGCTAAAATCACTGGCCTCGGGCCTGCGGACAAGTGTAAATTTCGAGCCCTGAAAAACATCCATAGTTTTGACAGCACGGATTATTGGTTTTGTCATTAATATTTACCATGCAACTAATTATTATTTTAGTGTTTCAGTTGAGTTAATTTGTGAGTTTCATATTTCTCATTTCTGAAACAAAGTCCTGATAGGACTGACCAGATGTTTTGATAACTTTTCATTTATAACTTGATAGATCATGATGATGCATAACAACTATTTACAGTTCTTGGTTTTCAGAATGACAACCCCCCCCAAAAAAAAAAAAAGAAGAAGAAAAGAAACCCCAAACATTTTTGCATCTAGGTAACACAACCTGACCAAGGTATCTTAAAGTACAAATGCTATGTTGAGGTTCTTTAAAGGCACTGAACACGTTTGGAAATTGTCAAAGACCAGTGTTCTCACTTGGTGTATCCGAACATGCATACAATAACAAACCTGTGAAAATTTGGGCTCAATTGGTCAGAATCGAAGTTGCAAGAAAATGATGAAAGAAAAACACCCTTGTTGTACATTTGTGTGCTTTCAGAATAGGAATAAAAACTTCTTGCAAGAAGTTTTTATTATTTTAGTGAGAAATTACCTCTTTCTCAAAAACTACGTTACTTCAGAGGGAGTCGTTTCCTACAATGTTTTATACTATCAACAGCTCTCTGTTGCTTGTTACCAAGTAAGTTTTTATGCTAATATTTGTTTTGAGTCAATACCAAACGTGATACCTTAAAACGTGATACTTTTAAAGGTAGGGTCATGCTTTGATAATGACCCCCAAAAATAAATGTGTAATTTCTAAACAAAAGCATACTTGTCATAAAGATTGTAATGGTAGTAAGCATCCTGTGAAATTATTTTGTCTGAAGTGCCCCCATTGATTAGAAATTAATTAAGTACGTCAACAACTACGAATCTCCAAAGATCACCTACATGTAAAGGCGACTTTTGGAAATTCAAATTTTCGTGGTGTTCGTTCCTGAACGCTGCGGTCAGAGATGCGGTTGGTACCCGCTGTCACCTCACTAAACGTGGATGGATTTGACAATCTTGATGAAAACACCGTGACAGCATTTTGCCATTTTCTCAGCCAGTAGACACTGTATTCAACTGAAATTTTAACGGGTGGCCTTTTATTGTATCTTTATTGATAATTTGGCCCAGAAATCAGCATTACATTGAGAAAACCCATTATCTTCAAGCAGGCCTGAATATTCGATTCTGATTGGTCGATCCATAGCAACAAGGAGTGTGATGTAAACTTATATCGCACGGCCCATATCACACCCTGCGTATTGTGTGTTCTAACTGGGCATCAAGTTTGCTTGAAGATAAATACGTTATCACACGCGCGCTCGTGGAATACGGAAAAATTTAGCGCATCTTCCATATACCACTCGCGCTTGTGTGATAACTTATAATGCATGTCCCCACCTTTAACATCCCCAACCCTCCCCTATGTCTGACAAAACTTAAACCCTTTTTTTTCTTTTTCCACAAAAACATCAAACTTTCACAGATTGGTTGATAGTATGATGTATTTATTGAAAACCAGAAGATGTGACTTAACCAGTCATGATACTTGGCCCTTAAAAAAAAAGTAGTAATTGTTTTTATTGAGTACAAGGGTCAGTCTATTTAATAATAATTTTGCTGATTTTTCTGAGGGCCAAACAATCGGATATCAGATGTAGAAAGAATATCATGCCCAGAATTAACTTACTATTCAAAGCACACTGATGTACATGTACTGGTCTTCCTGAACTGAGCAACATTCAAATTAAAACAAACTTTCCCAAAATGAACTCTGCTCAACATGAAGCTGACTCGTGAGGGTGTATTTATAGCCCTCCCCCCCCAAAAAAAAACAGTCACAAAAAGTTCACCGCATTAAAATTTGTCTCAATAGCGATGAGTCACGTAACACATGTACAGTACATGTTTAATACAAAAAAGACAAAAAAAACCACAACTGTAACTTATATTGAACTCTAGATTACCGCCAAGGTAAAGCTTTTTTCCCTCCCTGTAGTTTAGAACGAAAAAAACCCTTGAGGGTTGAGTAAAGTGACGCAGTTTATGCGTGTGCTATGAGACATTTCCTTCTGATGTTCTGCCTAGATTTATAAATAGCATGTTAAACTAGTTTTAGACTTTGGGGGGGGGAGGAATGAGTAACAAATGAATTACAAGGAGACGATGGCATCTTCATCTCGTTGAAGATTTCCCTCCAGGTGTTGAATACTGAATTGATAGAAAATCCACGATGAGAGTTGGTTTTGAGTTGCTCCACTGAGGAAAGTTATTCTGTTACACGGTTTCACACCATTTACTGTTTATTCTAGATTTGTCACTTAAAAGATGCATCGCCTGATTATTTTGGGGACAAATTTAAAGTAAAAAGTGGATTTAAATATAAGATAGTTAAGGAAGTTAAACACTTTTATTTATGTTTTATGTATTTATGTATTTAATTTATGTATTTATGTGTTTATGTGTTGATGTGTTTACGTGTTTCTGTGTGTCTGTACGTGTTTTTACGTGTTTACGTGCTTACATGTTTACGTGTTTACGATTTTACTTGTTTACATGTTTACGTATTTATTTAATTCATAGCACATCTAACAAGCGTCAATAACAGGCTGGTGATTAGGCAACGAGAAGAAATGTTCAGTTTTAGATGTGGGAGGAAAACACAAAATGGGGGTAATCCACGCAATCAGGTTGGAACTGAAAAACCAATCCACAAGCAGGGCTCCGGTCTGATGAGGTGGGATTCGAACTGGGTTCCACAGACGTGAAAGACAGGGAAAGAAACCACTGAGCCAACCTGATCTCCATCTTTTAAGGTCTTGTGCTTTGAGAAATCATCATCTGATAAACAATAACATAACAATATGTTTACGCTACTACAAGACTTTGTTGTTTTTTCAACACATCTTTTAAAAGTGAAACCCCTTCAGCCCTACTTAAGCCCCAGTAACAACAGTAGTGCAGCATTCTCTTGAAGATGAGCAGAGTATACTGTTCGAAACGTCAAGACCACACCAGCTCTTTTCAGAGCAAACACTTCTCCCAAAAGAGATGTATACATAGTTGTACCAGCAAGTTGACTAGTTATAGGTTTTCTTACATCTTTTAAAACTGAATCGAAAATGAAAGTACAAGAGCGTAAATGGCACTTTGTCAAATTCAACCATCTTGTTATTGTTTATTCAAATCAAAAGACAAATCAAAACCATTTGGTTGAAGGTTAGATCACTGCTTATCAATATTAGAAGCATTAAGGGCATCAGCAGGGCTCGAATTTAACGCAGGACCGCTGGCTCGAGGCCAGTGATTTTAGCCTCGGGCCAGTAAACTCAATACTGGACAAGTGGTTTTGTGTTTTTCATTTACTAAAAGTACCTCACTGTGTAATAAAATGAAAGGAAAATCATGTTCAATGTTGACTTCGAGTCTGGTAAATATCTTTCAATTATGTTGGGTATTAAAGCATACTTAATTCTTTAAGATAAAATTATCAAGATATTATCTCAGTGCTTGTCAAATAAAAATAGTTTACCAAGTACATTTTAAACTGTGTAGAAAGTTCTCTCTCAATACATTCTGGTCTTGTAAAATAAATGCTGGTCCAGTAAATATTGTAACCTACAAGCCCTGCGGTCTTGTGGATTTTCCCCCTCAATTCGAGCCCTGATCAGGTTGGCTCACTGGTTTCTTTCCCTGCCTTTCCGCTCTGTGGACCCCGGTTCGAATCCCAACTCAGACCCGGAGCCTTGCATTCGTGGATTGGGTTTTCAGTCCCTACCTGATTGCATGGGTTTTACCCAATTTGGGGTTTTCCTCCAATATCTAAAACTGAACATTTCTTCTCAATATTCACCATCCTGTTACTGGCGTTTGCGCTGTTGGGTGTGTAATGCAATAAATAAATAAAATAAATAAATAACCATAGTCGAAGATGGCAGTTCATCGTCACCATTAGTTATGAAAGTGTGTCTTGACTATGGTCCTTTTCGCATTTTGAAAAACACAAGCATTCAATACTGCTGATTGGATACGGGGAATATGTCCAAGATGGCGGCAGCATGATGAAGGCTTTTAAGCCAAATATCTTACGAAATTAGCCAACCATAAACATCATTCATATTTAGTCAACTGTGTACATTGCATTTTCCTTTAGTTAGTCAATAACTTTACAATGTATACATATGACAAAAGGTTTTGATACCAAACAGCATGAAGTGTGTCAACTATAAACGATGATAGATGCACTACGCCAGCTTACAACTTAGTTTTGTCGACACTTGTTCCACCATAGAACTGTTCAGATTTGGAACAGGCTGTGGCAGAGCTGTGTAGTGTATTGAGAGAGTTGCGACATGGACGAACCATTTTTCTTTGGTCACGTGGCTGCTGGACGCCATACATACAGCACAACCCAATTGTGTAGGCTAGTCTGCACAACCCAATGTGTAGACTAGTCTGGCACCCTGTGTTGCGCACTTGCATTCTTTTGACAGAAAATTTCTTCTAATCGCAAGTTTTGCCCCCCCCCCACAAATTGATGTCCATGCCCCCCCATTTAAAATCTTGACTTTTGAGATTAAAAATTAAGAGAATAAATTGTTACATTTAATAAGTGATAGCATGATAATTTCATGGTTTTTAAAGCTATTTTTTGATTTACGCGTAGACAATGTAAATTTGTTTTTACACTCATGTCAGATTATCTCATAAAAAACAATAAATGGCATAACAAGAGCATTGTAAAGGGGCTTGTTTAAGAGAAATACAATGGTAGTAACTACAGTTACCAAAAGTGAGCCCCTAGAAAAAAAAATGGTGCACCCCCCCTGTGGTCCCACCCCCCCTAAAATTGCATGATCCATACAGTTTTTATTGAATTGACTATCATTATTGATGCGACCAATAACATGAAAGCAATGTACAGACAGTGAATATGAACAATGTAACTTGAACCAAAGAAAGTCGTACCTGAGGGAAATAGGTCAAAGGATTCAAAAGTAAAAATGTAAATGGAAAGTTTTTTAAAATTGTTTTATAACAAACAACGCATGAGTTTTCCTGACTGACTGAATGTTTCATGTTTCGCAGTACCTGTTTCATATTAACAGCAGGGCAAAACAAAGCAGGATATATCAGTTACATTCTATACATGTAAAGTGGTATTTTAGCTGGTAACCTTATACCGATGCACCATTTTGTTGTGCTTAGCAACTTTTTAGACTTTTAAGCAGCTCTATGAAATTGGACCCAGGTGGATGTGCATGCTTTAAACACACTTTCACACAAGCCGACTTTATGAAAAAATACTGTTCACACTCCCCTGTTAAAATCTGATCAAAATTCCCTGCTCGAAGGTGTTCATTTAGGCTTGACTTTCCATTTACAAAACTTCCTAGTTTGTTCACATCATAGGTGAAAAACACACAAAGTACAATGAAAACGTCCGGCAAATCAAACTAAATAATAATAAGATTTTTACTTTTTTCAATTTCAAACTTACTTACTTGAGAATCAAAAGTATACTCACATATTAATCAGCAGGAAAGTTTAATTAAATTTTCCAAATACAATCTGAACTTTGACGTCACTTTGTATACATGTACACATTAGAACTGCACAAGTAGAAAACTTAAAACCCGTACTGGGTCGACGTACAATTTTCAGGATTAACAAACACACTCCCCCCCAAAATAACTCATTGTCTCTCAGACTTTGCCCACTAAATATTTGCCACGGCCTGGCACGAATCAGACGTAGACAGTAAATGCACAGTTCGGGGTTGTCAGAGTTTGATCCCGAACTGAGGTCATAGTATCATCATCATCAGAAGCTAGAGATTCCTTACTTGCAGTTTGAACGTCCTGTGCTATACAGGATGACGACACGGAACAATTGATAATAAGTTATAGGGCAGTTTCCCCCTTGTTGGCCTAAATGACCTTACACAGCCCCATGATGATGCAAACAATGTGATTCACTGCACATTGCACACACACACCCTTTGCCAATGCCAGTCAGTTTTAAAGGTAAGGTGAATTTACAGTCTGGTCTGCGAAAGCGTAGAGTTCGACTGTAAATTAAATGCAAACAAAGTCCACGATTGATAATCATCAGAAAAGTAGATTGGAGAAATTTAATCAAAGTGCTTAATTTGTAAGTTTGTTAATTTTTGTAATTGTGGTACTGATCAATCGCACAGAAAAATTGCTCAAATGATGAAATGATGTCACAGGTCTTCTAGTAACCGTGTCTGAAGCGATTTTATTTTAACCCTCCTACTGTATTGATAATATTCACTGTGGTTTTGAATGATAGTTAAACTATGCCAGCCTGCAATACGATATCAGTCTGATATCATGTGGTGACAGCATCTACAGTGCACAGTCAACCCTCCTACTGTCGGAGTCACCATTCAATAACATCCACTGTGGTTTTGAATGATAGATAAACTATGCCAGCCTGCAATGCGATATCATGTGGTGAAAGCATACAGTACACAGTCAACCCTCCTACTATGTGACCATTCAATAGCATCCATTTTGGTTTTGAATGATTAGTGAACTAAGCCAGCCTGCAATATGATATCATGTGGTGAAAGCATCTACACAGTACACTGTCAACCCTCCTACTGTCTGAGTCACCATTCAATATCATCCACTGTGGTTTTTGAATGATAGATAAACTATGCCAGCCTGCAATATTATGATATCATGGTGAAAGCATCTACAGTGCACAGTCGACCCTCCTACTGTCCGAGTCACCATTCAATATCATCCACTGTGGTTTTGAATGATAGACAAACTATGCCAGCCTGAAATGCGATATCATGTGGTGAAAGCATACAGTACACAGTCAACCCTCCTACTATGTAACCATTCAACAGCATCCACTTTGGTTTTGAATGATTTGTGAACTACATGTCTGTAAGCCAGCCTGCAATATGATATCATGCGGTGAATGCATCATACACTGTATATATATATAAAGTATACATGTGCACATTTTACGACGTGTCATAGGCAATCGGTCTAGTGCACCGGACTCAAGTTCTGGTGGCTGAGTCATTGATCACAGCTTCTGGCCAAGTACATTGAGAGACTGGGATGCGCTTCCTCAGAAAGCCATTCAGCTGCCCACAGTGGAGCTGTTCAAGGAGGCAATCCACGCCACTTAATTTTATTTTACTTGTACCTAATCAATCGGCACTTGTGATATAAATGTCCATAATACTTGGTGTCCACTGTTGGAAGCCCCACACACCAGTCACTCATCCTAGATGCTGAACAGGCTTTGAAGAGAACCCACATAGAAGTAGAAGTACTGTGTGTGAAATTCCATGGTTGTATTATCAAAAGCACAATCCCATCACCTACCTGCCGTACTATTAAAGAACCCCTTCTACTATTCTTGGTAACATTTTCCAGTGAGTTGTCCAACCATTTGAAACCATTCAACTGCTCCAAATATTTCCCCTATCCGCCCAACTATAACTACAATGTAAGTAGGTTTCTCTTGAATGAATACTTAAAGGGACTGTTACGTTTGGTAATTGGAGCCCACTGTTTGTTTCAAACCTATATAGTTGTAATATATTATTTGGTTTGCGGTAACACCATGTGTGTATCTACTTGCCAGGTAGAGTTTGTTCTTAGAGAACTGTCTTGCTTAATTCTACTACCACGGAGTAGATTGTTCGGGTGTTCGGGAGACTTCTCAGTTCTGAAAAGAACTGTCTTGTTTATTAACTATTACCTGGGCGGAAGGTATAGAATTAGGCTGGGACTACTACTTTAGCTTATAGGATCGTAATTAACTGTACTACCGTGGAGTCAGTTCTTGGATTGGTCTCAACGTTTCGACTAGCTTGCTCTAGTCATCGTCAGGAGACTGACGATGTCTCCTGACGATGACTAGAGCAAGCTAGTCGAAACGTCAGGAGAAATCGTCAGGAGACATCGTCAGTCTCCTGACGATGACTAGAGCAAGCTAGTCGAAACGTTGAGACCAATCCAAGAACTGACTCCACGGTAGTACAGTTAATTACGATCCTATAAGCTAAAGTAGTAGTCCCAGCCTAATTCTATACCTTCCGCCCAGGTAATAGTTAATAAACAAGACAGTTCTTTTCAGAACTGAGAAGTCTCCCGAACACCCGAACAATCTACTCCGCGGTAGTAGAATTAAGCAAGACAGTTCTCTAAGAACAAACTCTACCTGGCAAGTAGATACACACATGGTGTTACCGCAAACCAAATAATATATTGATACCTCACCAAGCAATGCCTCAAATCCTATATATAGTTGTAGACCATAAAACTAATCTGTTAAAATTTCATTTCAAAAGGTGGTAGCGTTTTTGAGATATTGCCGAAAATCTGGAGCAGTTATGTCTACGCAGGATACACTATCTGAGAAACGTTACTACAGTACGCTTCTCACATTCAAATTTTGGGAGATAAAAAGTGATATATTTTTCCATAACCGCAGTACTTCGAAGTAAAAAGTTTCTCAAAATGCATTACACTATCCAAAGCTGCTGTACTTCTTACCGAGTAAGTTTGTATTGACATTAATTTTCAGAGTCATTACCAAATGTATACAGACCCTTTAAAACTAACCGATTGGAATGATAAATACACCATCCCTCTGATATAAACACAGAACACAGTTCAAAGTTTCAGTTCTCATACCGGGTTGGCACAGTTCCCATCTTCTCTGGGTTTACAAGAATGAATCAAGAGATGGTGGTTCTATTTTCAGTTCTCATGCCGAGTTGGCACAGTTCCCATCTTCTCTGTGTTTACAAGAATGAATCAAGAGATGGTGGTTCTATTTTCAGTTCTCATGCCGAGTTGGCACAGTCCACATCTTGCAAAACTGGGTTTAAAAGAATGAATCAAGAGATGGCGATTCTATGACTAACGTAACCATATTGAAATTTGCGTCAGTGGATCTCACTGAAAATTTGACGTCACAAATTAAAATGCGGTGAGCCAAACTTCAATGAGTCTTCAAGTCACATGTGCACTTTTGATATCAAACGTCACTTCATTACCCCCATCAGGGTCCCTCCACATACCCTTTCAAATACAACAGAATGCAATACAGTTGAAATGAGAACCATGCCAAATGCAACAAAATGCAACAAGGGATTTTGTTGCATTGTGCAGGCATGTTGTTTGTGTTAGGACTGAGCAAGGGGGTTTGCCCTGCTAAATGCAACAGTATGCACATATTAAGTGTAGTGGTGACTACAACAAAATGCAACACCAATATAAAGTCACTTGACTGCTAAATGCAACAAATTCAGTCAAAGAATGACATCTGAGTTGACTGCCAAATGCAACAGATTACACAACTTTTACCATTTGGTGCGTATTGTTGCATTTAGCATGGTTAGGGTTAAGGGGCCTATACCAAGATTGAACCCACCCCTTTTGTCTAGGTCGAATGAAATCTCCTTCACTTCGAACTTGAACCCTGCACCTTGAATTAGCAAACTCCTTGAGCATCTAAACATGAGACACACCTTCGCTCCGATGTCCCGTGCTTCACTCAACCTTGACTTTACTACAAGCTTACCAAAGCTCCAAAGCACTACAACTTAACTCATTGTGTTACTCATCCACATCCGAGGAAGTATTGAATTAAAATCCCTCTTGACTTTCGCTGGAAACAAAACAACTGTTTCTTTGCAATTCGATTTGTGAAACAGCCTTAGATCTACAGTTTGTCACTTACAGATGATTTTGTCAATGGAAAAAAGGGAAAAATTTATGAATGAAGCTGGATAAAGACAATTAAAATTTCAGGATTCAGTTTTATTATGGAATATGATTCAAATTATGATTCAAATCGTGATATTACAGTCAAACATTGACAAATTATTTTAATGACTTTTTAAACTGAAATTATGACTTTGACTGAAATGCAGAACTACTTCAGCAAAAAATGACCAGAAATTATCCATTGAAAGTCTTAGTTTCTCGCTACCTCTCAACATTCGTACAGTTTGCAACTCCGTTCATCAATTCAAACATGTACATGTATCATGAATGTAAACTCAAGTTTCTACAAATCAATGTTTAACTAGGCTTACAGTAAACTAGAATCTTTCAAAGGATTGAACGGGGTTATATTAAACTGGAACAAGCGTCTACTGACTGCATTTAAGTGACATTTAAGCTGAACCGAGCCTCTTTTTATTCCCGATATCCTGTTTTTTAAGGAAATTATGTGAATTTTCTAGACCCTACTCTATGTAAGTCTACTTTGACCAGCAGCTGAGTTGATTCATGGGAATACAGAGTCAATAACAAAGTGCATCCTATGTGGCGGGGGGGGGGGGTTGTCTGAAATTCAAATATGGCAAATATTGATGAGGGGATGGCTGCAAAAGTTTTAAAATAAATCCTGATTCAACATATGAATGTTTTTTTTTTTTAATTAAGAAATCATCCAGTTACTGTTCACTTCCTAACAATGTACTCATCTTTCCCCACGTAACCAAAATGTTACAAACATCGGGTCGCCGATCTGTTTCATCGGCTGCCCCCAAACTATGGAATGAACTGCCATCTGACATTCAACACTCTCAATCCGTGTCGTGGCCGAGCAGTCTAGTTCACCGGACCCAAGCTCTGGTGTTGTCAGCAGCAGAGTGTGGGTTCGAATCCTGGTCATGGAACTTGTGCCCTTGAGCAAGGCACTTAACCATAATTGCTTCGTAAAAAGTTGGGAAGGTAGTGCATTCTGCTCTACCAGCCAGGCTCCTACTTGTAGTTGATGATACCCATGCCTACATCCTTACGGACTGTGAAGGGGGTAACCCTGTTCCAGCCCCAGGAGGAGGTGGCAACTTGCCTCTGGTGGCAATTGATTTGGGTCGATAGCTCAAAATTGGTTAAGTGTAGCCCTCACCTTGAAGTGGCCGTCCGGCCTTGTGATGTTAGATGATCTCTCATAAAAATTAAGACTTCTTTATGATCTTGCTTTTCATCTCGCATTTAATACAAATCTCTAATCATTGTTTTTATTATTCAGTTTGTAGGTTATTAACAATGTTGGACGCATTGTTTGAAAAAGGTCATTTTAAAAATTCACGCGATGCATTTTTTAAATTTGCACGCGTGCAATTTTTTAACAAAAGTCTGCCCACCAAATAAAAATTGCATGGCTGAGACACGAACTACGCGGTTTTCAGGGAAAAATTGAAGTTGGGACACAGAGGTGGTTTTTAACATTGGTGCAGTTGTCATCGTCAGACTAGAGACAAAAAAGCAATCATTTTACTTGAGATAGAGCATAATGTTTTTGTAAATTATTTATTTTACATCTGCTATTTGAGCCAATAAGTTAACAATTGTTCATTCATTATGACCATTAATTAGACCCAGTAATTGAGGCACTCTACTCCTTTTTCAAAATTTTGACGAAATTTCGAAAAAGGAGTACAGCGCCCCAGTTTCTGGGTCTAACCATTAATAGTATTTTATTTACCCAGCTACATGTTTGTGGTCAGGAATGGTCATAATGGGTGAAAAAGACTCGGTTACTTTTCCATTTCAAGAGTGATCAAGACAAAACCAAAGTCCCAAAATAAGTTAATACTAAGAACTGAAGAATCTAAAAACAAAACAAAAAACAACCAAACAAACAACCAAACAACAAACAACCAACCAAACAACCACCCCACCAACCAACCAAACAAACAAATTAAAGATATACCCCCACAAACAAACAAACGAACAAACAAAACACAAAGCGGATAAAATTTAATTTTATTTACTAACAATTATTAAATCAACAATCAATCTCATCGGCAAAAATAAATGTACGATTGATAAAACAAAAAGTGTAGTGTTTGGTACAACAATCAACATTACAATACATGTACCAACCGCCACTTTTTAATATTATTTAATAATATTAATAGTATTAATAAAAATCATTCAAAATCTAAATCTGGTTAGGTCTAAATAAGCTTAGATTTTTGGTAATGATTTCGACTTCGATATTTTCGAGTGAAAAAAAGTGGGGGCCGCATTCGGCAACCTCTATTTTCACCAACCTATCAAAATTGTCAAATATGATATTAAGGGGATCAATGGTATGGGGAACTCCATTAACTCCGCAGCCCTATTCATTATGTCATGCTCCAAACAAAATTATGAGCAACAAGAGGTTTTTCTTATATGGGCCTTCACACGAATCGTGCACAAAAATGCACTCTTCTTCTTCATTCAATTTTCAATCATCAAGCACCAAGTAAGTGGCCGTTTTTTATCACCGATCGCCGAGAATCATCAAAATGTCATCAAATTTGAACGCATTCCAAATTCTACTCACAGTAATAAATTCATCAACTCACCGGTTATTAAAGCATCTTCACATTACAATCCCTGCTCAAAATGTGTACTAAACATCAGCCAAGCTTGTCCGGACTTGCAACCGCAGCTGGGCGGCGGAGGAGGGACGGACGAAAAATTAGTGTACATCAATCTTTCGTAAAAAATAAAGTGTCACGTCAAAGCATGTGTGATAGCGCCCTCAACGACAATCAACAAGAATTTTTTTAAAAAAAGGCCAGAAACATGGTTCAGAGTACCCAGAAACATGTGGTTTTGTTATTCGGTTTGGTTACCAATGAATTTGGCTTCTGTGAACCCGGAAGTAATTCATTGCTGTATGATTGAAAGTGTCGTCTGCTTCGGTTTTAACTTTAAAGGTAGAACGAAGCGGCTGCAAAACAGAACTGGATAAGGATTTGGATCGTAGTTGGCAAATCATCCATCAGGTAACATCACACAAACTTGTTGGTTAGTTGTGGGCGTTGCAGGATGTGTATGAAAAACAAAAAGGTGTTTTTTTTGCAGCTGCTGAATTTAAGGCAGTGATCGATTGCTGGTGTTAATTTCAGAGGATTTCGGTTTTGTTTTGATTATACAGATTGACAGATGTTATTCTGTTTCTATGGCTAGTCTGCTCCTTTCCTCACTGGCCTGGTGTCCATAGTTGGACTCCCTGTCTTCAATCATTGCTAATGTGTTCCAACTTGGGCTAAACCTCTCAGCTGTTTTCATGAACTTGTTTTTGTTGTGACAAGCAACAAACTACCTAGTTGGGCTTAAATCCTTGAATTAGTCATTAAACCCAGCCATGTTTAAAAAAATTATCTCACAAATTTTTAAAAATTTCAGTTTGCCTTCATTTGCAACTACAGGGGAAAAATCTACCGGAACTGGGCACATCAGTTTACTGAAGTTGGATGATGGCCCCTCCTCCTAAAAGTCGTAAAAGAAAATGCGTTGAGAATATCAGGAATGAAGCAGCAAGCACAAGCAGCATCGTGGTAAAGAGCCCATACTTCTCAACATCAAAAGCTGATCCTAATCCTGCGGAAAGTGGTGAGGCACTGGATGAAATTATCAAGACCGGACTCTGACATGACTTGTGACTTGACTCAAAAAGAGCAAACAAACAAACTGAATTGACAATGCTTGAAATTCCTAAGCTCTGAAAATCAAGTTCTTCAAGATTTTGTCGAAGTTGAACCTGCTGGGTTGACTCCAGGGCTGGATTTAGTTGCGATAATCTCAACCCTCCATCCTCCTGACAGTCGGGATGATGGAGGGTTATGATTATTACAAGTATGCTGGATTATCAAACAGTCAGGCTGTAGGTACTGAGCAATTGGAACACCAGTGCCTAGGGCCTATAAAACAATTTGTGCCTATGAACAAATTGGAAGTCTATGAAAATACAACATAACTGTTTTGGTATTAGTTCTAACAGTTTCTTGCTGGACTTTGGGAAATCTTTAGACAAGTACTAAGCTTATTACAAACCTCAATACATGTAAAAACTTGTAAGAAAATTTAGTGCTTAAAAGTGCTGTAAAATAGACCTTGGAGCCTAGGGGCTTTTGCCTAGGGCCGACGAAACGTTTGTGCCTAGATTTTATGGAACACTGGTGTCTAGGGCCTATGACCGCGTTCACACTTGATCCGGCAAGGGCGATCAAAGGAGGATCAGATCCTGCAAGGGCGATCAAAGGGCGATCAACAGCTAGTGTGAACGCAAGAGCGATCAGGATCTGATCCTCCTTTTTGATCCCCCTTTATTGCGAGATCAAAGGAGGATCTGATCCTGCAAGGTAGATCAAAACG